>OZ024906.1:80962609-81055109 GCA_964017125.1 Flabesymbios commensalis | reverse complement strand
CGAACACATTGTAAATCAGTAGCAGACAAACTCGTCTTGCAAAAACATGAAAAATGAAAAATAACAAACCATCAGTTCAGACAGAGCTAAATCCAATCTTTAGCAATACCAAAAAAATGAAGAAACAATTCAAATGTAAAGATAAAAGCATAATCCGACATGTTCGTCAGGTATAAATATCATATTGGTTAGATTTGAGTTGAGTAGGCTTAGAAGTTAAATTTCTTGCCGATTTTTTTGCACGTTGCAGTGTGCGGGCGATAATAGAGATCATTAGAATTATCTTAATGTTTCCCATCAAAAAACGCATTCGGATGTCATGCTATTAGTAGAGAGATGTGCAGGCTAATAGCGACATTACTGCTTATTTAGTGGCGCGTAAATCTAAAGAGCTTCTTTTGAAACTAATAGGTCTATTATCAGATTGGTTAGATTATATTTCAAGTTGAGGGCGATAATAGAGGTTTCCGTCATTCAGTATGTGCAATATTAACGTCAGGTCTAACTGTTAGTGTTATAACGATTCTCGTTTCTCTCGGTTGACAAAACGGAACGTCACTGGTTCTAATTGTGTAAATTCACTGTAGCACTCAGTCCATAGTCTACAAGTATCCGTGCAGAATAACAAGTGAGGAGCAGGAAGACAGTATCTGTTTTTATTCAGAAGCCAGACAGGAGAGAAAATGTCCAAGTCAAATCATAGAATATTTCACCACCAAATCATAATTAAAATAAGTAAAACATGATGATATGAAGATGATCGCCCAAAGGCAGTAGACTAGCGCAGTGTGCATGATAGGCACTCGCCTGCTCGCCAATGCCAGTAGGAAAAAAACGGGCGAGTTCGGCTGGCTACGAACTCGCCCAGCTTGGCGAGTGCATATTTTTACGTAATTCAAACATGCTGTCTGCTGTGAAAATAATGATTTATCATGATAGATTTCTTTTAGTTCATGTCACGCCATTTCCAGTCAAGTCGCCCTAAAACACGTTCGCCCCACTTACATACTCGCCCCACTACCGGCTCGCACCACTACATACTCGCCCCACTACCGACTCGACCCATTACCGACTCGCCCCAAAACTTAGTCGCCCCAGTATTGTAACACTTAGGCTGAGGTAGGCCTGGGTGTGTGATGCATCGACATATCAATAAAAATCTATGTGTTAATTACCATAGGCTCATAGGCTCATAGGCTCAATACAATTATATGTGTCACTTTTAAATTGATTGATTACATTTAGTACGACTTTATAGGACCTAATATATAGGCTGAGACTCGTGATGCATAACCAATGAAGTGACTGCATGTCACAATTAGTGGAACTGCCAGTGCGAGTACCTCAATACAATAGGCGGATCCAATAGACCCACCGTATTATCCCTAATAAACGCGCCGGGCGCGGAGACACAGTTGGGGGCGCGTTTATTATGTGCACTGAAGTCATTGATTATTTTTAGTCACCAAGGTTGAAGGCCCGGATCACAGAAATCTGCCGCCCCTCGTGCATGTCGTGTAGTCTATAGATGTATCAGTCTTGATCTCACGAGCATGGATTGTTCCAGATTGTTCCCACCAAACACTGGACATTGAACCAACACAGTTTTAACGTTAGCCCACCGTCTGCGACGCTGGCCCAGCAGTAAACCAGCACCTGCTCAATGGCCCGCGTTTGATGGGTTGGCTCACGTGCCTACTGTTATTATTTTGTTTATGACGTCACATTATCGCTGCTGCTGTACACGAGCACGAGCACGCGTGACCTGTCTTATGGACATCTCCTCCTATCTGCCCAGCAAGCACAAGACCTTGACGCTGTGTTGGTTCAATGCTGGTCCCGCATCGTGGACGTCGGCCCAGCATTGAAACAACATAGAGCAGGTCAATACAGAACCAGCATCGTAGACGTTGGCCCAACATTAAACCGACATAGTACTGACATGGGTAATGACGGGACTAGACATTAGTGGGTGAGAGTTCTTGTTCTTGCACCAAAGAACAGTTAGGCCTACTCAAAATGTACTTTGGCTGCACTCAGTGACCTGCTTATATAAGTGTGGATCAAGACTGCCCCTTGGCCTTGGACTGCACTGTGTCACGTGTGTAGTCTAGATCACACCATTTATTAAAAACATTTAACATTATATGGCCTAGCCCTAGACTACATCATTTTGACTTGTTCAGTCTATCCCGCTATGCAAAATGGGAAAGTCATATGAAGCGTCTTTCAAAGTTAAAGTTGTGAACTATTCTGAGCAATGGGGGAAACGCGCAGCTTCACGTGAATTTAAAGTTGATAGGCGTCGTGTCCAAGAGTGGGCTTCCCAAAAAGCAGTACTTGAGGGCATGTGTAAGGAGAGGAAAAGTGGGAGCAAGAGGTGTACTGGTGGTGGACGTCCTGTTCGATATATTGATATTGATGATCATCTGATAAAATGGCTGAAGGATCGACGTTCTGCTGGGGTGAGAGTTACCGGCAAGGCATTGAAAGAAGAAGCACTAAGGCTTCACAAAATCACTGGTAATCAATCTTTTAAAGCCAGTTGCCAGTGGTTTTCTCGCTTCAAAAGAAGACATGGTATCTCATTTCGACGAACCACACACATCAGCCAGAAATCTGTGGAGGTGACGGATACAAGGGTCGATTCATTCCTGAAATTTGTCATGAGGATGCGAAGAAATGAACAGTATGGCGACTGTTACATGGGCAATATGGATGAAACGCCAGTGTGGCATGAAATGCCTGGTAACACCACCCTTGAAAAAAAAGGAGAAAAAAACATATCTGTGACAAGCACTGGCCATGAGAAAAAAAAGTTCACAGTGATGCTTGCAGCTTTAGCTGATGGAACTAAGCTGACTCCACTTGTGCTTCTGCCACGTAAGCGTCCACTGCCTGCAGCTGATATCCCACTAGGTCTGGCTGTCTATATGTGCGGCACTGGGAAGTCTTGGTGCAATGAAGAAATCATTATGTATTGGTTAGCCAAGATATGTGGCAGGAACAATCATATTCGCCGCCTAATTGTGTGGGATAGTTTCCGGGCACACATCACACCACGTGTTAAACAAGCAGTGAGGTCCACCTTCAACAGTGACATGGCCGTGATACCGGGTGGATGTACGTCAAAGCTGCAGCCAGCTGATGTGAGCTGGAACAAACCCTTCAAATCCAAGATGGCTGAACTTCACGACCAGTGGGTATTTTCCGGTGAGGTAACACTGACACGTGGCGGAAACAGGCAACCTCCTACGATGAAACTGTTTTTGAAGTGGGTGAAGCTGGCCTGGGACAGCGTCAGTGTGGAAATAGTGAAGAAGTCCTTTAAAAAGTGTGGCATTAGCAATCTTCTGGATGGCACCGAGGATGATGCATTTCAGAACTCTGATACTGATAGTGATGAAAGTGCAAACGAATTCGAAGGCTTCACAGCTGAAGAAATTCTTGCTGCTGACGAATATAACCAGAACATTGCCAGTCGCCTCACAGCGCTAACTGAGTTGTCTGACGGAGAGGATGATGAGAATGACAGCAAGAGTGACAGTGCCTCTGAGACGATGAGCACTAATTATGACAGTCCTGGGCATTAAAGTATTCAAAGCCCGCTGAACAGTTAGCCTAAGGCCTACACAGCGACAGTATTAAACAGTGGTGTCTGTTGACCGTTTTTTATCAGCCTTTTATTATTCAGTAATAGTTTCCAAGCATGAGGATCTAATGTGAAATAAATTATTACTTTATCCTGTATCACTGTCTTGTGAATGTTTGAACAATGCACCTCAATGAATAATTAGTCCCAAACACAAGCTGTAGTTTAAATTAACCTTTAGCCAACCAATTAGCCAAATGAAAACAGTATTATGTAGCCAATTTGATCATCATTGATTATCATAGCCCGGCGCCGCACTTGAATGCTCCTCTCCATGCCATAGGTGTGACATAACATTTTGCGTCCTACAGCTATTATTATCAATTGTCAATTAGGCCCTATAATCAATTTAATCTGATTTTGTTTCAATTTGGAATTTTGAATAATATCAGTGGCTAATCGTAGGCCCATGTGATTCTTTATAATGTAACTCTATGGGCAGCATCGTTTATGAACTGCCGGGCTCACATTGACTCCCAGTAAAACTTTCCTGTAGGATTATAGCCACTCTGTTTTAACTGTTTTTTAATCCGATAATAGGCCCTAATTGTCTGTGTTCTGTAGTCATTTCATGATACAATAATAACAAACATGTTACATTCTATAAACAGCGGGCCTGTGGGTGGGTACGCTGCCTGACGGGGGATAAATAGATACACATTATGTAGGCAAGAGCGTAATTAAAAGATAATATACATGTCTCCTACCACAGTCAACCCTTGTGTTGCAACACCTTGTGCCGCCCAGTCAGTCTATGATCAGTCTAGTCTGCAGACATGACCTCTCGTTGTTTACCGGACGTCGCGTGTTTTGTCGCTGCCTGGTCTGTCAATGTAGCGGTCTTGAATCAATCAATGTCACATCCACTTAGACCTGTGAAACGCAGTGACATCAACGGGAACTCTTGTAAATGGCTATTCGGTGAAAACAATGTTATATAAGAACCCCTCCCCCATACTTCATTGTACCAGCCAGCTCGGTGGAAAATATTGGAGGGCAAGGTTATTGAGTTTCACAGAATGCTGTTACACTGTGTACGCCGCCGGCTCAAAATAAAAAACATTGGAATATTGTCTCCTGTTTGATGGGTTTGCTTGCCCCTCCCTTCAACCAATCACAACTTTACAACAGCTTGATTGACAGGCATCGTATTCTCTCGCGACAGTGCATGAGAATGCGTGAGACTTGCTAGAATTATGTTGTAACACATTAATATATTGTAGTAATCGTCAGTAGAACCATCGATGTGTTGTAGAATATAAATGACGCTAACATTAGCTGACCAAAGGCATCGATCTGTCTGCCTCCATGATCACTGAACAGTCATTACTTCTGTTGTGAGCAAAACTGACACGCTGCCGTTGTGCTGCCGTTATTTTGACCGGGTCTACTTACTACAGGTGCCGACGTCAGGTGTGAAAATAGCTGTGATACATCAAGGCTGACCCTGTGCATGCTATGGCTCTGTTAATGTGTCACACATTACACTCTAACGGGAAGCACCTGGATTGATCGATAATCATAATATGATTGCCAAATAAGAATTTAAAAACAAATGTTATCGATGTATTCTCATTTAAATATTCAATAATCATTTAGGCTAGGCAACTCTTACAGTGTGTTTCTGAAAATAGAAGATGCACCAAATCGTTATGGTTGAACGTAGGCCTATTAACTTGCGTGTAGAGTGTACACTGTTAATATTTTGGTACCCGGTAACTGAAGATCGTTTTCACGACACACAGGACTGCCCAAACACGATACTTTGATCCAATGCTGATCTTAATGTAGCTGAAAGTCTACGAAGCTAGGCCAGCATCGGGTTAGCGTTTCGTGTTTGCTGGGTATAGTGTGCGCACAGTAGCATACCGCTTACCTGCTTACAGCACCCACGCTTATCACGCTAACCAGCGGTTCAATCGAACACCTGTACACGGCTTCACGCCCGCAGCAGGCTGGTGCCTGTTAGATTTCATTGTTTTTTTGCAAGCCAGCTGACTTTCTGGGTACACAGGGTACCTGGAAAATGGGGGGGGGGCGCGTTTATTAGGGGGGGTGCGTTTATTAGGGATAATACGGTACCCGTGTTTGGCAAGTCCGTAGTTAGAGTTGCGAAAGGTATCCCATAATAAAGAAATATTGACAGCATTTCCAGTGAAATATGCTTTTCATGTTACTCTTTGTAAAAATATATCCCGATTTCCAATAGATACATTGTAATTAATAACCTAATTGTCATTTTATGTAATTCCTTCAATTTGAAATTTCAACGGTTATAATTAGCTGTTATAAGTCTACATTGTAATGTATTAACAGCAGGAACGAGACGCTTAAAGGGTTACCATCAAGGCTAGTTGCAGGGTTCCCCATAGTACCGGCAGATCCGGTTGCCCGACCAATTGAATTTTATACCGACCATGATAATAGGTGTTACTCACCTGTCCATCTTGATACAACAACACACAGATATGTCATCACTTCCGCTGAATGAAGATCACACTTCCACATCAATGAACACTATTATTTTTAGTCCAATTGAAATTTTATAAGTATTAAAACATTCTTTTTAAACAGAGAAATGATTCCTTTTCGTGTTTTAGTCACTTCTTATATATCTTTTTTAGTGAATGACTGGGCGTGTGTGTCTTTTAGTTGTGGCGTAATTGTTTGTACTATTTATCACGAAAAGGAACACTTATAATTATTTATATGTTTTAAACGCGATATTGTTCAGAATTATGTCGTGTCAGAAATCCAATAAAAAAATAATTTCCAGAAAAAATAATTCTTTTTCGTGTTTTGGTCACTTTTAATTCTATCTATAATGAGTGATCACTATATAATCACTCACTGTAAATAACCCGATAGTCAATAATTATGTATTTGTCCCACATTGTTCTTCATTGTGTACAATTAGTTACACCGCAATGACATTGCCAGATCTGCATACAGCACCACTCTTCACAGAACCTAATATATCCTCGCGTGATTTTAGTGATAATAATATGCTAGAGAAGCTAGATATTAGGCCCGCTTAATTTTATTAGTTTCATTTTCTCAGCAGACTTACGCATTAGGCCTAGGCCTACATATAGCCTATAGTTCTATTATGTATATTCAGTTAAGAATTGCTGGACAATTCTAAGATTGATTTATTGCTAGATGATTGAATAACAAACATGTTTTCTCAACTCATTGTTTGAAACTGTATGTGATTCTAATACGCCCAGCTTGCCGCCTTTGATCTTGCTCCGTGGCCTACACAGCTTGATCTGTCACCACATTGTTCCCGACGGGATGTGATCCCAACACTAACAACGGTTTTAGTGTTGGCTTTTCTTACTGTTTCTCAGACTCTTCACGGCTTACTGTTGACAACATTTTTACTATAAATATTGTACTAATCAGGGTTCACCACAGTGTCGGAAATGCCGGCTGCCCGACCGGATGAATTCTAAAAAAAAAAAAAAAATTGAAATTTTTTTTGAATTTTTTTTTTTCAATTTTCGTTTTGAGGTGTCCTTCCATTTGCGTTTTAAAGATGGCTAACTGACAGTGACTGATTTTGTAATTTATTGGCTTTTAGTATCAGTTTCTCATCAGATGAACATTTTTTTAAGAAAAAACGTGCCAGATATTACATAGTGGGCAACCACACATGCTGCAAATTTTATGCAGCAGTGTAAGGGTTAAGCTGCTCGCGCGCGCTAAGTTAATATTTTGAAAGAACAACCGGATGATTTTTTTTTCTGTGGGGAACCCTGGTACTAATGATTAATGGCTTAATTACTATTCCTTATTTCATTGAGAAGCTCTTTTCGTAAAATTGTATCCACATTTCAACTTGTACGCGTCCATAGTGGCCAGTATGATTATCGCTACATGTATACTCTGTTAAATACATTTCCACACAGCGATATTTTCATGAACATTCAAATATTAATACTTTATGGGTATCTTTTTTGTTTCTGTTTTTCCGAACAGTTCTTTGCTTGTATAAGCTATACAGTGCAGCTTCTTTTCCAGAAATAAAGTTATATTTCTCTAGGCCTAATAATCACCTGACTTAACCCTTTCACCACTGAAGCCCGTTTTTAAGTGCTGAATGCTATGGCATTCAGCACATAAAAACGGGCTTCAGTGGTGAAAGGGTTAAGCTATTTGACTTAATAGCATATAGGCTAGTTCTAAGCTTCGGTTTTATTAACATAAAAGTAATTCTTGAGGCATTGTGATGTATCAGTTTAAAATAAAGAATAAAGCGATGGGGTTCAAATTGTCGTCAATCGGTGGCCGGTTTTAGGTGTAAAGCAGTTAATTGCCTCCTGGCTGGAGTAATTTCAATCCAGAGCAGAATATGTCATCACATTTCGCGAGTGAGAATCACGGATTAGCGCACGCTTTAGAGTTAAAGGCCCATGCAGCTGTACTTGTACATGTTTTTAATTTTATATTTGATTTGTAAATATTTCAAAATAGGAATTTGCATATTTAGGCGTAAAGGTTATAACACCTTTTTGATCGTTTTTTATTACGGCTTATCGATATATTAACTATTATATTAACAAATCATGGCTGAAGCCAATTGATATAAGCCTAGACGATTTGGAAAAGTTGGTATTTAATCCTTTTTCAATTAGTGATTGTGATGTTAATTCTCCTCTATGTGATTCAGATCTGGATATGCAATTTTACAATAATTCCGAAACAATAATTCCATGATTAAGGATATCCTAGTTTCAACAACACGTCTTTCTGCTAATTCCTACAAGGATCTGATAATTAAGTTTATGCATAGGCATATTCGTACAAGTATTTGTATGTATGTAGGCCTAGCGTGATTTGAATCCTAAATGTGTGAGATATTAATTAATTAATACACTCGTTACGGCTCGTAACGTAACACTGCATTGAATTGCGCTGTTGCAACTGGACTCCCTGCCCCTGGTAAGAATGGTGGGGCGAGCCGATAGTGTGTCGCTGACTGGTAAGACTACTGGGGCGAGCCGGTATTGGGGCGAGCCGGTATTGGGGCGAGTCGCTAGTGTGTCACTGACTGGTAAGACTACTGGGGCGAGTCGGTATTGGGACGAGTCGGTTGTATCTACTTGGGGCGACTGGGTTTTGGGGCGAGTTGACTGGACTCCTGTCACGCAATCGTGACTTGACTGGTTCTAAAAGAGTGGCGTAAATACGCACGATCGGAGATTTTCGGATCAGCGCGATGAATGCCCGGAGTCTGCAGGCCTACGTGTGTATGCATCGCTGACACGGTACGCATGCACTGAGCTCTAAGTAGGCGGCACTTTTCCGAGCAATTGGTCAGTTGTGTCACCCCCCTATAGGGTCAATTGTAACAGACATGCGTGCGCACTCCTGCATTAGTTGGCGAGTATGCGTGTTGTTACATGTATACACGTGCAGTGTATGACATGTAAACAAAAATCTATGTCCTGCAACTAGATGTAAACATTGGTAAAGGACGTCACAGACAGTATAATTTAATTAAGGCCCGCCACTAAATGACATGTTTTTAATAAACTGCCAAATAAAGGAATAAACATGTCCATATATATCATTATAAGTTATATGTTCACATATCCTGTTTTAAACATTTATTTACAAGTCATTATTTTTTTGTCAATTTTCCATTGATTAAACACGTCTTAGACTTAGTTGAATTAGAACTTTGTACTCCAGCAGCACATCCAATGTGGAGTATCAGGCTGCAGGGGGGAAAGAGGCTGGTAGACCAGCTGACTCTTGAACGCTGGCACAGTTTTAAGAATCAGCTTAGTGTCCCTTGTTTCGAGCGAGTTCAAATTTTACTGGGCGAGTAGCACTTCAGATGCACTCGCGCGAGTGGTGTAATCAGTTAGTTATTCACACTGTAGCGTTATGACTACATTCGCGATGTAGAGCGAGCCGCGATGATGTTCGCGCCCAAACACTGAAGCCGGACGACACACACGTCCGTTCACCTTAGAAGTAGTAGTTAAACTCAATGAGACTGCCACATTCAAAGCTAGTCAAGCCTCTATCAATGACGTCATATAGGATCAGTAACTAAGATTAAACACGTCACTGCCGAATGACAATAGATTAGACCAATTACTTTTTTTTTTTTAATATTTTTATTTACAAACCACATATCAAAACATTCATACATGTATACAAATTATTCATTATTACAAAAATACAAATAATAAGTGGTGATCTTAAAACAAACCATTATGATTATCGTCCGTGGTACCCAGCATACACGAGACCCCGAACCAGTGCTGACCAGTGTTGGCGCATCGTTTCCGATTCTGGACCACCAACACTAAATCAACCCCGGCCAAGAACCGCGCGCCTGCTGGCATACCCCTAATTACACATAATTTTAAAAATAGCCTAATAACAAACATTCAAACAAATATATCTATTTAAAGTTTTAGTTCCAAATTAGATTCCACCTAGTCCATTTTTTGTTTTTCTTAGTAATAATATACTCTAATTGTTTTACATTCTCAATGTACATCTTAAACTCATGAAATAAAGGTATTGTAACTGAAAATCAGACCAATTACTTAGCAACAACAGAGACACGTGTCCACAAAACACCAGAATCTCAATCAGAACAAGAATAGCATGCGATGCTAATCCAAATTTACATTACCAAATACACAAATCGCGCCACGCGACAATATTAGTGAATATAATATTAAAATCATAAATGTGATATAGACTAACTGAATGACGGAAGGGTACAATAGGAACTCTTTCCAGTCGCGCCTAGACCTGGGCCTGGGGCCTGGCTGATCTGGTAAAGAATTTAAATTTATCTTAAATAATCTTATCTACAAAAATCATGGGTCGACCAGACCACAGTCTACCGTTTAGTTTAGAGGCTAGGATTTAGGCACTGGCTTGCCTAAAAAGCGAGCAGAAATAACGCTAAACTATAGTAAAAGTCACTTTAAATCTGTCACTTCCGTGTTGCATGTTTTTCGCTCATTGCTCATGCAATTTTAATCAGATTGTCATGAAATTTTCCAAGCGTTAGTTTCTAGTTTTACGGCATCTGCCCTGAAAATTTCAAGAAAAAATATTATGTAGTTTAAAAGTTAGACCATTTGACATGTAGTTTTTGCTAATTATGACGCTCCTCTATAAACCCAGTGAGCGCTATCAGCTTCAATCACAAAATTCCACTATATGTCAAATGGTCTAACTTTTGAAATACTCATTCAAATTTCACGAAATTTTTGGGGTAGCGCCGGTATACTTGAAAAGAGTGCTTGCAAAATTTCATGGAAATTGATTTAGATCTGACTGAAAAATCAGCGAAAAAAACCCAATGCTGGTGGAAGTTGACTGCAACTATAGGGCCTAGGTAAGATGCAGGGATTACTCTGGCCCTCTCAAGAAAGTGTGCCCTTAGGGCACACTCAGTCAAAATGTTATGAAATGTGCCTTTTTAAACATTAATGTGCCCATGCAGTTTTCGTACTCGGTACCAAGTTGGTGTTTTTTTAAATACAAATTGCTTTAGACAATATCATTCTGGAATTATTGATGTGGGGGCGGGGGATTTCACCCTTTTGTTTATTATGGTGTACAATGTAAGTTAACTAACGATTCTCATTAACTTTGAACTCCAAAATCACAGATGAACAATGACGCACTGACACACTGTGAGTGATGATTTTGTGGGGTAGGGAGTGGGGTAAATTTTTAATTATCTATACTGGTTGTCAAGATCAATCATTTCTTTAGCATAGTCTGCTTTAGATTTATCATTTAAGCTAATATGCCTACTACAATATGTCTATATAGCCTAAGAGTAAGACTATTATCAAATCCCAATTTTCAAGATAGTGATTTTGTGGGGGAGGGGGTGGGGTAAATTTTAAATTATCTTTACTGTTTGTTATGACTAATCATTTTTTAGTGCAGTCTGCTCAGATTTAATATTTAGCCATAAGCGACTATCACCAAATCCCAATTGTCGAGATCATGATTTTGTGGGGGAGGGGGTGGAGTAATTTTTCAAGTTATATGTTTCCTGATTGTGAAAACAATCATTCCTTCAGCTTAATCTTCTTCAGATTTAGCATTTAAGCATATATGATCGATGGTGGTGCGCAGGCGTGCAAGATAGATGCTATTTTTGCAAGTATTTATTTCAGCCGAAATTTTGTCGTTTCAATTTGGTTTTAAACTATTTTTTCATCACAAGTATTTTTCAATAGATACGGTAAGGTAGCTGGGCAAAACATCACCTGGCGATCGCATGGTTTTTGTAGTTTCATTTCTTTTAAATTGAAATCGCTTTGGGGTCACTGACCAGACAAGTTTGATTCAGTATTTCGCCGCCACTATTTGTTTACACACAAGCCGGTTTTTCGCGGCCAGTGCTACAAGCTGTGCGCACGTACAGGTTGCTCACTCGCTTGATCACAGTAGCAGCTATATATTTTCATGAATGCTGTTTTTGGTATAACGACATAACTAATTTTCCAAATTTTCCAAAACATACCATAAATGTTGTTACTTTTATTGACAGGCCTGGCTGGTCCATTCCATCTTGTCTGTTACCCTTACCTGGAGCTGGCCCCTGAAAGAAGATAACAAAACTCATTGTTATTTCAATTACTTTTGTAATCCCTGTGATGTTGTGCACTTTTCCATCCTCTCACAATTAGGTATGCAGTTATTATGGTTATAACAACTGTACACGCAGACTCTAGAGGGTGACGGTGAGTGTAAACAATCTACAATTTCTTGCGTTTCGCACGCCTCTGCATCAGACACATCCCATCGAGGAATCGTCACATAGCCCATACAAATTATT
The DNA here is from genome assembly GCA_964017125.1 of Flabesymbios commensalis. Lineage (NCBI taxonomy): Eukaryota > Metazoa > Annelida > Polychaeta > Terebellida > Flabelligeridae > Flabesymbios > Flabesymbios commensalis. Next base: position 81,042,618 of record OZ024906.1, on the reverse strand, counting down.
TTTTCGATATTTATGTGTTAGGCCTAAATATATTATCTGTCCAGCGTGTTTTTTTTTATCTGTTTTTACAATATTCAAACCATCAAACTATTATACATAATGTCATGTTTGTATCTTTTATTGCTATTTTTCTTAGCATCATCTGTTGTAAATAGAGACAATCTTTCAAATGCACATTTTCGTTACATGTCACACATTGGAGAGAGACTGTCTTTCCCACAGCCGAAGAATGTGGTAAATAGCCCTACGTTCACACTGAAGCTGCCATGTCTGTACATGTGTACGTACAGAAGATTGCGTTTTATTTCAATTTCGAAAAACAATTTCTGTACTGCCACACTTATTTTACTGGATGGTGATGTCAGTTTGAACCCCGGTCCGTCAGGTTCTGATTTTATACAAATGGCCACTTTGAACGTTCGATCTTTAACGTCAAAATGTGCCAGTTTTTCAGACTTGGTTTCATCTAAAAAGCTTGATGTGGTGGCTATTACAGAAATGTGGTTGTCGCCCAAAGAGACATCAGCTGGCCTGGCCGACCTAACACCGCGAGGGTTCAAGCTCATTCACCAGCCTCGTCAAGGTAAAACAGGTGGGGGTGTGGCTATTATGGTGGCGGACCATTTAAATGTTACAAGGTGCAAAATGTCGCAATTTTCAAGTTTCGAGGTCATGTGCTGTAAAATAACATCATCGTCTTTTTGCGCACAAGTCATTTGTCTATACAGACAGCCGGGTTATCCTACATTATTCTTTGAACAATTCCAAGATCTCCTGGAAAGCATGTCATCTTTTCCAGGAGAATTGTTTATCTTGGGTGATTTTAATTTACATTTAGATAGTCCATCAAATCATACCAACACTTTTACAGATTTGGTAACATCTTTTGGTCTGCGTCAACGTTGACTTTTGGTCTGCGTCAACGTTGACTTTTGGTCTGCGTCAACGTTGACTTCCCCACCCACAATTATGGGCACTGGCTCGAAATTTTTGCAATATTTTTTGCAACAAGATTGTTGGCACAGGAAGTACCTCCTTCTCTATCTGCTAGAAATCTTGTCTTTGACAGTGCTTTAAATTTTAAGAGTCATCTGGTATATCTCGCGCTTGCTACTATCATATACGTGACATGTGTAGAATAAGGCGCTTTTTACACCATCTGTTGCTAAAACAATTGCAACTTCTTTGATAGGTAGCAAGCTGGACTATTGTAACTCTGTCCTTTTTAATGTCACTGGAAAGGAGATATCTAAACTGCAGGGTGCACAAAACTGTTTGGCGCATGTTGTAACAAAGTCTCCTCGTTTTTGTCACAGGATCAAATTTAAATAGTGTTTCTCTGACCTACCAGGCTCTGACCAGTGGACAACCAGTATATATTCGAAACATGCTTCAGCCATCGCAAAAGGTACGGACACTTCGTTACAGTGATCTAGATCAGCTGAATGTTCCACGGGTCAGAACCGCGGTAGGCAGCAGGGCCTTTTCTGTTGCTGCACCTAGACATTGGAATGAACTTCCTTTAGAAATTCGCTCTGCGAAGACGCAAATTAGTTTCCGGAAGAAATTGAAAACGTATTTTTTTGGTCAGGCTTTTCCGACTTAAATCCTCGGTGGTCCGGTTGGCCCAGATGACAAACGCAAACGGTTTTTGGAACTATGCGTTGGATTACGTCATTACGATTATGTTTGTCACGCCTCTGAGCTCGGATCACCGAAGATTTAGGCGCTATAGAAGTTTAATATTATTATTACTATTATTATTTTTAGTACAGTCTAGGCCTACTAGGCTATAGCCTATGTATAGTTGACAATCAACTAATCCGAAGTGTAGAGATATTGGGGGAGGGGGTGGGGTAAATAATTATGTGTAATTGTTGTCTGGCCTAATCTATATTAGCAAAATATAGAATTGGTGTGGTTCACTGTGGCCTCCAATCCTTCATGTATACCAGAAGCAGACAATTTATTATGCTAGCCTAAATGCTTATTATCACTCACCCAGAGACAAAAGGCTCACTTCATATCTGGATATATTCCCCTACATAATTAGTTTTAGATTTGTTTATCACAAACATAAAGTTACTTATAAGATAAACTGATAAAGAGACAGCAGGCACGATAGTCAACTTTTGACAAGAAATGCAATCAGTGTGACACTGAAAGTAACTTGCCTGGTAAGTAGCTGTAATTTGATTTGGTAATGTTATTGTTGACAGTTTACTCAACTCGTGTCACCGGTGAATCTCGGTCAGGTCATGGGTCATTGGGCTTTCAATTTCTCAGCAGCGTCAACTCGGTCATGCTTGCCCTCTAGACTAGGCCTATTACAAGCATTGCCGGCGGCACTGGAAGACTTTGTTGGGCAACAATAAAAAATATATCAATGTGTTCACAATAATCTGAACTTACATATGCCATTTGACGTTTTTCTCAGATTTCAACTGAACTATAGATATTATTCAAAATGCAATTAAAGTATTTGATAAAACATTAAGTCAAGTTTTGCCAGTCGTAAGGAAAAAAGTCAAACACCATATTGAAGAGCAGGTGTTGTAATAAAAGTTGTAATTTATTTCAGGGCCGTATCTTCAAAACTCTGGATGCTCGCTAGAGTGGAAGATCCTTATCTCTGCGTAAAAAAACTGTGCCGTGACGCGAAAATTGCGAATGACTTCTTGTGATATACATATTAACAGGCCTTAAAGGATTATTATCCATTTATAATAAAATTCAACAAATATGTAGACCTGCTCCACACCAGGGGAGAAATGAATTGATCAAGCAGACAGGACACCCTTTAGTCCAGTAAGACGTTTTTTATATCATGTTATCATGCCAACTAACAACGAAAACATCTAATTATTTCTGAGCTTTTTTTGAAATCTTAAATACTTATTGTCAGTAAATATAAAGCTGCTCTGATCACAATTTTTCATGGTGCATTGCTAAATAAATATCAGTTTCATGCGAAAAATTGCTCTCAATAATGCTCAGAGCCACAGGGTTCTTGTAGCTAATTGAAATAGCATCTGAAATCAATTCAATTGTTGATTGGGTGTAACTTCCTACCCCACCCATACCGACTTGAATAGCCAACCGACCAATAAACATAGTTATATTCAACGGTACTCATTTCATTCCCGTAATTCGTGCACATCTTTTATCAATTTGTTCGAAAATAATACCATTCAGACTAGAATATATTGTTTCAAAAATCACCCACAGAATATTTTTATTGTCATTGTGCTGTTATTTTATACACATCCAGTGTCCACGAAAACGCATCGGACCGTCGAACAACATGGACGTCACTTCGCAATTGTCTGACGTTTTAAGCTGATACGTCTGATATATTGTCCGACCTAGACGCGCCCTGGTGAATAAAAATTGTGGTGGCTGTGATGCATTATAATTAGAGCATAATTTAATAAAATTTGCCATCATTCTTGCTGGTCTCCCTCAATCATTAGCTGACTCAGTGACTGCCGGCCCGTTGTATCTTGCTGTAAGCCCAGCTTACACCTGTTTGCTGGCTTGTTGCGGTGCCAATGATAAAAACTATAGTTCCACCAGCAAGAGCCATGGACAGCCCGGTAAGGTGTGGGGTTTCTTAGCATTATCTATGAAGTATATGCTCTAAATCTGGCGCAGAAGTACCCAACCCTCTGTTGCTGAAAATCTGTTGAGGACCATAAAATGACAACAGTGAATATAAGCCGATTTATCAAAGCAAATGATCCATAATATGTGGATAATAGACTATGATAATCCATTAACATAATCAGATAATGTTTAGAAATATAGATGTCTTCTTTTCCTAGTCGAAATATTTTTCATCATTTGAAGCTGGAAATTGCGTTAGCAATTCCAGCTTCAAATGGTGAAAAAGTGAAACAGAATGTTTTACCCCTCTAGTTTTTTTTCAGTATCTTGAGGAGCATAAGAAGCAGGACATAAGTGTACCTCTTATGATTGAGGCCCTAAAAGAAAAAAATGGGTAAGTGTATAGATGACTTTCAAACTTGACACTAGTGTGTCTGCTGAGTATAGATAAGCTCAATGTGAAACATATGCCACAACGAAGATTTTTTAGAAAAGATCATACAGGATATAAAAAAGATTTGTCATATAGTAAAAAATGTGACATGTATGAGATGAGTGAAAAATGTCATATAAAAATATTTTTTTTATTGACCGTAACCATTCAAGTATCTGTGTTGACATATTGGTCCTTTACCTCTCTATTTTTAGCTCCCGCCGTCACCGTAGGTGAGACGAAGGGAGCTATGGATTCTACCTCCGTTTTTTTTGGCCTCTTCTTTTGCCTATAACTTTGTAAGAAAATAAGCTAGGATAACAATTTTTGGTATGTGGGTTACTCCCAGGTGGCTAATGGACAGGTTAAAATGTTTTTTATCTGAATTCAAAACGCAAGGTTGCAGAGGAGAAAAGGATGATGTTACGGCGTTGGGCCGTCCGTAAACAATTCGTTTCCGGAGCATATCTCTGAAAGTACTTGTCCGATTGTCTTCAAATTTTACACACAACACCCCTAGAACTTTGACCTACTTCTGGTTCAGAACTATGACCTATTTAGACGTTTTGACGCGCACTTCGTTTCCGGAGCAGATCTCGAAAAGTACTGGGCCTATGACAGTCATATTGCATATACATGTTCTCTAAGGTCCCTAGTTGTGCCTTTTCAGGTTTTTGGACCTTGACCTTGAAGTTGACCCAGCACTTTGACCTAATTTATAACATCGGTAAATCCGACTGAAAGATTTTGCGGAATATCATGAAATCCGCTCAAGATAGCTACACCATTACTATAAAACAAATTGTGAGGTTTCAGGAGAGGATGCATCTTGAAAAATTTGAAGTTGATAAAATTCAAAATGGCCGCCTATCGGCCATTATTCACCTCGACAGGCCTGATATTGCGGAATATCATGAAAACCGCTCAAGATAGCTACACCATTAATATCAAAGAAATTGTAAGGTTTCAGGAGATGATGCATCTTGAAAAATTTGAAGTTGATAAAATTCAAAATGGCCGCCTATCAGCCATTATTCACCTCGACAGGCCTGATATTGTGGAATATCATGAAAACCGCTCAAGATATCTACACCATTACTATAAAACAAATTGTAAGGCTTCAGGAGAGAATGCATTTTGAAAAAATTCAACTCCTCCAAGTTCAAAATGGCCGCCAATCGGCCATTATTCACTTTCACATGGCCGTTATTTGATAAACCGTGCTAGATGGCTAGACCATTACTATAAAACAAAATGTGTGATTTCAGGAGAGGATGCATCTTGAAAAAATTTGACTCGATAAAATTCAAAATGGCCGCTTATCGGCCATTATTCACTTTCACATGGCCGTTATTTGGTGAACCGTGCTAGATGGCTAGACCATTACTGTAAAACGAAATGTGATATTTCAAGAGAGGATGCATCTTGAAAAAATTTGACTTGATCAAATTCAAAATGGCCTCCTATCGGCCATTATTCACTTTCACATGGGCGATATTTGGTAAACCGTGCTAGATGGCTAGACCATTACTATAGAATGAAATGTGAGATTTCAGCTGAGGATGCATCTTGGAAAATTTTGACTTGATCAAATTCAAAATGGCCGCCTTTAGGCCATTATTCACTTTCACATGGCCGATATTTGGTAAACCGTGCTAGATAGCTAGACGATTACTATAGAATGAAATGTGAGATTTCAGCTGAGGATGCATCTTGAAAAATTCTGACTCGATCAAATTCAAAATGGCCCCCTATCGGCCATTATTTACTTTCACATGCCCAATATTTTGCAAACTGTGTTAGATGTTAGTCCATTATAGTCCCAGAGCTAGGGGGGTTTTATTTGTGTTGAAAGGTCCATACGATCCAAGAGTTCCACCTATAGTGAAATTTTCTCAGGAATCCGAATCTGCGCGTCTTACAAAAATCATCCTGTCCAAAAGTATCGCAAAAACCCTTTAAACACTAGTACCGTCAAAATCGCAAACCGCAATTTGAAATATTGCGTATGAAGTGATTGTTTGCTAAAACAGGGGTACTTTTTTTTAAAATAATTTTTAAATTATTTACTATCACTCACATATGACACAGGCTTTCACATGAATGTAAAATATTTTGTGTCTGATCAATAACAAATGCACAATATAGCTTAGGGTTGGTATTTTAACACGTAATTTTACCCATTTTTCATACTTTTTCAGTAAATAGACAAAATACTTTTCTCTCAGTCGATTTTTGTAAAGTATAAATGTTTAATTTTGATTCAAACATGTTCTAGAACTATTGCTGACTTAAAATTAACCCATTTGAATTAAAAATAATGAGTTATGTGAACATATTACTCGCTTTTTTGGTTAGACGTAAAATTAGCTCGCTTTTCTTCAGGCTCGGGAAAATTGACCATATCTCACATTATTGCCCACTGAGTAGTCAAATTTTTAGCTATATCAATATATTTGATATCAATAGAAAGCTACTGGCACAGGCCTTCACATGGATGTAAACTATTTTGTGTCTGATCATTGACAAATGCACAAGAACGCTTTAAGTTGGTATTTTAACACGTAATTTCACCCATTTTTCATACTTTCTCAGTAAATAGACAAAATACTTTTCTCTCAGCCGATTTTTGTAAAGTATAAATGTTTAGTTTTGATTCAAACGTGTTCTAGAACTATTAATGATATAAAATTACCCCATTTAAAATAAAAATAATGAGTTATGTGAACATATTACTCGCTTTTTTTGTTAGACGTAAAATTAGCTCGCTTTTCTTCAGGCTCGGGAAAATTGACCATATCTCACATTATTGCTTACTGAGTAGTCAAATTTTGAGCTATATCAATATATTTGATATCAATAGAAAGCTACTGGCACAGGCTTTCACATGAATGTAAACTATTGTGTTTCTGATCACTGATGCACAAGAGAGCTTTAAGTTGGTATTTTAACACATAATTTTACCCATTTTTCATACTTTTTCAGTAAATAGACAAAATACTTTTCTCTCAGCTGATTTTTGTATAGTATAAATGTTAATTTTAATTCAAACATGTTCTAGAACTATTGTAGACTTAAAATTAACCCATTTGGAGTTATGTGAACATAGTACATGCTTTTTTGGCTAGACGTAAAATGTGCACGCTTTCCTTTGGGCTCAGGGAAATTTAGTCCCAGAGCTAGGGGGGGGGGGGTATTTGTGTTGAAAGGTCCATACGATCTAAGAGTTCCATCTATAGGTCTTGTTCACTTGTTGTAGCCTATTAATACTGATAAAACACATACCTATTGCAGGCCTACAGCAGTTTACAATGAACTGGCTCTTATAATGACATAGGCTAATAATAGGCCTATAAAAGGGCACATATATAAAGTGAACATGACAACATCAAAATTAAAATCAAAATTAAAATTGTAGGCCTATATTTAGGTTTTGAGATACCTATAGATCCTGGGCTGACTATATAAGCTTTTTATCGTAGACATGTACATGTATCAGTCTAAATATAAACCCACGTTGATCAATGCTTAGCTGTACGTGTAACCTGACTCTAGTAGACTAATACCATCACTTAGGCCTACAGGCTTATTCAGAGATACTGTTGATCAGTTCCTTGTTATTTAACTATAATGGCTCATAAACTACATACAATGAATAAACCCATCTGTGTTTTGCATCTTGGTGGTAAGACAAGTGAAACAGTAAAACTATTTGATGACAACACTTGGGAAAAGGTTCAGACAGTTAACAAGGCTCGCCATGAAAAAATTGTCTAACTCAAAATACTTTGAAATTAATTTGCCAAATGCGTTCATCGACTCAATTGGCTATCATAGCAAGTGCTATCGAATTTTTACTTCTATTAGCATGCCCTTATGTTCTGGCAAATCTAAAATTTCAGACGTGAAATCACAGCTCTTGCGATCAGATAATAATGAAACACCATGTACCAGCTCCACTGGTGTATTACTAAAGTGTGTTTGTTCTGTGATCACAAAATTAGAAGGACTGGCACAGGGAAAAGGGAGCCTCTAGGTGACTGTCAGACACTTGATAGTGTAAATGCCATTAAAAATGCAGCTAAAATCTTAAAAGATGACCGCATATTGTCTAAGATAGCAGGGATTGATATGATTGCTAAAGAAGCCAGATATCACCACTCCTGCAAGCGACTATTCATCAGAAGAGCTGACAAATTAGGGGTTCAGAGCTCCACTTGTCTCCCCGAAAATAACAGACCGCACAACGAGGCATTCACAACACTGCAAAAACACATTGAACACACAATTATATCACTGTCAGGGGCTGAATTACTAACCTCACTTCATTCGCATTATCTAAATCTTCTACAGATCGAAGACAGTAGTTATTCAGCAAAATCACTGTGTGACAAAATTCTGAAGGCATATCCAACTTCACTCAGTACAACAAAGGAAAATAATAAATCTGGCATTGTAATCTACCATAATTCCATAAGTGAAGAATCCGCTATCCGGAAAGCAAACTTTGATGAACAGGCTGTTTAAGAAACAGCATCTTACTTGCGTTCCGTAATATTAAATGAGCAATCTTTTGAATTACCTGATCCCTTGACTGCAGACGCCCTTCGAAAAGGACAGGTGAAAACCCCACAAGCATTACTGGAGTTCTTTCTTGAACTGTATACAGGAGGTAAAACACTGACAGACAAAGCCAGACGACAAGCACAATATACTGCTGATATGACGTTCTTTTTATTGTGACAAGAGGTCTAGCTAAACCAGGAAAGCACATTTGCCTTGGAATGGGGATAAAAAGTATAACTGGTAGCAGAAGGGTTTTGGATATTTTGAATCGATTTAGACATGCCATAAATTTCCATACAGCAGAGTCATTGGAAACAGAACTTGCAACTACAATATCATATCGTGACAAAGCAACACCTGATGGCTTGTTGCAGATTCTTGCCACATCAATTGCCTGGGACAACTACGATGACATCACGGAGACACTATCAGGCAGCAACAGTCTTCATGATATTGCTGGTATCTGTTATCAAAATGTTGTACCATTGGCTTTAGACTTTTACCAAGTTCCAGAAAATGTTAATATTCAGACTGATCAACTGCCACAAAGACAAGGCAAACGTTCATTTGCATACAAACTATCAGACATTGAACCTTATAGGAAAACACCTAAAATTACATTATTCAACTATGACATCAAAGACATTCCAATACCATCAGATGTTTTGATATCAGAGTACAAAGATTTAACCTGGATGGCCTGTGTATCTATGGCTATCACTCCTATGTGGTCTGGCTGGAATAGTCAAATAACAGAAGACAAACTTCCTCAACAAAGGGTAACATACATGGATAATCTTAATCTTCCACCAACACGTCTAGATGTCATTGTAGAAACACTCAAAATATCTCAAAAAGTTGCAATCGAATGTGGTGAAAGGTACATAGTTGTGCACTATGATCTCGCTATAGCTAAGCCTGCCATGCAAATTCAATTTACAGAATCACCAAAGTATGACAATGTTTTTATCGCCTTCGGTCCTTTCCACATATGTATGGCATACTTCGCTGTGCTTGGATATTATCTTGATAATTCTGGTGGTCCGAAAATTCTCACAGATAGCGGTGTCCTGGCTCCTGGATCTTTGAATGGATTTTTGGCTGGAAAACACTACAACAGGTAACGTTAGTATTGTTGATATGATTGTGTATAATTTAGTTTTTTAATGCGTGATGGTACATAAGCATACATAATAGTAGTGTTTAAGCTGATATCTGATAAATTTGTGATGATGAGTTCGTGAGGAGTGATAGTGTCTGTAACCGTAACACATTGAGTTGTAATTGTTGTAATTCAACTACCTCTGTAATTAACAGACAACCTGTTTAATCTCTGTGTATATTTCTTCACCAAGTTTCCACAAAATAGTTTTTATAATGATTTTTTTTCAGATGCAAGCGTTTGCATCCGATGCTTGCAACAGCTTTCTCTATTCTCCACTTCAGAAAGTTTCTGGAAGTACATGGACCTGTTCCAGATTCAATTGCTAGCAGACTAATTAAACTGAATGATGATCCATCTCCAGAAGCCATGAAATCATTAGAGGGATCTGACGAGTACATACCATTTCCTTGGCTGCAGAACATGGTAGCAGTATTGGATGATGTATGCCAAAGCTAAATGTTGATAACACCCACCCTGGAGTTCGGGAAGTATTGGAGAAAGGAGCTCTCACAATCAGACGAACAAGCAAATCCTTTTCTAGAGCAGCAGTGGACCTAACATTAGAACAGACTGTTAATGCTGATGCAGCTTCTCGTAAGACAGGAATATCCGCATTTCAGACAGATTCCACACGTACCAGATGGATGATAACTAGATCCACGAGAAGTGCCATTGTGAGCACTCTCTTACATCAGGCTGGTTTGAGGTCGCCTGATGATGTAGTAAAAGAACTAAAACCGTACAGAATACAGAAAGATAATAATGATATGAAAACACTTATTGAAGGAATTATGTCAACAATGAATCCATTCAGCATAGAAGATGATAACAACCTATATTGTTTATCAACAGGACAGAAAGTACCTGATGCTATTAAGGACGACCTGCTGGCATTTACAGAGAAAGGGAAGAAGTGGAGCAATGAATTTTCAGAAGGATGTTTTAATGATTCATATCATTTTGAAAAATCTATTCCAAGACGTAAAGTAAAATTTTCTCAAAATGCTGCAATAAGAACAAGAATTACCACCAAAGAAGGGAAAGTAATAGTTATGAAAAACACACGTGACCTGTTCGGTAGGCTGTTGTATTTGAGCATCACAGAACAACTTAATATGGAAAAAGTATTCACATTCCCACTAACACCGGTGCCACTAACATTAGTCAGTAGTACAGGTCATATGAACAAAACAGACCAGTCGAAGTTATTACACAGACTAGAGCAAACTACGGATAGCAACGATCCTATTTCCGTTGATGCCACTTTGGTGGATGCCATGTTCTTCCTCCACACCCTTGTTAACCCTCCAAACACATTTGGTGGTATAGCGCACCTTGTTCTAGAGAAACTGTGTCAGATGTCCGAAAGAGTAGATTTTACATGTGATAATTACCGTTCACCATCCATCAAAGATGTGGAGCACGAACATCGTAACGAGGCTGGTGACGGTTCTACGTTTGTGATTACTGGCCCTAAGCAAACAAGACCCAAAATTTGGCAACAATCACTCAAATCCGCTTCCTTTAAAACTGCTTTATGTACTTTTTTTTCCGAAGAGTGGCGTAGTGATAAATATGCAAAACTTCTCACTGGACATTTATTGTATGTCGCCATAGAAAACGAATGTTACAGGTTTACTACTGTAGCAGGTTCCGTTACCTGGCAAACTGTTGATATATTGTGAGCTGAGCATGAAGAGGCCGATACGAGATTAGTATTTCATCTCCATCATATTATGTCCATGGATAATCAGTTAAATGTGTCTGTACGATGTAATGACACAGATGTATTTGTGTTGTTACTGTATCATGTTAATATCATGTCTTACCCTGATATAACACCTAAAGTGTGGATGGATGTAGGTTTATCCAGTAATAACACTAGAAGGTATATACGTATATCTCAGCTCACTCATAAATTAGATAGCAATGTCTTGAAAGCTCTACCAGGTATACACGCTTTTACTGGTTGCGATTATACTGCATCTTTCCTAAACAAAGGGAAAGTAAAACCACTGGAAAAGATGTTAAAATATGATTCAATGATTCGAGTTTTTTTTTTCCTCGGAGAAAACTCTGAAGTAAGCTCTGACATAATTCGTGGCCATAAAAAAATTGTGTGTGTCCTTTACTCCATGCCTAAATTGGACAATGTTAATAATGCTCGATTTGCCGTTTTTCAACAAAAATATGCACCTAAAAAAAAGATCAGCCTCTGTATGGAATTAAGGGAATAAGCCCTAGCACAATGCCACCATGTCAAGCTGTTCTTTTAAACAAAATTCGACGAACAAATTTCGTTGTTCATTTGTGGAAAAGGGCACACCTAGCTAATCCTTGTATTCTCATTCCTGATGAACATTAGAGGGCTCTGTATATAACATGAACTGGTGTAACGGAGAGCAATTACCACAAAGTGTTGTTGACATTTTAACTGATGATTCAGTGGAGGATGAGGATGATATTGATTATTCTTCCAGTGATGAGTCAGATGACGAGTGATCTGTTTTTCAATATCTCACCTTAAGACTGTTGTCCCGGATTTATATATAGCCTCAACCCCATTTATATTATACATATATCACTGTTTTACCACTGTCTTGATAGTAGCAAACTGCAATAATCATAATACGGTTTATTGAAAGTATTGTATGTGTCTCTAAATTGGAAAATAAACATATGTCTGGATATATGCTCATTATTTGAAGTTATTACAGTGTTCTGCTATAAACACACGTGCAGCTAGCGAGCTTTATTTGTGCCAACATTTTTTTATTATTCTAGAATTGAATCCTATGAAGTAATATATTAAATCGTCAAATTAATTTACTGTGGTTGCAAATATATTTTAACTATGTTTTTGTAAGTTTTACAAAATAAAGAACACAACACTTCAGTTTTAGCAAGATAATATGCACATAATTCACTTCTTCAGTCGCCAAGATGACTTTTGTAGTGGCTGAGATAATGTTTAAAATTGCGATGATCACTTCTTCAGTGGCTAAAATGACTTTTGTAGTGGCTGAGATAACTTTATATATTGATATAGCTCAAATTTGAATACTCATTGGACACAACTGTGAGATACATACAATTTTCCTGAGTCCAAAGAAAAGGGCGCGCACATTTTACGTCTAGCCAAAAGAGAATGTAATATGTTCACATAACTCATTATTTTTAAAATACCAGCTTAAAGCTCTCTTGTGCATTTGTGAATGATCAGACACACAATAGTTTACATCCATGTGAAGGCCTGTTCCAGTACCTTTCTATTGATATCAAATATATTGATATAGCTCAAAATTTGACTACTCAGTGGGAAATGATGTGAGATATGGTCAATTTTCCCGAGCCTGAAGAAAAGCGAGCTAATTTTACGTCTAACCAAAAAAGCAAGTAATATGTTCACATAACTCATTATTTTTAATTCAAATGGGTAAATTTAAAGTCAGCAATAGTTCTAGAACATATTTGAATCAAAATTAAACATTTATGCTATACAAAAATCGGCTGAGAGAAAAGTATTTTTTCTATTTACCGAAAAAGTATGAAAAATGGGTAAAATTACGTGTTAAAATACCAAATAAAGCTATATTGTGCATTTGTTATTGATCAGACACAAAATATTTTACATTTATGGGAAAGCCTATGTCATATGTGAGTGATAATGATTAATTTAAAAATTATTTAAAAGAAAATTACCCCAGTTTTAGCAAACAATCACTTCATACGCAATATTTCAAATTGCGGTTTGCGATTTTGACGGTACTAGTGTTTAAAGGGTTTTTGCGGTACTTTAGGACAGGATGATTTTTGTAAGACGCGCAGATTCGGATTCCTGAGAAAATTTCACTATAGGTGGAACTCTTGGATCGTATGGACCTTTCAACACAAATAAAACCCCCCTAGTTTTTAACTAGGTTATATCGAATTCAAAATGACCGTAAATCAGCTATTAGTTACCTCGATTGGCCTGATATCGGGTAAACCGTGCCAGATAGGTAGACCATTACTGGGATACTGATTAGGATCATTAATATAAATGGAGGTTTGCAATCTCTGACAGACTGTCTAGTTCTTATCTTACTCTTAAACTGAGCTTCTTAGACCTAGTTGTCTTGCGTCTTGATTTTTGACCTAGCCTAGGACTACATTAAAAACCCTACTCAAAATTGCCTAAATCAAATTCTAATTCGTCGCGGGAGCTCCTGGACTTATGTAGTCTTGTTTATCTATTTTTTAATTCAGCGTTAATCTGATATTTTTGCTGGTGTTATCATTATCTTTTGAACAGAAGAGAGGATAAGAGGATATTGGCCTTAGTAAGAGTTATCTGTGGCTCTGAATCAACAACTCCCACGGGTCATTAAAAGTCATTAAATTAAAAATATTATTTCAATTATTAAAAAGTCAATAAGTTTGATCATTCAATTCATTATTTAATGATTGTATGAATTACCAGTCCTAACGAATACCACTGGTTTTGTTCTGGTGTTAATTAATGTTAGTGCTGTCTATAATAAAGGTCAGAAGGGGCATGCAGGCTGCTTCCACGGCTAGCTATTAAGATTTTTTTTTTTTTCAAAATATTACAAAAAAATGTAAATGTGAGTATCAAATTGTTTGTCTCATTAAAAAGTCATTAAATTTCAGGTGGAGGAAAATTCATTAGAAGTTTTTTTTTTAAGAGTAGACCTGGCACTTCAAAATGAAAATTTATCATTTCCACTTTCAACATTTTTGTAGGGAATATCAAAGAAAAAAATCATCTGTTTTTAGAAAATTTGTGGAGCAAGGTGAGTGAATCTTCTCAGTCAAATAAAAAATATACTACATTATATAATAGGGTGACCCAAAGGAAATTCCAATAGCATTTCAACTTTATTTTTCTGGTATGTTAGAACATCATATCTAAAATCAAATGAAATCCATTCAGAAGAAGGTGGTTTTAGAGGGCTAAGCCATACCACACTAAACTCAACATTTAAATGTTAAATCAAATGAACAAAATATGATACAGCACAATAATAAACTTCTATTGTATTTCCCAAACCACTACTGGACTGAACTCAAAAGAAATTATTATAAGTCCATTGCAATTCCAGGTATAATATTGGAATTCCAGGTCACAGAGGAGTCAGAACCACATTCATGATATATATAAAAATTATCAATTGAATGTGAGTATGATTAAAGGGACTGGCCTAGGCCAAAATCATCAAAAAATCAGTGATTTTATTTTGGCTTCTTAATATGACCATATGATGTAAACAAGTTCATAGACTAGAACTGCAAAAGTTTTTTAATTTTCGTGCTGCGCATTCACCAGTTAGGCTAGATATAGAGACGAAACTCCTGATTTTTAATTATTGACAACCATGTCAAAAATTAGAAATACGGGAATTTCGTCTCTATATCTAGTCCGGTTTCTTGTACAATTTTCAAAAAATGAACAAGTTTTTAGCTTAGGGCTATTCCCATCTTTGATGGCATATTTGTAATTTTTCTATTGAAAACATCATCTCGAGTACTGTTGATTCTAATCACTTGCGATTTTGTCTGAGGCCATGGAAAATTTTATTTGAAAATTTTGTTTTTCTTCAATCTTTGACTTCGACTCTATCCTTATCATTCATGTATATCCTTATTAGTGCAGCGGTTAAGTGGTAAATATCAGCAGAATCGTTCATATTATTCTACAATTATGAAACTTGGCAGATATTTCAAGAATGATATGCTGCTTCATATAAAATAAGGAGACAAGTCATTGAGTCATCGGAACCTGCTCAAAATTCAAGATGGCCGCCAAGAAGGCTGTATATAGATGTATACATATTTAAGATCTTACTGAAGCGTTATCAAGCTGCACCCGAGCACACACATACTGTAGTAGACATCTAAAATATTCTGTTTGCAATTAATTTTTCATATATGTCATATATAAACAACGAGTGGCTGTTTTTAGGCATATGAAACCTCTATCTCAAAATATTACTATAATTGTTTGTGGTACATGTACAGCATCCATCAGCTGATGGGGTTTGGGGGTGGGGCACTGTAAGCATTTCAGATAAGTAATATAGCATAGCTTAATAACAGATAAATCCAAGATGGCTGCCAAAAGAACAATGATTTTAAGACTGGCTTTAGGACTTCAGGCCTCTTGTTGCTACATGGAGCAAAAAGAGATTCCTAGTTACCAACTGTTGTGATGGTGGACGGGTTTAGTATAAACCTATCAATGGTTGGAAGTAGTTGCTTCTGCAAATATTCAATTTTTTCAAGGGGACTTGAGCTACTAGCTCACTAAGACATTTATTGCACTGAATGGACTCTCCAATGCATATAAAATTATATATTTAATCTAAAATTTACTTTTGACAATATTGGAACACTTGATAAAACTGCCAAAATAGACAAATCCAAAACTATTTATAACAAGTTATTATTATTATTTTTGTGTTTGATGTATCCATGTATATTTGTACATTTGTAGTATACTTTTTTCTTGTCCGAAACCATTGTATCTTTTTGAAATTTAAATCAATTGTCCATGTAAATGTTAATAAAATAGTTTATTATTATATTTTGTTCATTTACTTACATGTGTATTTTAACCTTAAACTGCTTAATTATAGAATTAAAAATTTTACCACCTGAAGTTGTGTTCCGCTAAGTGCTACCCAAAAATTCAAGTGGGTGAAAATTAGTCATACTTTTTTTATTTAGTAAATTTGAGAAATTATGATGTTTAAACACTCATTCCACTCCCGGCAATGACTTTAATGGCTAATAAAACAGATTAAGTCATGTTTACTGCCTTACTTGGCTAAACTTTTATATTTTAACTGTTGTTTGGATTCGCTGACTTCTATTTTTGGACCCCTGACTAATACACCAATCCACCCATGTTTTCATTCATCCCTTCAACCATCTATCTGTCTCCTTTTATAGATTTGTATGTATCTGTATATCCAATAAAAATAAACTAACCTGGTATATTTTTTTTTTTTTCAGCTTACATTGATATTCGTCTGTCTGAAAAAAAACAAGCAAGCGGTGACAAGGAATCTGCAAACAATGATAGGTATAACAGTGTGCATGATTGGCACTTGCCCGCTCGCCAATGCGAGTAGGAAAAAAAACGGGCGAGTTCGGCTGGCCACGAACTCGCCCAGGTTGGCGAGTGCATATTTTCCCGTAATTTAAACATGTAGTCTGCTGTGAAAATAATAATTTGTCAGGATAAATTTGTTTTACTATCAGTTCATGTCACGCAATCGTGACTTGCGAGGTTCTAAAAGAGTGGCGTAATTACGGCACGATTGGAGATTTTCGGATCGGCGCGATGACTGCCTGGAGTTTGGCAGGCCTACATGTGAATGCATGTAGGCTCAGTGTCTGAGCAATTGGTCAATTGTGTCACCCCCCTATAGGGTGAATTGTAACAGACATGCGTGCGCACACCTGCATTTGTTGACGAGTAGGCCTACGCGTGTTGTTACATACACGTGCAGTGTATGTCATGTAAACAAATATCTATGTCCTTCAACTAGATGTAAACATTGTTAAAAGACGTCACAGACAGTATGATTTAATTAACGCCCACCACTAAATGAAATGTTTATAATTAAACTGCCAACTAAAGGATTATACATGTCCATATATGTCACTATAATGTATATGTTCACATATCCTGTTACATTTATTTACAAGTCATTAGTTTTTTGTCAATTTTCCAATGATTAAACACGTCTTAGACTTGGTTGATTTAGAACTTTGTACTCCAGCAGCACCTCCAATGTGGAGTATCAGGCTGCAGGGGAGAAAGAGGCTGGAAGACCAGCCGAATCTTGAACGCTGGCACAGTTTTAAGAGTTAGCTTAGTGCCCCTTGTTTCGGGCGAGTTCAAATTTTACTAGGCGAGTAGCACTTCAAATGCACTCGCCCGAATGGGCGAGTGGTATAATCAGTTAGTTATTCACACTGTAAAATTGACGGTGGCGTTTGTCACGGGGGACTAATTACGCAGTATATATTCATGACATTCCAGGCTTGGAAGTGAAGGGTCATGTGTTGTATATATATACACTATTTTGAACTATCTTGATGTGCACTGCCTGTCCATGGATGCCACTGTGTCAGAGAGAGGGGTTGAGACCGGCCTGAACTAAATCATGGACAGCGGTGGCCAGTGTTGGCGAGCTCTGATCTGCTCATTGTGGCACCTCGTGTATGTATGTATTGCGTCTACAGGAGGTATCATGCAGACTCTGCTGTATTGGGCATACAGTATGGTATCAGGAAGGCGTGGCTTGTTGCCAGCCCATGATTGGTTCACTGTTGTTGCTAGTGGCTGACGATGCAAATCATCTAAGGGAGAGCTGTCGCAAAAGTCTCATTATCACATAGTCATAAACACAATAAAACTATTTTATGTAAAATATAATGTGAAGTTTGGTGAAAAAAATTTTGATCTCGGAAACCCATATGGGTTTTTTCTTCATATTGCACACACAAATCCCTTAGTGTAGATGTGCCTTCTGGGGATTATGGCCTTTCACCTACATCTCAGATAGCTAGACCTTTACTATAAAGCAAAATGTGTGGTTATAGGTAGGAATATGCCCTAAAAAATTTCACCTTGAGCAAATTCAAAATGGCCGACTGTTGACTATGATTTACTTTAATATGCTTGATATCTGGCAAACCGTGCCAGATAGCTAGACCATTAATCTAAAACTGAATGTACGATTTCAGGTAGGGATATACTCTGAAAAATTACAACTTCATCAAATTCAAAATGGACGACTATCGGCCATAATTAACTTTAATATGTGTGATATCTGACAAACCGTGCCAGATAGCTAGACCATTACTATAAAACAAAATGTGTGGTTTAGGTGGGGATATGCCCTAAAAAAATTCAATTTGATCAAATTCAAAATGGCAGATTATCGGCCATAATTAACTTTAATATGCCTGATATCTATCAAATCGTGCCAGATAGCTAGACCATTACTTTAAAACAAAATGTACGGTTTCAGTTAGGAATATGCTCTGAAAAATTTCAACTTGATCAAATTAAAAATGGCTATCAGCCATAATTAACTTTAATATGCCTGATAGCTAAACCATCACTATAAAACAAAATGTGCGGTTTCAGGTGGAGATATGCCCTAAAAACTTGTATCTTGATCAAATTCGAAATGGCCGACTATCGGCTGTAATCAACTTGAATATGCCTGATATCTGACAAACCGTGCCAGATAGATAGACCATAACTATGAACAAAAATGTTCTGTTTAAGGTAGGAATATGATTTGAAAAAT
Organism: Flabesymbios commensalis; assembly: GCA_964017125.1. Classification (NCBI taxonomy): domain Eukaryota; kingdom Metazoa; phylum Annelida; class Polychaeta; order Terebellida; family Flabelligeridae; genus Flabesymbios; species Flabesymbios commensalis. Next base: position 81,023,516 of record OZ024906.1, on the reverse strand, counting down.
TTCAACTTGATCAAATTGAAAATGGCCAATTATAGACTTTTAGGAGGGTTCCCAGTCTATGTTCCGAAGGTTTTATGTTCCGAAGGTTCTATGTTCTGAAGTTTCTATGTTCCAAAGGTTCTATGTTCCGAATGTTCTATATTCTGAAGGTTCTATATTCCGAAGGTTCTATGTTCCAAAGGTTCTATGTTCCGAATGTCCATTGGTACTACGACCCATTGATCTTAAGATAATAACTAAGATAATGACATTATCATTTATATAATGACTAATGTAGATCTACGTTTATTTTGAGCGAACGGGAATAATAATTGGGACAGTTTTATTTGTTCCAACAACCATAGCTACAAGCATTGTTCTGGTGATCTAATCATTGATAAGATCACAGGGCTAGACACTAACTGATTGGACCTTATTGCCCTTTGGGCAAGAAATTTTTTGGGGTACTTGCCCCCCAAATTTATCACCTGCCCGACTTGCCACTGACATGCGTTGTCTGTTGTGACAGTTGCTGAAATTTAAAATGCTGCAAATTGAAGCTATTGCCCAGGGGGGCACTGTCTGCAATTTTTTACTTGCCCCCACCTAAAATCAGTTGCCCCGGGCAATCTGGCAAACGTTAGTGACGAGCCCTGGATCATTGCCCTGATCGTTGCTCTGACGTTCATTGCTTCGAGGATCATAATTGCTCCGGCGATCATTGCTCTGACGACATGTCTGAAGACATAGCAATTACTGAAGTTACATTGCTAATTCATTTTCAAATTTAAAAATGAACAAACACATCCTTTTTTGCGTAAAAATCACTTATATCTGTAAAAATCCACTATTTTTGTAAAAAGCAGCACGAAAACGTTTTTATTCATTAAAAATAAGCTTTACAATACTCATTATTCATTTGACTAACCTATTTCATTGACTCTCTAAATCTGTATTTATTTCTTCAGAATAGTTGCATACAGGAATTATTTGACACATTGGCGATGTTTTTACTTCTTCGAATGCACTTAGATGTGCAACATGTAGTCCGCACCGCATGCTCAATCACCGTTTTGATAAATGACATAAATGATCATATACACGTATATAGGAATACGTCGGCTATTGTCTTCAATAAATTATTGAAAAGTAGGTTGAATGGATATGCTCAATTCGTGGTGCTTCATATGTACCGGTACCTATAATGCGGATGACAGTGAAATAAACAACTATAATGATGGTTAATTTATAAATTATTATGGTATATCATATTCTTCGGGCGGTAGGGTTTACATTTCGGTATTTGATCATTTATATTGCTTATGTCAAATTATAATAATTTTGAGCATGATGACCTAGCCACGTTGAGCAAGAAGAAACAAGGATATTTCTCTGAAAAACCCACGCTGTGTCCGCGGGGTTCGAACCGGGGACGCATGCATGACTGGCGAGGCAGTCAGGCGATCTACCAAAGCGCCACGTCTTCAGTCCCAAACACCTATTTAAAAAACAATGTTTTTATTGTTACTAAGTTATATTCAAATTGTATTTACAGCACAGGTCAAGTATTTACATAACTTATATGCTTATATATATATGTGAACATCACAAAGACAGCCTTTACTGAAATCAAAGCAAAACAGTGGTCTTCTCATCTTGAAACAAACCATAAAAAACGGGTTTGGTGGATAGCATTGATCATAGCAACATAATTACTATCGTACATCTTTATTTAACAACGAAACAACAGGCTCTAATTAGCTGCAGCTGTCATGCGACATACTGTGCCGCTGCGTCTCTCAATTGGTCAGAGTAGGGTATATCAACAACTGAACCTGACGACTACGTAACTGGTTAGAGTAGGGTATATCAACAACTGAACCTGAAGACTACGTAACTTCGTCATCCAAACAAAGATATTTTTCGAAATATCATTTCCCAGAGCAATTGATGGTGTTGTTAGTTACTATAATACAAGCAGTAAAACGTATGTTTTTTGGGCTAATCGATTAATGTAGTTGGTAGGTAGGCTATAGGCCTAAGCTCTTCGGAACATAGAACCTTCGGAATATAGAACCTTCGGAATATAGAACCTTCGGAACATAGAACCTTCGGAACATAGAGCAGCCCCCTTCAGGAGAACTTGTATGTTTGGGTTTTGTCCGGATTCTTATATATATTGTTAAGAAATGTTTCTAAAAATCTGAATTTCTTGGAAAAAATGAAATAATGCTCTCTGGGATACACTACTTTATTACAAAATTGAAAACGAAAATTGATGTCATCATGTACTGAGTCGCTTTAAAGAAAACATTCTTCCTCATTTCAAGTAGTTGCGGAATGCGATGTATCTAAACTTTTTACTGTTTTCTATCTGAGGGCCGGCCCATCGCAAAAGTTTGTAATGTTAAAAAATACGAGCACGGTTTGTATTGGTAGGTGGGTGGTTGACAGTATTAAATTTAGCGATTTTTTTTAAATGCATAAAAAAATTGTTTTCTGTTATCAATAATTGCAGACTGGTTTTTTTCTGTGTAAATTTATATAAACATCAAGTCAGCTAGAGATTTGTATATTACCAATTTTGTATTCGAAGCTGAATGGATTTGCTATGCATTTTCTTGTGTCCCATCCTTTCTCATTGGGAGGATGGGTGGGTGATCAAATCCAATACAAAATTTAGGGATATTGCAAACTTTTGTGACGGCCCCTAAGCAGTTGGTTAGGCTACATAAAATGTTATGTTAGACAAATTGATACAGAGTCAATGCACGAGTTGACCACGGTTACACTCCACAACGTACCTGTAACTACATGTATAACACAATGCAGCAGTTAAAACAGATCTTGCTAATGAAGTCCTAATGACTTCCATATCTTACAATCGGTCGCTGTCCTTCAAACAATGTTTGTTTAATATTGGTTCAACGTGTACGACGCTGGCCAAACATATTAAACAAACAGCGAGGCAAAGCATCGCGTTGGCAGGGGATACGCGCTATAAAGCATGGATCATACTTTTATAGCGATATGCGTGTATGCTACTGCATGCAGTCAGCAGATAAAGCACACTCTGGCACATGTTCTGTCCGCCGATTGCCGACGCTCGCTCCCGATGATTGGCGGGAAATGTGCAGATTTTGAGAGAATAACAAAGTCACATTATGCTAAACTTTTATACAGTAGCATATAATACCCGCCATGCGAAAAATATTTATTTAGTTGATTTGATAGCCGTGTCCTTCCTGTCTCATTAACTGAAATATTTTTTTTTAACTATGTATTACTTTTTGTTTTTTAGGATTAATAATATGTCAAATTTAGTTACGTGATCCTTAAAAATTAAATCTTAAATGACGTCTTAAATAATTTGGATAAAGCAGCGGAGACGTACCTTCTCCCATGGCGGGTCAGATATAACAATTTATTACAGTGTTGCCAATGTTCTTTGATTGATAGAATCATAACAAAATTTAATTACGTACATACATTCAAATTTTGTTTTCAAATCAGCTTCCACAGGTACATATTTTTTTACATTTTAATTTTATACATTTGACCTATGTGCCTGGGAATTTTTTCCCATATATTTTTGGGGTGCAACGAACCATTAACTGCCATTTTGCAAAAGTAATCATCTTGTCAAAAAATATCATTTTATACTATCTCTGTATTTAAGTGATTGTTTTGTTGGGAAATTATTTAAATATTCTGATTACCTTTTGTGAGGAATCAATTAAAAACTGATAACAGCCATCTTGTTATTTTTTTATGGATCTGGATATGTTATTGGGTAAGATTTATTATCTTGGTATTAATTGAGATTTTTTCATGTTTTTCAGTAGCGGTGGAAGTGACAGTGATACAGATATAACAGATCCAGGAGAAGAATTTGAGGTGATTTTTTATATATATGTATACATAATATCATCTTTAATATAATATATCAGTAATCCATTGTTTCATATATATGATTCTAGACTATATATAACCCAGGAAATATTAATTTACATCTATGTCTGTGTTTACCCTAATGGCAGGTTGATTTTCTCTGTATGAGCTCGTTTTCTATCAAAACTACCTTTACTGGGCAACTCTAATAAAGTTCGTGCACCTTTTCTTGATGCTATAAATATTTCTCCTTTTGATCAACATTACTGCATAAATGACCAATCTTTGCCTGCGCTTTTATGTTGATTGCGTAAACATATATTCATACATATATTTATTTAAAATTGAAGAAGATAACAGCTGTCGGAATATTTTTGATTATGGATATTTGTGAACAGATGATAAAGGGCTGTTTCAAAAGTTTGCAATGTCCCAAAGTATGAATTTGGTGTTGGGTTGTTGACTGCCCCTTTCGTATTGACGTTTTGCGGTTTTCAAAGCTCTATATTTACATTATTTGAACTCATTTCAATGATGTATTAACATGTTCACAAAACGGATTTCTGTCTGTGTGTCCCAAATGGCTTCCACTGACATCTTGTTAAAAGAATGGCAACACATATAGATTTAGTTTTCTGTCATTGCATTGCATACAGTATGCTCATTACCACTAAACGGTTATTCTGAATAAGTATTAATTTCTGTATTTGCTCAATTATTCAACTTTTTCTCGCCAGTTTCATGACAGTTGAAGCTTTCAAGTTGTGTGTCGAGCCATTAGTTTAGATTGCAGTAGTGCCAAGTTTCATGATTTGGGCGTGAGTTCTCCCGATTTTCTGACCAAAAATTGGCCTCGCATGATTCTCCCGACTTTGCCAACTTACTCAAGATTTATTTGACAATCATTCTTTCATACTAAAAATCATAGAAAATTAAGAAGTCACCAAAGGCAGGACTGGAAATAAGAGTGTTCCGTTTGTCCGAGACAACTAAATCACAAAACGGACAACCCACTTTGCTCTGATGGTGGACTACTGCCGTTTTTCATCCAACAGTCACTGTGACAATCACTGACTGTGAGCTGTCACTACTACTAGCCAAATTTTGACCATTAATTTTTTTTGATTGTCAAGCATAGTCGATAATTGTGGTCATGATCAAATTTATAGTTCCACCTTTTGTCCTCATTTTTGGGTGGACAACCAAAAATTATGGCGGACAACCAAAATATTCATGTTGGTTTTCCCGCTGGACAACCAACATTTTGAACCTTATTTCCAGCCCTGTAAAGGCCACCATTTGCTGTGGTAAAATTAAAATTTCTCGAGGTGGCACCCCTCTTGGGTTTCCCCCCCCCCCCACTTCTGGGCACTCTTGTGGCCGGCTGCTGTGTCCATCCTCCTGATTTTAATACCCCTCTAGAGTGAGATTCTCACTCCTTTTTTATTCTCAAGTTGGCACTACTGAGATTGAGAGTTGGAAGCTTGGGGAAGCTGTATGGGGAAGCTAGCATGTGTTTAACTTTCGAAATGATATTGATACAATATTTTGCAATAATATATATTTTGCCTTTGAAAATATAAACCTTGATCTTAATAGCATTTGACACCATAGCTACATTTGTGGTGCAGACCATTCGGAAGGTGACTGACCTATATCTTAGGCACATCATTGGTCGAGATTTTCATCTCAACCAATCGCATGCACAATATCTGGGTCAGTAATATCACTGGATATTCTAATTTTCACAATTTATGTCAATTTTACGATAAGTGATATATAAAGACGAATGAAATGAGACCAAGTCAGTAATACTGAAACTACAGTTTATTAATTATGTTACAATTGGCTTTTCACGAGTTCTCCAGCGTCATAAGCGGGATGTAATTCTCTGTGTCATGCGGAAGCATTAGTGCTGTGTCTCATGAGTGAGGCTACCCTGCCCAGTACCTTGATGCTGCTGAGGTTGCTTGAGAGCACGATTGGGCACCAAAATGGCAATCAAATGCCCACTTATGTTGCTGGAGAAACACCCTATATAACTTGAATATGTTAGTACAGTAGAATCCCATTATAACGCGAATCGTTACACCGCGATACCGGTTATAACGCGGTCTGCGCATGGACCCCGTTTTTTCCGGGTAAATTTGTCCTAACTAAAAGTGCCTGTGTTTTTTAGTTGATAACGTCGTCTGCTTTACAGCGCCGATACACGTTCACATGTCATCCATGCATGCTGTAATCATTGCACTTGCCCCTGTCATATTCGCGGCCACACTGTAGAGACTACTGACGACGGGTTGGATTAACCTTTTGACTGCTACTGTTCAAAATGAAATAAAAAGTAATGATCCACGGTATAGGCCCTATGACGATCTTGTTATACCCCCGTATTAATGATTCTGCTGTATATATTTATTTATATATGCGGTGCAGTTAACATCTAGTACACCCTTGTCTTTACAAGGTGCATTACACCACTAATTAGCAGAGGACGTCAGCGGTGTCAGTGTGTCAGCTAGTTGTGATAAACATTGACCGGTCGTTTCGCTATAGCGCGATCCACGTATAACACAGTCCTGTTTCTTGGACCCCAACTACCGCGCTATAACGGGATTCTACTGTATGACATAAAAAGAGAGGGTGGATGAGAGAGGAGGGAGGAGGTGAGTTGAAAAAAATATAGAAAAGTCTGCACCCCAACTAGCTCCAGGCTGGCAAACAAAGGACTGATTTGGGAATCTGGTTGAGAATACAACAATGGATTCAGGAGCTCTCTGATTGGTCATATAAGAGAGTACTCTTCCAATCATGAAACAGCTGCTCAATGATTGGGCAACTAAACTTAGTATGTAATTGGATAATTTTGGATCCCTGCTTTGCACAGAAAAAAAACAGCCAAGGCTATTGTGGAAATTTTTAGTCCACAGCTTATAGTGTGAAATGATAAAACCAACAGCCAGCCTACAGCCTTATCATATACATTCAGTGAACTGGACAAATCCTGTTGCATTCTTTGTCTGCACTGACTGCAATGAGAAGCTGAGGGAATGACACAGTGGATAAAGCTCCAAAAAACATTAACCCACCTATATGGATCTAAATCCCAATAGGTAACACATTGGGATATATTATAACATGGGTGTCTCTTTAGAAGTCATACTATATTCTACAACACATGTCAGCCCCGGACATGTGTTAGCTCACACATGTCAGTCTGAGTGACGTCATATCTGGCTGTTCCAGTCTCCCCCTCACATTAGCATACATTCCTTAATTTCATAACTTCTGTAGTTATGTCATGTCTGTAACGTTAGGCCTTAGGCTTTACAATTAGAACCGTATTTGATAGGGACCATTTTATTTTTAAATTGACAAGATCTGTGCCAATGTAACTTACGACATCACTTTATAAAACTAGGCCTAGTCTATTTGGTTTGAATTGAAGACATGGATGAAGTCCAGAATTGCTGCCTTTAGACTAGGCCTACATGTAGGCCTATGCCAGATGGTCTGGCATCTGCATTGGTAGGCCTATAGTATACCACTGCCACTGGCACAGACTGTTGTATAATCGTTGGATCGTTGTATAATCATTCATGGTAGGCAGGCGCGGATCCAGAGGGGGGGGGGGCGCACGCCCACCCGTTTTTGCGCCAAATTCTTTAAAAAAAGTCCACTAAATTGGCCTAAATATGCCCAAAAACTCGCCCCCGAGCCGCCTGCCCCCCTCCTTTTTCAAATCCCGGATCCGCCCCTGGCCTGGTAGGCCTATAGATCTTATTGTTCTGGAATGGTTCCAAGTAAAGACATTTGGCAAGTAGGCCCTAGGCCTTGTCGAATAGACTACACTGTAGGCCTAGCCTACAGAGTAATGGGCCTACAGGCCACTCCCCAGCAAACACAAAACAAATTTGTATAACACCATTTGTACAACGTCGGCCCAACGGCAACGTCTTCAACGTTGGTCCAACATTGTACAAATGTGTTTACTGGGTCGTCGACGTGTCGGTGTCACTGTAGTCTAATTACTAATAATGTTAGGCTACTGTGAGGCCTAATGTTTGTGTTACTGTTACAAGTTTGTTAGGCTAGACTAGTCTACCCTGTAGCCTACTGTATCTATAGGCCTAACTATTAAAATGGAGTTATGACAAACATTCTTGTCAGTCACATATAGAAATAATTTATCAGATTTTTATCAAAGGTAAAACAAGGCCTTCATTCCTAAAAAAAAAATCCATGATTGGATTCGCACATGGAACTCTGGCTCTCCAGGCATGTCTACTTACCACTGTACCACGTGAACACTTGTAGACTATGTGGTGCCATGAGACTACAGAATCAATGGTGGTGCAAAGAAAAGCAGCAGTGAACCTATAATATCATTGTCAAACAGCAGGGTTGTGGTTAGTCCTCGGAACAGCCAAACTACCACATTTTCTATCAACCCTGAACTGCAATTCATGGCCTTGGAATTCAATCTTTTAGCTTTATCCTTTTCCGACTCGTACTGACTTTAACTGAATTTAGAATTTATAAGGTAATTAATGTCAGTCTGTCATAATAGGAATCAAGTTTGAATATTGAAATGTGTTGGATTCTCATGTTATTGGACTCCGCCCTTGATTCCTATATTCGATACAACTTAATACCTATATATTTATTCTGTAATTTATTATCAGATATAGGCCCCTAGACATGTTTTTAATCAATGGGCATAGTAATGACTTATAGTTATATGTATGTGAAAAATAATATAAATTAGGTATAAATATTTAATTCAATTATCAACTAGTAATCTGTTTACTGCAATTTGCGGCTGCGCTAAAAATTGCTGATTGCTAGTCAGTTGGCAACCAGTATGGGGGAGAGGTTTCTTATGTATCATGTACTTGCCCGGATTCAATGTTGGCAACCAATTTTTTTTTAAATGTCAAGCCCTGCTAGTATTTTGCCTCCAGATGGTAATTATGGCAATACCAAAATCAAATTATAATAGAAAGATAAGGTAAAGCGACAGACAGATATTTATTGAGGACAAAATAGTCTATGCAGTCTAATTTGTAATTAAAATGAACAATTACTGCATAATATCATGAACCAGATATACCAGATATGTAGTATTTATTCCAATAAACACCCGGGGCGTTAATTATAGTACCCCCTGAGATTACAGGGGAGATCATATAGTGTATATGTTACTGATCATATAGTGTATATGATCTTCGGTTTTATTTTCAAAGCAGGGGCGGTGGACATTTATTGGAATATGGGTGTTTATCAAAATAAATACGGTAAAAAGAGAAAATATACACATTGAGTGCGTACACACTATGCATAACTATATATATATGAACATGGGTGTGTAATCGATATATTATTTTACTTTTGATGTGTTTTGAGGATAAACAGTGTCGATGACACACCTTATGTGGATGATATCTAGGCCGACATTGGTTACTGTCGCCAAGTACGGCAATTTCAACGTCGGCCCAGCACTGATTCAACATGTGCTTACCATGATGTCTTGCGTTTTGCCGGGCTCATATCATCTCCGCCTTAAACACGAGGCATTGAACCAGTGGAGGCCTAATATGGGGCCAGCGTCGCAGACATTCTGCCAATATTAGAACAACATCGCGTTGGGACATAACATGACATAGCTAATCCCCCTGTTTGTTTATTCACACATGGAGGAGGCGAACAGCTTATTCAATATCAGCATACGTGATCTGGCTACATAGACAGGGACAGTGTACGTCCTAGTGTGGTCATAACTCACCTGTTATTATAAACACACACGTTTGTCTTATTCTGCAGTAATGAATAACTGTTCCCTTTTTTATCGCCCGCCCGTAGGGGAAGGGGGATTTTAGGCGCGCCAGGATTCTGTCCGGCGTCCGACGTCACATTTTCTTGTGGGTGAAAAATTCGAAAACTACTGATCAATTTTTTTTGAAATTTCAACATGACATTACTAGCAACATGGGGATGTGCAAGTGAATTTTTAAAGATGCTACTGAAATTCAAAATGGCCACCAGAGGTCAACTCTAAAAAAAATTGTGGGCGCAAAACCTCTAAAACTCAAAGTCAGAAATTATTCAAATTTTACTATCACATTTCCCACCATATGGAAATGTGCAGGTGACTTTTTCAGGGTTTTACTGAAATTCAAAATAGCCACCACGGATCAACTTCAATTTTTTGGTGAGCGCAAAAACTCAAAAAATTAGTTTGTTCAATTTTTTTTAAATTTTAACATCACATTCCTAGCAACAACTACAAAATTGTTTGTGGGCGCAAAAACTTTAAAACCTTACGTCATAAATTATTCAAATTTTAAAATCACATTCCCCACGATATGGAGATGTGCATGTGATTTTTTCAAGGTTTTACGGAAACTCAAAATGACCGCCATGCTTGAACTTCATAATTATTGTTGGCGCAAAAACGCAAAAAAAATGAAGTCAGAAAACATGTGCAGGTAATTTTACTGAAATTTAAAATGGCCACCACAAGTCGTCTATCTAAATATTTGTGACCGCAATAATTCTAACCTAATTTATGGCGGGGGATGATATAGGACTTCAGTCCTCTTTTTTATCAGTTATTCTTAGTACCGGTATTTTATTAAAGGAATATTATCAATAATCAATTAATATGACTGTACTACGTCTTGGAAATATGCAAATATGTACACTATGATCTTTTTTGATTGTTGTATAATCGATTCTGTCCTGTATACCACGATTCACTTATAGCACGATTTCACTTATTGGACCCCAATGATCGTCTTATAACGATGTTCACCTGCAAATCCGTCACAAAGCGATCTTACTAACACATCATCGTCACATCGATATGTTAAACTGCGCGGTAAATAACAAGTGCGCAATATGTAATGCTCAAGCACAAAGAAACCTATTTTGACCCTCTGCGCGGCATAGACCAGCGCGTTGTATCGTCAGGCAATTACGGTAACATTTTTCAGCTGTGACTGCCACAGCCGCAGGAGTACATGTATCCACAATTTAATAGCCCTTACTAAAAAAATTAACTGATGAGTTGTTTTCATTTTTCACAGACCATCAACCTATGTGCCTGGGGCCGTATTCTCGTACAATAATAGTTAAGATAAGATCTTATCTTAAATCAAGTTAAGATTGTCGAAGCTAAGTAAGATCTTAACTTGCTATTCTCAAACGAGTTACACTTAACCTTAGCTAAGATCTTAACTCCCTGTGTTTTACTAAAAATCGGCTAAATTTCCGTGTGACGGAAACGTGTACTATAATTATAGGGCCTAGTGTGCCTTGTCATATCGCATGATGTCGCCCAATAAATAAATTATGTTTTTTTCCTGTAATTTACATAGTCTAGTATGATTGCCGTAGTCTACAAAGAAAAAAAATGAGGGAAAAATTGAGCTCTGACGGGACTCGAACCTTGTACCTCTGACTTATCTGTCAACAACTCTACCATTAGACCACAGCGTAATATAATTAAAAATGGGCCTACTAATGAGTGTGTAGACTACCAGACAAAAAATGCTACATCACATAGGCTACATTATGGATAGTCTATGAATATGGGGGGGGGGGGGGTGTATCCGATCAACACGGAAGTGTGATGTTGTCCCGACGCCCATTTTTCATGATAATAGACTATTAATAAATAATTCATAGACTATGGTAAACATTCCGCAAGTCAACTTGGCATAAAGTATGACGTCACAAGCATAAATTACATTGTACATGTTGTAGGGTATGCTGGTATAGTTCGTCGTAGAAGTTACGACAGGTCGGGAGCTGTCGTAACTTTAAGAGGAAAGTTAAGCTCAGTTGCATCTTAAATATTTCGAAAATAGCACTTACACTTAATCTTAAACTTAAGATCTTAATATTTGAGATAATCGTAAATACTACGATTATCTCAAATATTAAGATCTTAACTCTTTCGAGAATACGGCCCCTGGGAAATTATTCCCATATATTATTTTTTGGGGGCACAGAGCAATAAACAGTCATTTTCCAAGATAGCCACACAGAAGCTTGTGTGCGATATATTATGACCCATTCGTTGGATCACATTCAAATTTGATATGGGGTTTCTCTTGGTATTTTTGGTGATCTGATTAACTTTTGGGATGACTCCATTGAAAAAAAAGATTGATGGCAGCCATCTTGTCAAAAATCTAATAATTTTGAAGTCTCTCTTAATTTTTGGGGGAAATTATTTTGATATTGTACTTTTGGGAGTAATCCATTAAAAATTGACAACAGCCATCTTGTTATTTTTTGATGGGAATTTTTAACAGGATTGTTTTTAATGTTGGTATTTCAGCCTTTGAAGACCATGAATAGTTGTGTGACATCTATGTACAACGAAAATCCTGACAAGTTAAGAAGTGCACCACCATCATTATGTTCTTCACCGTTACGATGTGAAACTCCTCCACCTTCAGCCTCACTGGGTAAAGACTCACCCTCATCAGTTAAAGGTTTGTATGTTATTGACCGCACTGGCACAGACTCAAATAAAAAAGTCAGTGGAAAAAGAATAGCAAAGAGACATGTCAGTTGTGAATCTAGAATCAGTCAAACGTCTGATAGTGTTTCTACACCTCCTGTCACCCCCTCGGCTGTAGTGGATTTGACAGAGGAAGGTGAAAAGGATTCGTCTACAGAAAAGATTCAAAAACGAAAAGTGAGCACATTATTAAGCATCTAACATGTTGATATGCATTGTTTTGACGATGGCGTAGTAGGTACTATTTAACTGTCACTGAAAAAATAAGCAAATAATTTTGTTTTCTTTTAACGTAAATGACCTTAGAACTGGGCAGTTCTTCAAATATGTTCTGCCTTTATTGCATTCTGATTGAATACTACTTAGTTTCAGATTCAGATTCATTTATTTGATCAAAGAGTATAAGTACATAGTAATATATAAGCAGTGGTATATATTTTTGTTCTTTAGCTTTTAATCTCAGAAATTATGACACATTATTGCTCCTAGAGTGAGCATATTTTGTGTTTTTGGCATACTGGCTACTTTCAGAAATTATAAATTCACTGTAACAGGACAGTTTAATTTGAGGTTTTTTTTATCCTGACTGATTTCCCGCTAGTATTTTCTAAACATTGCTGACCATTTATCAGAAAAAATTGGTCAGTGTTGAGTGATTTTAGATTGTGGTCATCTAAACTTATCTGAGTTGAAGCAAATGAAAGATTCTATTAGGGCAGATTCCTGATTAGGAAGATTTTTCACTTAATTTATTGTAATAGCTTCTCTCCAGCTTTTATAGTTTTTGAATTTTTTTTTTTAGGGGTGTGAAAGTCTATTTAAAAAAATAATATATGGGACCTATTTTCATGTGTGCAGTTGATTCATATATTAGCCCTTTAACCGGCGGTCCTGAATATATTCGGTATAATTTTTTTATTAGCAAATAGGGTACCACCTTTCAAACATGTTAAAAATAAAATGTGACATCAAGCAGCAAGATTTGAAAATAATTAACCTCCATTTTGTCAAAGCTGAATAATTTTCACTCGCTTGAAGTTGTGTCTCGCTGACGCGATCCACAACTTCAAAGGGTGAAAATTACAATTGAATAATTTGACGGTTAAAAGGTTAATTGCATTTTAGGCATTTATATGCATTGACATGGGGTGTAAACAGAGGTGAAGACATGTATATTTCCAATTTGGAGCAATTGTAGGTCTAGTTGAAATATGAATGATTCAGCGCCATGGACTTTTTTTCTAGTTGACTACAAAGGATGATGGGGCAACAAAAAGTAAAAAGAATCAGAAGTCAAAAAAAGAAGTTAAGAAAACAAAAAATGTGATTCAAAGTACAGTCAAGTTCTGTGATATTGGTGGGAGTGATGCAGTGCTTACGGTGAGATATCATGCTCTTTTTGAAGATTCTATGTGAAAAAAAGATTCATCAAGTGCAGGCACTAAAAAACAATATTGTCCAGACAGTTACATGCTCCTAATATATAGCAACATAACAGTAAACTTACAATTGCTAAGCGATCCTCTGTTGTTTTGTTTTTAATCTACTGTAATATGAAACCTCAAAGAAATGGCATTTCTCCATTAACTTTTCCAGCCCAAAACAGCTTCTAAACCATTTGCTGGATTGACCTGACAGCTGTACATACTTTTCACTTTTTGGGAACAATTCTTTTTTTTAATGTTTCACGGCATCCCATCCATTTTGAACAAATTTGACACTGCCATTTCTTGACAGCTCTACATCTTTTGCACTTTTTGGGAACAATTTTTTTTTTTTAATGTTTCACGACGAAAAAATTGACACTGGTGGGTGGGTAATTTTTTGAAGAAAAAATATTGCAGTCCAGTAGTCCAGTCGCCTCTTGGATTTTTTGGTGGATGGAGTCTATTAAAAAAAAAAAAAATTAGAAAGGTTGAAGTGACCTCATCAATTTTAAAATATATTTTTGATAGCAATTCTGCTTTAACGAGGGACAATACTGAGGTGCTAGAGTTATTCCACTGGGTTATTATTGTTTACTGGGAACTTTATCTTGGGGTATTGTCAAAGTATTTTTCAAATTATTTGTATTTCTGTCTACTTTGTCATTTATGTGTGCCATACAGGAGGTCTGTAAGCTGCTTGTACATATGAAGCATCCTGAGGTGTATGATAAGCTCGGAGTAACACCGCCAAGAGGTGTGCTTATTCATGGACCACCAGGCTGTGGTAAAACACTGCTCGCACACGCCATTGCCGGGGTATGTAGCCAGCGCAACACAATGAGGGGTTTTTGAAGACTTATTTTAACCCCTTAAACACTGAGCACAACTAAAGTTGTTTTGAATCTGTTTTATTAACAGTCTGATCTGCAAGATTTCCAAATGGTTTCATCTCCAAGTAATTCTAAACTACCTGTGATTAAATATCACTAGAAGATGAAACTACGCCGTGGTGAAAATAACTTATGTTTATTTAACAATTTAATAGACGATAATAGTGTTAGCTTCCAGGATCTCCACAAGATCTCACAGAAATCATTTTATTTTTATTTTTTTGTAAACAGGAGCTGGATCTTCCCTTTTTGAAAATAGCTGCAACAGAGATTGTATCGGGTGTGTCGGGAGAATCTGAGGAGAAAGTCAGAGAGATGTTTGATCAAGCTGTAGTATGTAAATTTATGTCTGGAACATTATCTTTATGCACACTTATGATAACCATAGTGTAACATCTATCCCTTTCAGTGCGAGGACTGACATCTAAAGTTGATCCCTGCACTGAATGAATTTACAATTTATACTGGCCCTAGACATAGGTATTCAAAGCAAGCAGAAAGAGCTAACTAAGACATATGTGATGATTTCAATTTGAAAAAAACCTTTAGTTTACGCAAAAATATTTAGGCGTTATCAGGGTTAACCATAGAGCACTGATGTCGACTACAAAGTTGCAGTTCAGCACCTTCTAACACCAAGGGGAAGTTGTGTACCCATTTTTTAAAGTGAAATATCTCAAACCTGTTGATTAGATTTTTTTTTCTTAACTTGAATTAGTCACTTGAAGTTGTGGGTTATTGTAGCGAGACACAATTTCCCGTGGGTAAAAATGTCAATTCTATTTATTTTCGCTTCTCATCTATGTATTGATAATTGTGACTTGATACCCCAAAATCGGATGGTAGGCGGGAATTTTATTTTTGTGCCATTCGAGGAATAAACATATATATTGTTCTGATCGTTTTAGTACCACTGTTTTTTAAATCGGTTCAATACTATCGGATCTACAGTTAATTGAAAAAAATAGGTGCATTTTGAATGGTTTTGAGTAAATTATTCTCCAAAAAAATTGTTTTCCCCTTTTTAAAAAAAAACAGATCCAACTAATAGTGTGGATTAAAAAATATTCTGAAAGAAAACATAATTTTGCAGCAAAATCGCTTGACAACTATATTAATGTTTTTTATGAGAAACTTGACCATGCTTTATTATTGCAGCTTTCCGCCAGATTCCGGGCTATCACAATTGATAAATTTTTCACTTATTATATTATATACATGTACTGTATACCGATATATATATATATAGTAATATCACAAAAGTGATTGTTTGTATATTATTGCTTTTAAGCCATTTATTTTTTTTTGTTGTCAAACAATATTATATAATATTAACTTACCTGTTAATGGACTGATTTTATACAGCTTTAAAATGGTAGTTAAAAATGCCACTGATCATTAAATTTGGTTTACATTGCAAATTTACTTTTGCTTCACAGTGTGTATAATTTATATATTGTTTATCCTTATAGGCCGCTGCACCATGTATTTTCTTCATTGACGAAGTTGACGCCATAACTCCAAAGCGAGAAACTGCATCAAAAGATATGGAGAGGCGTATTGTTTCACAGCTACTTACATGCATGGATGGTAATGTCAGATTTCAAATATCAAATATGTAATGATATATTTAACGCTTGTGCTGCTAGGACTATTAACCCTTGCACTGCTGAATTCTTTGTCTCTATTTTTGTGTTCCTTCGTAGCTGGAATGTAATGCAATTTACAGTTTTTTTTGTTTTTTTTATGAAAAATAACCATCTCCAATATTTAATTCTTTGATCAACTGAGCATTTATCACAAACTATTTGATGGATTTCAGTGTCATTTATTTGGTTTGAAACTTATTAATTAATTTTGTAAAATCATCAAGACCAAAGGGTTTATTTCAATTTAAGATCATCATAAATATCTTAGTTAGCTTTTTCTGATTCATTTGAATACCTGTGTTATGAGTGACCTACGGCCATTATAAATATTTTTACACTTAGATTGTATGGATCGACTTTAGACATCAAAATCTGACGTCTACAGACGTCAGATTCTGACGAGTTAACTAAGTCGATCTCCGCGCTGTAGGGGTTAAAACCATATATATAACGGTTCCAGTAGCATAAGGTTTAACCCTTACAGCGCGGGGATCGACTTTAGACGACGTCTAAAGTCAAACCTCACACTGTAAGAGTAAAAATATTTACAAAGGTCGTAGATCCATAACATAGCTATTCCAATGAATCGGAAAGAGCTAACTAAGACATTTATGATGATTTCATATTGAAAAAAACTCTTTGGTCTCCATATTTATACATAGATTAATTTTTTGGGATGTCAATTTATCATAAATAGAAATGTTTTTCACCACTTACATCTGCAGCTTCGAACGAATTAAAATAGAAACAAACAATTCAGCAGTACAAGGCTTAACAGTAGCCTGTAAACTTACAATTTAAAAAATGATCACACCACTTGTATCTGATGCCTGAAACCCAAGAGTGTGACTATAACAGCTTTTAATTTATTAAAAATATTTGCTATGCCATTTTAAAAAATTGTTCTTTTCTATTTGTAGATTTAAGCAGTAAAGATAATGCACATGTTTTGGTTGTTGGTGCAACTAACAGACCCGACTCCCTGGACCCGGCACTAAGAAGAGCAGGAAGATTTGACAGAGAAATATGTATGGGGATCCCTGATGAAAATGCCAGAGAAAGGTATATTTTGAAAGGATTTCATTTGGTGATTCTTTGACAATAGTGACTTTATTCTAATTTTTGGTTTGATATTTATTCAAATTTATTGCAGTTTGATTAATTGTTTGTGTTAAAACTGATTCAAATGTGGATTTCAACTGTCAAATTTGTATCCAGTGATATACATTTATTTTGGTATTTGCATACATGTATTAAACAAAACATTTTAATTTGAGTCGGTCTGCAGACACCATCTTCTGCTATATAACGAGATTTTTTTTAACTCAAAGAACTCCACACATGAATGTATATGTCTTACTTACAGCAGGGCTCGACACTAACACTGGCCCGTTGGCCCGAGGCCAGTGAAAATCACTAAGGGCCAGTAAATCACCTAATATACTGGCCCTGGGGGCAACAAAAAAATTACACTCCCCTTGATACTGTGTACACTAAGGACTAGAACGATAAGGCTAAGGGCCAGTAATTATCTGAAGTTACTGGCCCTTTGGGCTACGACCTGAAATCAGTTAGTGTCGATCCCTGTTACAGTCTTAGACTAACAAATTTTTTTATGTACTTACTGACATTTTTTGTTTAATTATTATTTTTTTCTTGTATGTGACCAGAAAGAAACTTCAAATCTTGAATATTCATTAATAACTTGTGCTTCAGGATCTTGCAAGTGTTGTGCCGCCCTCTCAGACTGACAGAAGATTTTAGTTTCCATTACCTGGCAAGGGAGACGCCTGGCTTTGTGGGTGCAGATCTGATGTCTTTAACAAGAGAAGCTGCTATCAATGCAGTGAATAGGTCAGCTTCCTTGCAGACATGACATGTTGAACCATTATTGGTGTAATATTGGGCCAGCATTGCAGACCATGGTCCAACATTAAGCTGACATTGGGGCAATGTATCATTTTTGCTGGGTTATAGTCGAGAGTAAACGTGCAATATCATTTGTCAATTATCTACCGGAGGGACCTCTAGAAGACCTGCCTCATGTATTGGAACTTTTTCTAAGGATCTTGTGTTCAAACCCTGTAATGGGACAGCTCAATAATGTGTCGTTGGACATGTAGTAACATGCGAAGTGGGTGAAAACTATTTTTAATGTATGTAATGTTTACTGTAATGTTTAACCCTTGTGCTGCTTGGCCCATATACAATGTATATAAATTATTTCAAGAAAAACACAAAATTTGGTCAGATAGTTTTTGGCAGTTAATCCAATAATTCAATATTGGAGGTGAGATGGAAATATCTGACGTCTATAGATGTCAGATTCTGCGTCTAAAGTCAATCGCGTCAGATTCTGACGTATCAAGTCGATCCCCATGAAAAAGTAAAACATTTTTAAAGACCGTAGACCCATAACATAGGTATTAAAATGAAGCATTAAAAGAGCTAACTTCGACATTTATGATGATTTCAAATTGAAAAAAATCCTTTGGTCTTTTAGTTTATATAATAATGGCTCGGCGCTTTACCTCTTCCAGCGCAGGGACCCTCTTTATACGTGAGAACCTGACATCTGTAGATGTCAGATTCTGACGTATAAAAACAGTCCCCGCACTGAAAAAATACAAATGTTGAAGATATTTCTATATTTCAAATTGAAAAAAAAACTCTCTCTCCATGGTTTATATAGAAATATCTCAGCGGTTCAAGGGTTAATTACCACCTGCCAAAAAGCCCCCACATTTCCAACTACATCAACTATTTATTTTGGTATTGGCTTTCCAGAGTATTTAATGACCTTCAAGACAATTCACCTGTGATAACGCCGACCCCCACATTACCCTGTGCAGGTGACATGTTTAATGTAAATCCTGCTAAACCATTGGAAGGAGGGAATGATGAGAAAAAAAATGATCAGGAGCAGATGGAACAATCTCCAATTGTGAAAGCAGCACCCAGTGAGTTTTTTACAGTTTATGAAGTAAAATGAATGTGATGGTGGGTTTATATTGAGGGGAGTAAAGAAGATATCCGAGCTGAATCAATGATAAATTGAGCTCATATTTTTATATATAATTCAATTTATTATTATGATATTTGAAAATTAAACATTTTTCATTATTTGAAATGAAAAAATTCAGTAGCATTATTGGTTGTCTTTATTGTAATATATTTTAAGTAGCCTCATCACTAGAAACCAGCGCTATGGAAGACACATCAATGGAAATTGCAACATCTCAAATACAGACGGAGACAGAGACGCCAGCGAGTAGTCAATTCAAATCAAGTAATGACATCATTAAATTCTTTACATGTGTTATCGTTCTATTTTATATAAGATATCATTGTTTGGCTTAAAATGAAAATAGAACATTTCTATTTTAATGTAACTTAGCCAGCATGTTTTTTCCTGGTTATTTAAGAATTGCATGTAGCACTACATACCCACCTTTATTCATTATGTGTTTCAGTCTTAACGTGGTTGAAGGAAACGCCTCCACTCACAGATGAACAGCTAACATCTCTATATATCACAATGGAAGATTTCAAAGTAAATATTGTATTTCTCCCCAGATTTTTAGGTCCCTTGTAGTCATATTCCTACTGAGAACTAAATTAATACTTTCCCCACTTAGCACGACTATTATCATTTTTAATCTGTTTTACTGGCAGGTTAAATTACAGTTATTGGGAAAGAAATGAGTGTTTGAACATCAACATAAGCAAATGTCTGGTCTCAAATTAAACAAATTTTCACCCACTTGAAGTTGAAAATTACTCATTATTTGTTTGATTTGAGAACACAAATTTGCAAATCTTGATGTTCAGACACTCATTTCGTCCCTTTATAACTGTGATTTAAACGGATAGTAAAACGGATTAAAAATGATGCACTTAATATGTTAACTTTGAGGTGTGATACTTACTACTCCTGATATACATACATAATATGGGCGTGCAGTGCTGTATGAAGCCCTCGATTGTTTTCTTATCAATTGCATTAATGTCCAGCATTTAAATTAAATAATAGTGAAAGAGAAAATTAATGGAAGGACTGAAGAATGTCAACTAGGCCTATACTTCATCTTGATTTTCCTCTCATATTTTACAATACAGACTTATTCCCTGAATGTAGAACATACATAGAACATTAGACGTTTTGTTTCAAAGGAGGCATTAAAAGTGGTGCAGCCTTCTGCGAAGAGAGAGGGTTTTGCCACGATACCTGGCGTCACGTGGGATGATGTAGGTGCTCTGGCTGACATACGAGAAGAACTACAACTAGCAATACTGGCCCCCGTCCGGCATCCTGAACATTTCAAAGCTTTAGGCTTGTCCAATCCGCCTGGTATCCTGCTGGCGGGTCCTCCTGGATGCGGGAAAACATTACTAGCTAAAGTAAGTTATAGAATGTAAGGCATCGTCACCTAAGTATCAACCCTTACAGTGCGGGAACCATCTTTATACGTCAGAATCTGTCGTCTGTAGACGGCAGATTCTGAGACTGTCCTGCACTGAAAGAATTAAAATATTTCTAATAGTCGTAGAGGTATTAAAATGAATCAGAAAGAGATAACTAAGACATTTATGATGATTTGAAATTGAAAAAGCCCTGTTGGTTTCCAAGGTTTTTTGCAAAATAATCCAGTGTTGTAAGAGTTCAACCCTTACAGCGCAGGACCGACTTTAGTTGTCAGAATCTGACGTCTGTAGACGTCAGATTCTAAAGTCGATCCCGGCACTGTGAGACTAAACATATTTATAATGTCCATAGACCCATAACATAGGTATTCAAATGAAGCGGAAAGAGCTAACTAAGACATTTATGATCAGTTCAAATTGAACAAAACCCTTTGGTCTTCACAGTTTTTACAAAAATAATTCAGCGCTTTAAGGGTTAAGAGTCTGCCACAAAACTCCCGTATTTCTAATTTTTGACATGGTCGTCAATAATTAGAAATCTTGAATTTCGTCTCTATATCTAGCCTAACTGGTGAATGCGCAGCAGAAAAATTAAAACAATTTTGCAGTTCTAGTCTATGGACATTTTACATCATATAGTCATATTAAGAAGCCAAAATAAAATCACCGATTTTTTGATGATTTTAGCCTGGGCCAGTCCCTTTAGGTGGCCACAAAATCTATAATGTAGCGCTTTAATTGTTATTACATGGCACATCTGTCCGGCACTTTCTAGAGTACATTAAATGCATGACTAAACCTTGATTTTTGTCCACATTGAAATTGATACCACACATGTATTTCACTGATAGATTTATATTTTTGAAAATGAGCACATTTGAAGTTCAGCATTTTTACCCCTCAGCCATTAAGGCTATGCGGTATAGTGATCACCAGAGGCGGTCGGGCGGGCGGGCGTTCAGAAATTCAGCTCTTACTAAAAAGTTAACTGATGAATTTTGCTCATTATTTACAGACATGACCCATGTGCCTGGGCAGTTCATCCCATATATTTTGTTTTGGCACCAAGTCATAAGCGGCCATTTTCCAAGATGATAATTTATGAACCGTTGGTTGGATTGCATTCAAATTTGGTATGGTTGTTCTCTAGGTATTTCTGATGATCCGATTAACTTTTGGGATGAATCCATTAAAAACAAAATGGCTGCCGCAGCCATTTAAAATAAATTCACATGTTGGTAGTGGGGGACATTTTCTTCTCATTATTTCTTGTTATTGATGGACAGAGCCTACGGCTGAGGGGTCCTGCCATCAATTTTTTGTATGTCATCCATAAAAATTGTAATTATTTTAATTCCGCCAATTTTTCAAACCTTCTGAGATTTGACTTGTGTGTTCATACTGTGATGTGGACGGGCTCATCAATCAATAATTTATACTGTAAGATACTGTATAAACAGGTATTTATTAATGTATGTACACTTTGTCATTAATGGATAGTAACAACTTTTAGAAAAAAACACTCCGCTTGAGACTCATTTTTCAAATTATTGAAATACTTCATTATTGTTTTAATGATTACTTTTATTTGTTTATTATTTGTTTTATTACTATTATCATATCTATTTTCATTGTAGGCTGTGGCGAATGAATCTGGCATCAATTTTATTTCTGTAAAAGGCCCTGAGCTGCTAAACATGGTGAGTTAACCCTTTAAGCACTGAGCACGACAACAGTTGTTTTTAGCCTTTTCAGCACGGGAACGTAAAAAACAAAAAACAACTTTAGAGAACAGTGGTTGAGTGCAGCATAACGACCCAGCTGCTTTAATCACTGGCTTTCTGACCACATAATAAAATTCTCAATAATGTTCAGAACCACAGGGTTCTTGTATATTGTCAAATTACAATAATTATAGTTTTTTTGTCTGGAGGTTTAGCATTTCTGGGACGAGATTGTTCATTCTGTTTGTAGTATGTCGGGGAGTCAGAGAGAGCGGTTCGCCAAGTGTTCCAGAGAGCTCGTAACTCCTCTCCCTGTGTCATATTTTTTGATGAGCTTGATGCACTCTGTCCAAGACGATCTGATGCCGGAGAGGTAGAATCTTGTAAATAACCCACATAATCAGTATCGGCATATTGTTTAACACAATTTTAACTCACTTACTAATCCTTAGGAATTGTGTGTAGAAATATTTAAATGTTCATTTATTCTCTGTTATCTTTAAAAGAGATTTATCCCAATATTAAAGGTTTTATTTTTCCAGTATTATACACATCAAATTCATGATTTTAACTTGAATTGAACCACATAGGTAAACTTTTTATCAAAATGATTAAAAGGTCAATAACTCTTAGAAGATATTTAAATATTAAAATAATTAATTTTAAATATTAAAATAATTTATTTTGAGAGATTTTCACAAGAGATATAATCTACGTTATTTGAAGCTGGAAATTGTATCAGCTGCAAATGAGGAGAAAATAGAAAGAAGCAATACAGTAGGACAAGGGTTAACTGTTTTCCTGCTAAGTCATCAGATTTATATTTTCATCCACTTGAAGTTGTGCCTCGCCACAGGGACCCACAACTTCAAGTGGGTGAAAATTAGTCACATTTGTTTGATGTGAGAGCAAACATTTGCAAATCTTTATGTTCAAACACACTTTCGTATACAATAATAGCGATTTAAGCAGCAGAAATATGCATTTTTAGAGTGGATCGAGTGCCCGTGTAGTAAATCAGTTGCTGACGGAGATGGACGGCTTAGAGGAGCGACGACAAGTATTCATCATGGCGGCTACCAACAGACCAGGTGAGCTTTAATACTATGTTATTAAAATATGTCCAAGTCCAAATCTTCTTGTCTGGAATAATTGATGATTTAATCACTGGGTCACAGTGGAGATGATTTCCGTTAATTTAGCTGATTTGAGTACAGTACGGTATTAATGGCAGATCAAGAGGCTGGCTCGCCCCACCCCCCACCCCCCTATTCAGTGTCCTAAAAACCGACCATATTTGAGCTGATATATGCTCCAGGATGCACCGTTTGAAGCCTTATATTTCAAACCTTTCTGGAAGAGAACATGCCCCCGGACCGTAAAAAAGACTGGTTGTGCCTAGCAAACACAAAACATTTGTATAAAATTTATACAACGTCGGCCCAATGTCTTCGTTGTTTGTCCAACATTGTAGAAATGTTATACAATTTTTTTGTGTTTGCTGGGTGGTGTTTATACTCAGAACTCAAGTAAAAATTCGTTTTAGGAAATTATTGGAAACAAAAATTAATAAATAATAAACGCTATTAGGCTTCTATTATTATATTATATCATTATATATATTACTACGATAAAATTATTATAATACACATACATGTAATAGGGAGTATTTTTCATTGTTACAGATATTATAGACCCGGCTGTGATGAGACCTGGCCGCCTGGACAAGGTGCTGTATGTAGGCATGCCATCACCACAAGGCCGAGCTGATATACTCAGAACTATAACAAAGGTAATAATGATAACATCCAGTAAGCATTATTTGACTCAGATGTAATCTGATATTTGTCTGTAGCTGCTTTTAACGTAGCTATTCATTAATTGTTATTTGTGAGCCGATCCAGTGCCCCAATCTGGACACTTGATCAGACAAAGCTACAAATGTTAATTAATGCCTGAATTCAATCACGCTGACACTAAAGGTATAATATACAACAGGAAAAGACGTTGGTCTCAAATTAAACAAATATAGTATTTCTCACCCACTTGAAGTTGTGGTTCGCTTTAGCGAGACACAACTTCAAGTGGGTGAAAATTTAAATTAGATCACTCAACGGTTAAGCTATTAACTCTTACAGTGCGGGGATCAACTTTAGTCGTCAGAATCTGACGACTAAAGTCGATCCCCGCACTGTAAGAATCAACATATTTATACTGGCCGTAGACCCATAACACAGGTATTCAAATGAATCAGAAAGAGATAATTAATCCATTTATGATAATTTCAAATTGATAAAAACCCTTTGGTTTCCATGGATTTTACAAAAAGAATTCAGCACTTCAAGGGTTAAGTAATAGTAATAAGGAAACATTGATAGAGAATGTCTAATTTTTGTAGGATGGTGTGCGACCCATTTTAACGGGTGTTAACCTGGAGAGCATAGCCTTCTCTTCACAATGTGAAGGTTTGACGTAAGTTGACTGAATCTTAGCAACTAAATCCTAAATGTTTGAGTGTAAAAAGTAAGAATCTGCTAATCAAGAAATTGTCAGTTTACTTTAATCTGATAACCTTCAAATATACATTAACCCTCAAAGCGCTATATTATAGAAATAAAATTGTAACCCTCTTTGGGTTGTGGGTCGCTATCGCGATCCACAATTTCAAGTGGCTAAAAATTACTTACATTTGTACAATTTGAATAAAAACATTTGCCAATCTAATAATTTTACCCCTTGCAGTGCGGGGACAGTCTTCACACGTCAGAATCTGACGTCTAAAGACAGTCCCAACGCATGCCGAAATAATTTTATAATGGTCTTACACCCATAACATAGGTATTCAAATGAAGCGGAAAGAGTTAATTGAAACATTTATGATGATTTCAAATTGAAATAAACCCTCTGGTCTCCATGATTTATACAAAATTAGTTCAGAGCTGTAAGGGTTAAAGCTCATTTCTCCTTGAAATTTCTTGTTTGAAGATTAAATGTAGGCTAAACTGTGTAGACGTGACTAGCACTTGAAAGGTTAGCATTCCCTTATGCACTGCAAAAAGATTTCCAGAAATTCACTTGTTTTTGCAAATTTGTTTGCTTTTATTTGTTTAGTGGTGCTGATCTGGCAGCTTTGGTTCGTGAAGCTTCTGTAGCATCATTAAAGGAATATATGCTCACCGGTTCATGCGCATCAAAGATTACTGTGGCTACAAGACATTTCAATACAGCGTTACATAGAATACGACCTTCAGTCACAGAAGCAGTGAGTACCTCATCATGAGTATTCCTATTTACGTAATTTTTGTGTAGTGATTGGAATTGGTTTGCATTTTTTATTCGATGACCGTTTTGAATTGGTGACAAAAAATATTTTCAAAGTATTTATTCCTGGCGAGGGGGTATTAGAGGAGCCCATTAAAAAGTGCACCTTAAATTATTGAAGTACACAGTAACAGTGTGTATGTTGGTTTATTTTTTTGACACTTTTCCACCCTCTTTGTCTGACGAGAGCTCATTCAAAATTTAGGTTGGTATTTCCTTCTGGTGGTACCAGTACCACATACTTTAAGAATCGTAATGGTGAGGCTCCAAAACTAAGGGAAGCTTTGTTAGCGAGCTAAGGCATTATGTTCTCGGGTTGCCCGTCCTTTCGGCTGTCTGTCCGTCCAGTCATTATTTTCATCGCTATACTTTAATAACAACTGAAGCTAACAGTTTCATTTTATTACCAGTGATAGACCTCACGAAAGTCTAGGTCATGTTCACAGATGGGTGACCTTGACCCATTTGTCGAGGTCACAGATAATGGAAGAACGCCTGCCGTACGCCGCCAGCTTTGGCTACTACGCCAACATGGTCCAACAGATTGAATTCATAATTTATACAAATGTTTAACCCCTCTGGCAAAAGTTTTTTACAAAGGTCATAGATCAAAGGTCAAGATTCAAAAAAATGTTTTGTTAATGTGCTAACTTGGAAAATGATTATTGCATCTCTCCAATTTTTTATGTGAAGTTACTCATGAGTATGATGATGACCTGGTTAGATTTTCAGCTTTCCACCGATAATCAAAATGGCCGCCAGCTGTCGACTAAATTTATTATATATAGGTCTTCGGTGTCTGCGAGTTTATTGGTATTGTCCGTTTTCATGTGCGACCGAAAACGAGGCTACGGCGGACATATTGATTTTGTCATTTTATTCCATGAAAGTGGTGCATCTAATTGTTATCAACTTTTGTCATCACGATATATCAGAAAAATCTAAGTCAGGGGGAGTGGAGATAGAGTAGGCCTACATGTCTTCATGTGATGGCGGAGGCATACAATTGAGGCATATGCGTCAAATTTCCCTTCTAGTTTTTGCTATATATTAGGAAAACACATTTTACTGCATTTATTGGTGGCGTCAAAACATTAAATTTTCGATCGCCTGTTGCTGCCAAAACAATGTTGATGTACATAATTGTATGTATGTAATATGTATTAACAAATGAGAAAAAGTAAGAAACACAGTATATCTTTATGTTGTTGCAGGATC
Organism: Flabesymbios commensalis; assembly: GCA_964017125.1. Lineage (NCBI taxonomy): Eukaryota > Metazoa > Annelida > Polychaeta > Terebellida > Flabelligeridae > Flabesymbios > Flabesymbios commensalis. The sequence continues at coordinate 80,996,459 of OZ024906.1, read as the reverse complement.
AGAAGATTTATAAAAAAATGGAAAAAAGATTAACTGGTATATAAAGACTTTTATATATTGTACAGACAACAAATTTGAAATGTGAATAATTATAAATAGTAAATAAAATATGAAATATATGATTTGTGTTGTTATTTATTCTACAGGATTTCCACTTCCAACATATTTCTAAATTCCCGACATTTCTGTCTTATTGTCTCCGCCCTGAGGCTGTTAGTCCAACTTCCTTCCCGATAGCTGTTTCCTAAGAATTTGGTTCATCACAGCTATTTAAAAAAAAACATTGATATTTTTTGTAAGCACAAAATATATGTATTCTCTTAATATTAAACCGATTGCTATACATTTTTTTCCACCGGTCCAACTCCTTCATAGGTCAGTAAACTTCGGAGATAAGGGTTGTTTCATAATAATTTGGGGGAGGGGGTGTCAATGGTTTAAACTTTTAGCACTATAACTTGTTTCGCGTAACTGGAATGCACATTAAACTTCACATACAATTTAATCATGACATAAAGCTTCATTCATTCTACATTTGACCTTTCTGTGGCCCCTATGACTTGACATTTTTCTGATTTAAAAAAAAACCGGAATTTTTACAGTAATCACTACAGCTTTTTAAAATATTTTCCAAATAGTTTTTGTGTGGATATGAAGAGAGAATTGAAGCAATTTAATAAAAAAAACTTAATATAGTTGACATGCATTGCCCTCTGACAATTGCGAATATGAAAGCTGATTTTTGGGGGTATGGGGGACTGACTGGAGTGGAGGGGGCAAACTTTCTTGAAAAGATATTTTTTGCACTTGATAATGAAGGTTGGAAAACTAAAAATTTCGTTATTTATCATTCACTAAATACAGGGAACTGTAAGTTGTGACCCCTAACTATACAGACAGCTGTGCCGGCCAATAACTATACAGACATAACTTCCTGTCACTTTCAAAACAAAAATGATCTTGTGTTGTGATAACAAGACATGTGTACTGGTAAAGAATCAAGTCCTTTAAACCCAAACGAAGCATCATTTTGCATCTCTGGAGATTTTCTTAGAACGGAAATTTTCGTGAAACTGTTCAGTAAAAACAATACCTTTTTTTCAATCGCCACCCACTTTAAAGTCAACGTCATCCAGTACAAGTCCAGAATTGCAACAGGAATTCGCGACTTGTAGTGGATGAAGATGACAATGGTAAATTCAGGTTTGAAAAGGTTAATCATTTAGCTATATGGTAATGTTTGCCAGATATCAGGCATATTAAACTAAGCAATGGCCACTCCAGCCACTTTGAATTTATTTGAGTAAATATTTTACAATGAATAAAAAATATACTCGAATATAACATGTAATTGTAACAAAAATACTTTTATTTTTCAATTTAATAAACTCAACAAAAATCATTTATTCAGTAGAATTCTTCTGATATCGGAGTCCTCAACAAACCAGTACCTAATTGTGTTAGATGTTTCATTATTTCCCGAGGCATTTGTTTGAGAATCAGACATGTTCGACGAGGCATGGCCATGAGACTTAGATCTGTTCAGCGAGGCATCAGCATTAGAATCGCAGATGTTTAACGAGGCATTAGAATCAGAGATGTTCAGCGAGGTAGTGACATTAGAATCAGAAATGTTCAATGAGGCATCGGCATTAGAATCAGATATGTTTTGTGAGACATCTACATTAGAATCAAATATATTCAGTGAGGCGTCAACATTAGAATCAGAGATGTTCAACGAGGCATCTGCATTAGAATCAGATATGTTCAGTGATACATCTGCATGAGAATCAGGGATATGCAGTGAGGCGTCGACATTGCAATCAGAGATGTTCAACGAGGCATCTGCATTAGAATCAGATATGTTCAGTGATACATCTGCATGAGAATCAGGGATATGCAGTGAGGCGTCGACATTGCAATCAGAGATGTTCAACGAGGCATCTGCATTAGAATCAGATATGTTCAGTGATACATCTGCATGAGAATCAGGGATATGCAGTGAGGCGTCGACATTGCAATCAGAGATGTTCAACGAGGCATCTGCATTAGAATCAGATATGTTCAGTGATACATCTGCATGAGAATCAGGGATATGCAGTGAGGCGTCGACATTGCAATCAGAGATGTTCAACGAGGCATCTACATTAGAAGCAGACATGTTCAGTGAGGCATCGACATTAGAATCAGATATGTTCAATGAGGCCTCTGCCTCTACATTAGAAGCAGACATGTTCAGTGAGGCATCTGCATTAGAATCAGATATGTTCAGTGATACATCTGCATGAGAATCAGGGATATGCAGTGAGGCGTCGACATTGCAATCAGAGATGTTCAACGAGGCATCTGCATTAGAATCAGATATGTTCAGTGATACATCTGCATGAGAATCAGGGATATGCAGTGAGGCGTCGACATTGCAATCAGAGATGTTCAACGAGGCATCTGCATTAGAATCAGATATGTTCAGTGATACATCTGCATGAGAATCAGGGATATGCAGTGAGGCGTCGACATTGCAATCAGAGATGTTCAACGAGGCATCTGCATTAGAATCAGATATGTTCAGTGATACATCTGCATGAGAATCAGGGATATGCAGTGAGGCGTCGACATTGCAATCAGAGATGTTCAACGAGGCATCTACATTAGAAGCAGACATGTTCAGTGAGGCATCGACATTAGAATCAGATATGTTCAATGAGGCCTCTGCCTCTACATTAGAAGCAGACATGTTCAGTGAGGCATCTGCATTAGAATCAGATATGTTCAACGAGGCCTCTACATTAGAAGCAGACATGTTCAGTGAGGCATCGACATTAGAATGATCAGATATGTTGAGCGAGATATCAACATTAGAGATATTCGCATTCGAATCACATTTGTGAAATATGCTAGGCGTTGTTTTTCTTGTCATCCTTCCACACTCGATGATATCCCCAAACTCATTCTTTCTTTTTACTCCTTTCATTTGAGGATTTCCCTGGTCAGCTATTGAAACATTTCCATTGGTGATCTTTTCACTTCTAGGAGTATCAAACCAGCATTTATCCAGTTCCTGATTTCTTAAGTCATCCACTGAATCATCTTCATGTAATTTATACAGAGTTTTTTCTCTTGTTATCTCTCCGCTTCTAACTTCCTCACACCATTGTTCCACTACCTTCGCAATCGTATCCATCCCTCTGTTAAATTTACCAATACGATGGTCGTGATCACCAGCGACCACCCAGTATATCTGGGCATCTGTGGGGATACCCTTTATTGCTTCCTCCAACAAATCCTTGCGAGCCATATTATCTTTAGTTCCATTCACAAAGAGAACTGGGTAATCAAGAATGTGTAGTGGACCATCTCGAATAATATTACTTTTTGCTTTTGCATGGAGAGGGTATGCCAAACAGACTATACCTTTGACAAAGTCCTCAAGAGTAGTTCCAATCATATTATTGGAAAGCACGACAGCAGCATGACATCCCAAGGAGCGACCTGTGCAAAAAAATATTTAAAAAAACAGTTAATTGACTGTAAATTGTATTATTATATGGCTGCATGTATTACTTTTTTACTACAGAACTATTTTTACAGATATTCTAGTAGTAAATTGTACTAACTTTGAAAGTGTTTGAAACTTTTGACGTGATCAAGACTTACCGTAGCATGTCAAAACGTCATGAGTTTCAACCACTTGTTCCAAACTTAGTACAATTTACTACTATCTTATTGATTCTTCACTTGGAACCATTAATTACATATTTTCAATACATTTTCTTTTTTCAATAAATAATTATATTGAAAAATGCTCAAGTATATTCTCTTTGTGTTGAAAATAAAGCTTCCATCTTGGAATGTAATTAAAAAAACTGCTGTACAGCAAAGAGTGACACATAATGATAATTCGAAATATTGCTAGTGAATGTGTTAAGACATACCAGACAGGATGCAGCCCTTCAAATAACTATTGTTCTCCTTCACAAAGAGCTGTAAAACAAGAGTATCAATGGTTCTAATATCAAGTTATGTAACGTCAGTGAATTTTATCATGTTTCCTTGCCCAAAAGAGAAAGTGGTTGTGACATCAGTCTGCTGTTTTTAGCCCGCCTTTTAATTTTAATTAAAAAAGGTGGGCTATTGCAATTGAAGTTCGGCGTCGTCGGCGTCGGCGTCGGCGTCGGCGTCGGCGTCGGCGTCAGCGTCGGCGTCGGCGTTAACATTTACTTGTGGGCGCGATAACTTGAGAGGTTTTTCATGTTTCCTTCCCAAATTTGTTTTGCATGTTACTAATGACCACTTCTCGGACAAGTTCAATAATGGCTGAAAAAAAATTCAAAATGGCCGACTTATTGCGATTTTTCACCTTTTACGTCAATAATTTGACCTTGTGGGCGCGATAACTTGAAAAGTTTTTCACATATCCTTTTCAAATTTGTTATGCATGTTACTAATGACCAGTTCTCGGACAAGTTCAATAATGGCCGAAAAAAAAAAAAAAATGGCCGATTTATTGCGATTTTTCACATTTTACGTCAATTATTTGACCTTGTGGGCGCGATAAGTTGAAAAGTTTTTCACATATCCTCTTCAAATTGGTTATGCATGTTACTAATAAGTAGTTCTTGGACAAGTTCAATAATGGCCGAAAAAAAAAAAAAAATGGCCGATTTATTGCGATTTTTCTCATTTTACGTCAATAATTTGACCCTGTGGGCGCGATAACTTGAAAAGTTTTTCACATATTCTCTTCAAATTTGTTATGTATGTTACTTATAAGTAGTTCTTGGACAAGTTCAATAATGGCTGAAAAAAAAAAAAAAATGGCCGATTTATTGTGATTTTTCTCATTTTACGTCAATAATTTGACCTTGTGGGCGCGATAACTTGAAAAGTTTTTCACATATCCTCTTCAAATTTGTTATGCATGCTACTAATAAGTAGTTCTTGGACAAGTTCAATAATGGCTGAAAAAAAATTCAAAATGGCCGATTTATTGCGATTTTTCTCATTTTACGTCAATAATTTGACCTTGTAGGCACGATAACTTCAACATTTTCACAAGTATCCTCTTCAAGTTTGTTATGCATGTTACTAATAAGCAGTTCTTGGACAAGCTCAATAATGGCCGGTAAAAAAATCAAAATGGTCGACTTATTGCGATTTTTCACATTTATTTTACGTCCATAATTTGACCTTGTGGGCGCGATAACTTGAAAAGCGGCTAGTTTAACATACCATTTATATCTTGCGTTGTTATTTACGTGATGACATTCGACTTTACTTTCTTTATCATAATTCGGCGGCGGGCTATTATCGAGTGTGCTCTTGTTTTCATAATCAAATGACATATTCAATGAATAATACCGGGGTAATGATTGGATATGGTGGCTTTTTGAGGTGTAAATCCTTCCTTTTCGGTCTCTTACTTGGTGGCTGTATAGAATTTAACCTACACCATCTACACTGAAAGAGTCAAAAGAGAGTGGCTCTAAAGTTCATCGCAGCATGGAATTTCGAAAATTAAGCAGGGAAAAGTCATGGAGAAATCAGGGAATTTTGTTTCCATGAAATGCTGGGAGCCCTGGCCAATTCTCGGACTTAACCCTTGTCCTGCTGAATTGTTTCAATTGTATTTTTCGTCTGGAATTGCTAACGCAATTCCCAGGTTTAAATGACGAAAAATATGAATCTTTATAAAAAATAAACATGTGTGAAAATTAACATTTTGATTAACTGAGCATCTATCACAAACTATTTGATGGATTTCAGTAGCATTTAATTTCCTCTGAAACTGACTCTAAACCGGATATATACTGCTCCAGCAGCACAACGGTTAACTAAGGTAACGTTTCAGACAATGTTCCGTTTAGTTTTAGTCATGGTTGTCAAAAAGTCAAAACTTGTCTGGCAGATTAAAAGTTGGTCAATTGATTTGTGCTAAAATATCATTAGACTCTTGTGTTTCAATTATAATAGTGAATGACTATTGATACACCTGGCAAAGTTTGAGCAAAGTGGTGAGCTAGTCAATAATGGCAACTGTAGGAATACGCTATTATTCAATGAAGAGGAGGTGATTATCACTTTGTATAAAAAAATTAGCCAATTTTTTAACTCAATCAGGATAATCCATCAGAGAATGTTCACCACAAATTTGGCAAAGATCGGATGATGATGACTGTAAAGTGTTAAGATTGATTAATTGTGGTGAAATACCAACCCTTTTGGATAGTGGTGAAGATGTTTTTTTTATATTACCGGTAATTGTTAGTTATTAAATATAAGTCAAATACTTTTTTTGCAAAATGAAATGAGAAGGGGTATTTTCACATTATGATGGCTAGAGCATGCAAAAAGTAGCGATTCATCTCTTCGTGCTACTATTTGAGGTCCCTTCTTGATATATGATGAATCAGACTACCTGATGTGTTCGATGGTTTGATACACAGATGGTCAGCAACCCTTTTAACCCTTTCAAGCCTGAATTTCCCATCGTCATTTTCATCCACTACAAGCCGCGAATTGCTGTCGCAATTCGCGACTTGTAGTGGATGAAAATGATTTGATGTGGTTTAAAAATTTAAGAAAATTGCTATGTTTTGGTAAAACAGTTTCATGGAAATTTTCGTTCTAAAAACCCTAGTTGTAGGGAAATGAAGTCTATTTTCAGGGATGTAAAATGATGCTTTAATGCCTCGTGAGGGCTTAAAGGGTTAAGCGCTAAGCATGACCATAGTCGTTTTTAATCTGTTTTATTAGAAGGTTATAAGCTCTATCACTGTTATTATTGGGAATGAGTGTTTAAAATTTGCAAACGTTCAGTATACAGTTACCACTTGAGCCTGTGAGTAATTTTCACCCACCTGAAGTTGTGGGTCGCGGTAGCGAGACACAACTTCAAGTGGATAAAAATTTAATTAAATAAGATAAATAATAGCGGGAAAATGGTTAAGATAGGTACATGTATACTGTACACAAAGTCATATAAAACTAGTACGTCATCATATTTCCTTACCAGAACAGCATGGTATATATCAGCTAGTGTCTTGGTACAGCCGGTGTTTGAAGCAAACCTCACTGCAAAGTAACCCTTCTCAGCCTGATGTTTGGCAATCAAGTTTATCTGATAATTATTCATGTTTCCTCCTAATCCATGCGTCAGAATAATCATGTAGCCATTTCCTTCACCAGCTGGTTTGTTATAAATTGCCGATATGAATTTGTCTTTATAGGGTATGGATATATTTTCAATTCCCTGCAACAAAGGAAAAAATAATAATATGATCAGACAGGAGTGGAGGAATAGTTTTTCATCTAGCCATTCATAACATTTCATGCCATGCTGCCATTAGCGATCACCATGTTGCCCTTCTTGAGCGCCATGTTGTACTTCCAACTATTTAGGTAGCGCCACGATTTTTTGAACTATTGTCACGTCACATTCAACCACACTAGCCAATTGACTTGTTAAACTTTAATCACAGGTGGCGCCATGCCGCTTCTGAATCCTAGATGAAACACTGAGAATTGATAATACAAGGATATTGAAAAGGATTGATAAAATGTATATATTTAACATTGGCAGAAATCAGTTCCAGCACTTTAATTGGCAGGAGGCGGTGTTGGCATTATAACCGGGATCAATACAGCGGGGGAGCACTGTATATAGAACCATTCATTATAATGTATAAGCGGTATTGAGCTACAAGGTATCTAGAGATTGAAAGGGAAATCTCCAAATAGATAATATAAAGTTTGAAAATCATTGTTTAACCTCTAGATCTGAAATATTCAAATTATATTTATTTATATCGGAATCTGAAAATTTATCTGATTTGTGAAATTTAAATCTCAACAACATATATCATTCAGCATTTTCAGAGTTTGAAGTTTATAAAGAGAACATGTGTATCAGTCAAATGTGGAAATGTCCCAGGTGACAACAACACTTTCATCAGGTGTGTCTTAGCTTCTAGGTGTGAAAGCACAACACCTATGAATAGGTGTTAGCTAAATTTGTCCAGTTCCATGACATATTCTGGCTATTGGAGCGTAATTGTGCACATAAAAGGCTGCATTACGATCAGGAAGACGTTCATGTCACTGGGCCATGTTAGAAATTGTTACGTGAAACACTGCACAGAACAATTAATCTTGGATTGCAGCCATGTTGGACAGATGATATGATAAGAATTAGAATTTAAATAGTACCTTAATAAATTGTACTTGTGTGAATATAGGATACAACTTACCTCATCACTTGTTGTCAATTGAGAGTTGCGATCAAAATGTCGGGCCCAGTTGTAGCCATAACATAATCCCAGCTTTGTGAATTGATCATAAATCTTAAAAGAAAACATAATATTCAGAAAGTCCAGTATTAAAATGAAAATTTGCCCATTTTGTCAACTCCTGCTTAGGTTTGCCAGAATATTCTTTGATTGATAAAACTGATAGTTTGCCATATTGTTACATGATGTTTTTATTGTAATAGGTCACAAAAATGCTTCCATATTTCCTGGCATATATTATTATTTTTTGTTTTAATTAATCTACCATTGTTTGTTTATTGGAAATGGAACACAAAAATATTGTAAACACATAGGCCTACCTTGGGTTGTGCTGAACTCTCCTTTAAAATATTAGTGATCAGTCTCTGGACACCACTGGCTTCACGACAACGGCCTTGCAGAAGAATTGCAAATGCCACTGAAAGGCGATATCTTGCATCCCGTATCTCTTTCTCCTCTGGATTAGCTGGTAAAATCACAGCAAGAAGACACTTCATAAAAAAAGGAATTTTGTTTATTATTTCAAATAACAGTCCATTCCAGTTAAAATCTTTGATGTCTTCTTTACTTTTAGAATCGCCTTTATGGCTAACTGTAAGAACATGTGGACTGTTCCGTTTTCCAATACGTTCACATGCATCCTGAAGATTCTTAGCGAAATAGCAAGTGATACTCTGGCTCATTTTCTCACAAGAGGCCAGTGTTCTTGGTAAATGTGATGCTGATCTCATTCGTAGTGCAGTCAATAGCTTCAAACAATCATCAGTTGACAATAAGTCACCCGAGTAATCATTATTAGAAAGCTTCTTCAAATTATCGATGACCACCCTTTCATATTTTGCACTTTCTGAAGTCAAATCTTCTTTCAAACTCCTCAGTTTGACAGATTTTCTTTTGCATTCACTCAGTGTAAAGTTGGTATAATTATGAAAACTATTCTGTAAACTTGATTGATTTAATGGTGGATTCAGACTCTCGTGTGATTGATTACCAGGGTTTGCTAATTCAACATCACTGCTAAGAGCAGGGCTCCCTGTATTTAACTGTTCTCCACTTGAAACTAGTGGGGGATGAACACTGCATTTACTTTTAATGGATTTCCTTCATTTAGTGACTTGTTCAATTGCAGGTCTTGTATCAGCAGAGATACGGGTCCATTCTTTATATCACACAGTGCTCCATAAGATTCATCTTTATCATGATAGTATTTTTTTTATTTCCCATTGATTTTTGGTCACCAATGAGGTGTTTATTTTTTTGGCACATTTCTCTAAATTGTGTTACCTTTTTGTCCAATACTAGTACATGCCTAAGACACCGTTGGCATATCGCACCAAATTTGACGTACAATCCACCATAAAGTTGTAATAAATGTGATAAGTTTCTCCTTTTTCCAGATAAGCCATGAATTAGAAATCTACTAACACAGTCATCCCGGGCGCATACAAAACATTGAAATCTTTTATCTTCACTTTGTTTACTTTCCATTTTAGGATTTACTTCTACTGTGCCACAATCAACTAGGTGATCCTTCTCTATTGGTTTACATTTTACATTTTGTTGTTGCATTGCTCTGAATGTTCCTCCATTCTCCCTAATGACATCTTCCTGAAATCAACAAATGAAACACAATTTTATTAAAACTGAAATAAATGTTGCAGGTTTTTGCTTTAAAATCATCTTTTTTCAAGTAGGCCTACATGTGCAGATCAGGGAAAAATTTGTTTGAAAATTATTGAATAGCATTTTCTCATCAAAGTTGCAACTTGCTAGACATCCTTATGATTGATGTATAAATATTTTGCTAATCGATTACAAATTTGATTAGCAAATGGACAGTATTGTGTACATAGCATTTTGCTATGCGATACTGAATATTTTTCCCCTGCAGACAGGTATCTAACGATATCAATTTAAGAAAGATGTATTATAAATACAGACCTATAAAATTATGTCAAAATGAGATAAAGAAAAAAAAAATTCCAAGACAGGCAAATTTATATCTAATCAGCATTTATATACATTATTAGCTCATCTGGCCTTGGTTAGGAATCAAACCCAATTAAAATTTCACATTACCATGATTACCAGATTACTTCCACACTTTTTCAGACACAAAATTCAAGGACTAAATACTTTTCTTTCTTTTTTCTAGGACCTATTTAGGTGATTTAGAGAGCATTTAAATTAAATAATTTAAAGATCATTAACAACAATATCAATTTGCTAATCATATAAAAAATGTTGAACTGTAACATATTGCCATTGTAACCCAATGTGCAATTCCGACCATGTTTTATCTGAGGGCTGAGATTCTGGAGAGGCTAAAAAAGCCTACTAGGGCTAAATGTTGAAATGGAAATTTATCATAGACTATGATATATGATATAATTTTGTCATTTTTTGTGGTAAAATAGTGTCAACACCTATTACTTTCATAGGCCCACTAATTTATTCTTATTGACAACATCATGCTGCCTTGATACCACTGCAGTGCAGCATGGTCATTTTTTCATCTTCCCCCAACATTCCTGAAAATTTGGTGGAATTTTGTTGTGTATTGTTGAAGTTACACCATTTGGCATACATTTCAAAAACACAGCTCTTATTTCACCATTATCGTAAAACAGAAAATATATTACTAGGTACATCACAAAAAGTCATTTTGATGTTTTTTTGTGTTTTTTCATGATTTATGTGAATTTGTGAAACACTGCAATAAAAGTCATATTTTTCTCTGTTTGTTTGTTCTTTTTGCTCAGTAGGCCTGGTAGAAATGAAGACATCATTGTAGAATTAAAAGTGTTATTTGTTTTGAATGCCACTTTTACCACATTTTCTTGGGGTTCCCATCATTAGATTTCTCTCAATTACGAAAAATGATGCTAGCTCTCGCCTTTAATTTCATAATAGTTGCAACAAATGCTTGAAGAGGTAAGTGAAACAGGCATGCTGTGGCGCTTTCTGAAAACAATTTTACACAGGTGCAATTTTTTTAATTTTGTAAAAAAATGCAAAAAATGAAGATAGACTAGCCTATGCCCACTGCCATATGAGGAAGTTCTGGAGGCCATCATTAAGGCCGTTTGGACAAAACAATGTGGGAATCTCTAAAAATTGAGATACCTGGGTAAGGCTGCACTAGTTTGCCGAGGGTAAAACCTGGTTGAAGTTTTGTTTGCCTGCCCTACGTTTCCTCATGGAGGCACCGAGGGTAAAAATGGAAGTTTCATAGCCATGATAAGGATGAAAATCATTTTTACATTTTGTAACGTATTTTGGTAACGTATTTTGCTCTTCACTAAACAATGTTGTAATAGTGCATTCTGTTTCGTACGAAAGTACAAAACACTCACACTTTGCATGATACAACTATTTACTGGATATAGTGACATTTAGTATCATTACTTTATCATAACATGAATTATGTTAGTTATGTAACGTATTTTGGTAACGTATTTTGCATTTTTATTGGAAATAATAATTAACAGGCACGAAATGACAAAAACTCAGTATTTATCGTTATAGAAATAATCAAAAATGTGCTTAGACAAAATAACACCTCGATTATTCAATGTGGCAGTCTGTAATACCGTCCATTATACACACAAATACAGAATACGTTACTTTTAATTCTGATAATGATTTTGTGCCTGGTGAAGTATGGTGAAATAGTAGATACAATAATTCTGGTGACAATGACACGAAAATTTATTGTATTGCCTATGTTTATTTAAAACAATATTGAAAGGGTATTGAACATGTACACACTACTGTTCTTATCAGGAAAAAAACTAAAATAAAAATACACTAATAGTTTGAAAAACCTTTATATCTCGTATACTGCAATATATCAAGACCATTGACACTTAGAAACATTGAAATTACATTATTATATTTAATTGTGCAGGTTTTTATTTGCATAGTATTTGTACAAAAATGCCCAATACATATCAGATATTTTGGTAAATGTTTAAACTATAAAAAAATGTAACGTATTCTGTGTGTGTTTTTTGATGATTTTAATTGTTCATTAAAAAAATGATTAAAATTGATGTCTTATACTTGGTCTCTCAATTTTTTAGGACAAGAAAAAATATTTTTTATATTTTAAAATAAAGTTGTAAAAAGAGGTCTAGTGAGAAGTTGATTTTTTGATATTAGCTTGTGGAAAAGTCTTGAAGTGGCGGGCTTTACCCATATATATATCAGTGGATATCTTTGTCACAAAGTGTCGCGATCTGCATGTGATCAATGTAAAGTAATTTAGATGACAATAATATATTGCATACATTTCTGTCTAAGAAGCAATATTTGCATATTCAAGGTGTGGGGCTTTTGTTCAATGAATTTTCGGAAATATACCTGAACACATTCTACATAGGAGTCACAGCAGAGATCAAATTATTACGTTCATCAAAGACACTAAATCACGTGCAAGTTGTGAATGTTTCACGTTAATATTACATATTTGAGGGATTCTATAATTTTAAGCACCAGCACTGTCCGCACCTTGTAATATTTATTATTGAATATTTTGATTTAATTTAAAATAATTTCATTATTTTACCACTTTTTATGCAATTTATGTCTGTCCGACGCTGCAGCGACTCTCCGTAACGCTTATAGTTTTCAGGTAATTTCTATACTTTTTCTGACCAAAATATCACTTGTCTGGTGCTAAAGAGTTGCGCTAGACCTTCATGCAGTGAATCGTGAAAAAAAAGTATAATAAATGTGTTTTTGTTTAGAAATAATGTAAGGTTTGTGCAAGTCTTTGGGTGAGTATTTTAACTCAACGTCTCTCCGTAACGCAATTTTTTACACATAAATACTGCAATTAAACTTTTAAGCACCCTACAACCTCCAAGCCTACTACAACCTCATTTGAGAAAAACAAAAATAATCATAGTATAGCATAATACATAGATGCTATGCACGATTTAGTAAAAAAAACGTCTCTCCATAACGCGTATTTTCTGTCTCTCCATAACAAAAATAAAAATGTTATGGAGAGAAAAAGTAGTCACAAATTACCCTTTTACTCATTTAAAAATAGCTATAAACCTTTATGAATTTGGTATTTTTACCAACAAGTGACACTTGTTGAAATAGTAACTTTTCTTTTTGTCTTTCAAATTGTGTTAGCATCGATATTTAGTATTTGTTTATTGTCACTCCATAACAGAAATAATTGTCGTTATGGAGAGACAATGTTCGTTATTATTACTCTCCATAACGACAATAATCGTAACGGAGAGAAATTCTTTTTTCATTATTTAAGGGTTATTGTCATAAAGTGATTCTTTCTAAATTAAGTGATCAACATTATAATAACCATGTTCAACTACTTGGTAAATATCGTATACTTTTGTAGAAGGGTCACTGAGAAATTTAATTTTGAAGATTACTCCGTAACATAAATTGGTCTCTCCATAACGGTAAATTATTCTCTCCATAACGGTAAGAAAAATTTAAATTGATAAAAATAATCATTTGAAAGTGAAATTAAGCTCTGCTGACAACGCTATGTCAATAAACAAAGCTAAGTTGACATTTGTTTAAATTTTTGACAATATCCAGACAATCTCATATATCAAGGAAAATATCATCACTGGTGCCTAAAATTATAGAATCCCTCATTTATGTCCCAATTCGGCTACACCATGTACTGCGGGAAAACAATGAACACCTTATTACCAGTAATGCAAATTATTAAACTTCAACTATAAATAAATTGTGTCATAAAAATGAACGTGTCTTGTTTTCAAGATATCAATATACTGCTAATGCTCTTTTAAATAATAAAAGTTTAAATCAAAAGACTCGTCTGCCAAGTTCTGGTTGTTACCAATGTTTCGCCCCGATCTTTTTTGTGGTTGTTATGCTTGACGACATATCGTCACTTCCCTCCCATTCTGTGCCCACATATTTGTGTACTTTCTGTACACAGCTCTTCTGCTATTTGAAGACATTTTATTCTCTAAAATTGTATGATAATATAACATGACTTTTCTGCTATATTAGCAGTTATTTTCGTTCCAAAAAAAAATTTTGCAGAGATTTTTTCATAACTGTCAAACCTAGAAAAACATTATTTTTTATTTGGAGGCTAAAGTGGTGAAATTATCACTTGTTTTATATAATGATACACTTGCTAAAGCGTAGTTCCAACTCCCGCTAAAAGGGGACAGCACTGCACAATGTATTACACACATTTGTATGGTGAAATCCGTAAGTCTGTGGAGATGGGAGGTGGCTCGTTGAAGGGTGAACGGCACAAGCCACCTAACATTCACCAACATATCATAAACTTCATCTTTCCCCATCAGGTCGACGGTTCCGATTCACTTCACAAAACTTCTCTTCAGATTATTATGTTTATTGGTCTAGACATCGAATACCAGCAATGCACAACCCCGCGCACGACACGTCTCAGTCAAACTCCGAGCATACGACCTGCGGCATATCCGCTGTCGCCAAGAGCTATATCACAAGTGCGGGAAAAACGCTACGACCGCATGGGATTCGGTTTTATGCACACGGTACTTAAGTACCAAAACGAGGCAGTCATCTCCTGTCTCACCGCGTCCGGGGAGATCAGAGGCGACTGTCACAGTAATCGAGCGAAGCAGGGATCCTACATTACCCCGGGGTTAGTGACAATGTAGGAACCCAACTAACGTGTAGGAGACTGCGTCGTGAAAGTAGCGGGGGTTGTATATAACATAACCTCTTATAACTAATCAGAGTGTGAAAAAATACAGCGTGGTCGGTTGTTGTTAATACAGCGTGGATGGTTGTCTTCGCAGCATCCGTAATTAAAATATTGTCCCATCCTCGTAACACCAATTGTTCTATCCTCGTAACACCAATTGTCCGATAAATTACATATGCTGCTTAGCTGCGACCAACCGATTCATTTAATTAACATTTCCTTTATAAGTTAGCAAATATCTTGCTCGATAATGTAATTACAATTTACATATTCTAAACAATGTTGCCAGGCCTGGCGCATTCAATTACAATTTAAAATGATTATTATTACGGTACATGCGGTTGGGCCCGCCATAGATGTCGTTAGGCGCCACTATGGCGTGGACCATCTGCACGAACCGGGCAGGAGTCTGGATTTTTCGAAATTTTGTCGCGATTAACGATATTCGAACGATTTCTTTTATTTGAGTCGATTACGGCGTCAGCTGCACCCGGGGTTTTACCCCGTAGATGTAAAGGTATGCGTGAATACGTTCGCAAACTGCCGCCGTTCCCGTTAGCGCGGGATACGGCGGGGGCTCGCGAATGTGGCGCTATTATATAAGCTTTGCCTTTGTTAGGCAATTTAACTTTATCATCTAGTTGCTGTGGGACAGTGGCCAATTTGGTACTGCTTCTGACTGCCGTCGACTGTGTCTTTTTAACACTCGTCCTGTTGGACGTCTGAGTGTTCGCACTACTAGGTCTAGATGAGTCCTGTGGATTCCCACTAGCGATCCTGGTAGTCTTCGAGCTCTGTTTTTTGTTCGGCGTAGTACGCTGTGTTTTCGGACCTGTCGTAGGCTCGCACTCTAGATGTGCGGGTTTAACTCGATCTAAGGAGACCGTTTCTACCTTGCCTTTCATCAGGATTTTCATGACTCTGCCCCTACTCGCGACAACCTTATATGGGCCGTCGTAAGGGGCGGTCAGAGGCGGCGCAATTGCGATTCGTCGCAAAAATACATGTGTGCATGTTTCTATTTCCTTGCATTGGAAAATGTTAGTCTGTTGTGTGTCACGTAGCGGACATAAACGGAGACGCGACACGGCTACGTGTAGCTTGTCTGAGTAATTCTCCAAATCTGTGTTAGCGTCGACGGTGTACTGTTGCGTAAACTCTGCTGGGAGTCTAAGTGTTGCCCCGTATATCATCTCGGCAGCCGACCTGCCTAGTCTCTCCTTAACTGCGGAACGAACTCCTAAAAGTACAGCGGGTAGAGTAATAGTCCACGGGTTCGGTGATTCGTGCGCCATAATGGCGGCTTTCAATTGGCGGTGGTTCCAACGTTCGACCATGCCATTCGACTGGGGGTGATAACTCGTGGTACGATTCCGTATTATCCCGAATTGGTTACATAAATTATCCCACAATTTGGACTCGAACTGAGCGCCCCTATCTGTGGTGATAGTGGCGGGAGTACCGTAACGTGCTATCCACCCGCTGAAGAAGGCATCGGCGACCGTTTCGGCCCGAATATCTACAATAGGTATGGCTTCCGGCCAACGTGTAAAACGATCGACGCAAGTCAGTAGATATCTAAAGCCATTAGCGTAGGGTAAAGGTCCAACTATATCGATGTGGACATGATCAAATCGCTCGGTAGGTTCAGTGAACTTTCCGAAAACTGGTGTGTTGTGACGTGAAACTTTGGCAGTCTGACAACCTGTACAGGAACGACACCATCTAGCAATGTTAATATTCATGCCATGCCAAACAAATCGTGTGTTAATCAAAGGTTTTGTAGCTCTATGAGATGGGTGGCCTAAACCGTGTAAGTTTAAAAAACTTTTCTGCGAAATTTCGCGGTAAGGTACACCAGATTAGTTGATTATCGAATGATTTAAGTAATTTAAGATTTAAGAAATTCATAGTGGATGTAGTCCAGTGTCTCAATCTCGTGAATTCCGCGTCCTTAGCTTGATCGATAGTTAACTCCTTATAATTTATCACTGGTCCATCATCTATCACGGACACTGATGGTCGTGACAGCGCATCGGCGACGAAATTTGTCTCACCTTTAACATATCTAATGTCGGTTGTAAATTCAGCTATGAAAGCTAAATTTCGTGTTTGGCGTAGGGGCGCGCGTTCGGTGACAGATGACATTACAAATGTCAAAGGTTTATGATCGGTGTTTACAAAAAAATTGCGTCCTTCTAAATTATGTCTAAAATGTTTTATGGTGGCATATACTGCCAAAAGCTCACGGTCGAACGCGCTATAACGTGTCTCCGCTGGATTCAGCTTCTTGCTGAAAAACGAAAGTGGCTGCCACATACCATTCAAATACTGCTGCAAAACGCCACCTACGGCAACATCACTGGCGTCACACGTGATGTTTATTTGAGCCATAGGGTCTGGGTGTACCAGAAAGGTAGCGTTTGCCAATATTTGTTTGGACTCAGAAAATGCTGACTCTGCATTTTGGTCCCACTTCAAAGCGAAATTTGACTTCGGTGACAGTTTTGTATGGCCTTTGTTGGCAGCTGTCAATAAATTATTTAATGGTGTCAACTTCGCTGCGCATTGCGGTATGAAACGGTGGTAATAATTTACCATTCCTAAATATCTACGCAATGCTCGTTGCTTTTCGGGCTTTACGAAATTCAAAATGGCGTCGGCAGCGCTGGGTAACGGCGAAATTTCTTCGGCACAAACGTGGTGGCCTAAAAAACTTAACTCAGTTGTACCGAGCTGACACTTCTCAGGACCGATGATTATTCCGTATTCGGCTAGTCGGGCAAAAAGAATTCGTAAATGTTTTTTGTGCGTTTTATGATCCGGGCTGGTTACCAGTAGGTCATCCAAATATACTAAAACGAAATCAAGTCCGCGTGTAACGTGGTCTATAAAACGCTGAAACGTTTGTCCAGAATTTCGTAGACCAAACGGTGTCCTTGTAAAAAAAATAGACCAAAAGGTGTAGTAACGGCTGTCTTATGTACATCTGACGGTTCCACAGGAATTTGGTAATAGGCTCTAACCAAATCAATTTTTGAAAAAAAATTCGAGCCGGCTAAGCGCTGCGTGAAATCCTGAATATGTGGAATTGGATAACGGTCGGGTACGGTCTGAGCGTTTAAGCTTCTGTAGTCTCCACATGGTCTCCAGTCGCCATTTTTCTTTGGTGCCATATGAAGCGCTGAGGACCACTCACTGTCGCTGGGTTCGATGACTCCTAATTTTATCATTTCGTCGAACTCGCGTTTCGCAGTGACAAGTTTATCGGGTGCCAATCGTTGTGGGCGCGCGAACACCGGGTGTCCTTTCGTTACGATTTTGTGCGTTATACAGTGTTTAACGGTCTCACCCTTTGTCATAGGGCGAGTCAGTTCTGGGAACAGACCGAGAAGTTTAGTATACTCATTCTGAACAGTGTCTACTCTGTTCAACGACAGTGGACTGATTGACGACAGTGAAGCGGGAATAGCTAAACCTGTCCTCATGTCTCGAAGACATCGACTTCTCAAGTCTACTAGTAAATTGTAATGAATCAAAAAGTCGGCCCCAATGATGGGTTGTTTCACGTTCGCTACTATATATGTCCACGGATTTTCGCGTTTTAAGCCGACGTCAACGACGCGTTTACTGTTGCCGTAGGTATTGATAGTAGTGTTATTAGCGGCCACCAGGGGAAGGCAGTCTGCGTCCGAAATCCTGTTAGCGCAAGATTTCGGCAAAACGCTGTCAGCTGCACCGGTGTCAATCAAGTACTTGCATTTATGATTTTTGTCTGCGACGTACAATAACTTAGAGTGAAATAACTTGGAAAAGTAGCTTCCGCGGAGTCATGTCGCGTCTCAGTTATATCGCCAGATGCAAGAGTCGCTACCTTGCTCTGGCTTAGCAGAAAATGCGCAGGGGCTTCTGCAATGCGTGCCTTGTCACCGAAAGTCTGGTGAAAATAGCAGACAGGTGCATTAGCCGTATCTATTACTTTCGCGGCATTATTTTGCTGTACGTTCTTCTGCGGTACGAACGGGCGAGCATTTTGCTGTGCATTATTATAGCTACCAGGTTTGTTAGGAACAAACTCGGTGGCCTGTACATTTGGAATAAATGTAGGCCTAGGTGCATAGTGATTATTTACACGTCCACGTCCTTGATTTCTCTTCTTCTCGGCTGCAGTCGCGGTCTCTAATTTTTTTGAGCCTCTTTGATAAGTCCTCAAGCAATCCCACTAGTTTAGTGATTTCGTCGACCTTTATCTCCGCAACCCCCGGCTTACTCTCTTCGACGTCCGCTTCGGAAGCAAGGGCCCTGTCGGCCAACATGGCCAAACTCTCCAGTGTGGCGCTATCCGGTTGTGTGGCCAAATGAGCACGGATTGAAGTTGGCATCTGCCGAATGAATGCTTGGCGTATGACCACCTTTCCAACAACTGCTTTAGTTCCAAAGCCTGCCGTCTTCTGTAGGCGCCTTAAGAATCGTAGGGGAATGTCCGAGCCCATCCTTTCTCCGGAAATCACTTTGTTGACTCGTTCGGGTGTTGTCAAACCTCGTCGCTCGATCAAAATGGTTTTCAAGCTTTCATATTTATGCGACCTGAAAGGTTGAAGTAGAACGTCCCTCACGTCGGAGGCGACCTCGCCTCAGAGTGCTGCGCATGTCAGACTGTATCGCTCGTCATCGTCATAGATCTGATGAAGATCGAACTGTGTTTCGATCTGATTGAACCAAAGTTCAACGTCCGTAGCGTAAAATGTTGCTATCTTAAACTTAGGTAAGTTCGTTGAACGTCTCGGAGGCTGTCTTCTGCGTGGTGAAGGACTCTTAGACGAATCGCTCCTAGAGTGATGTCTTGTTCGTCGATTTCGAGCAATTTGAGCAAAATCCTCTTTGAGTCGTTGGTACTCATCGTCAGCCTCGCGGAAGCGAACTTCGTTCTCCTCGCTGTCCGGGTAGTAGTTATCTTTTCGGCGAGCACCCTGACCTTCCAGAGGCATAGACACGAAACCTTCACTATCGTGTGGTGTAGACATTGTGAAATGTTTGTAAAATTATTTAACTAGTGAAACGTTTGAGATTGCGGGCCTATTGGCTCAAACGGTGTTAAAATGGTATGTCATATTACCACATACCAACTATTTTGTGACGTGTCGTGCGCGGGTTAGCTGTACATTGCCATCTAGACCTTATTAAAAATGTCTGTATATGTTGAATCTTCAGAAATGTAGGCTGTAGAAATTGTCCATGCTATGTCGCATGTTCCGAAATACAAGGGTTGCTGAGATGTATGAATATTCGTCACTGAGATTGTACATAATTTCTTTTCACTTATTCACACATATATATAATTTTTTTGTGAAAACTGTAGGTCAAATTGTACATAAAATGCCAGAAATAATTACTACATGCTATGCTAAGCTATGATAATAGTATATAGTAAATCGACCTGGGTAAAAAAAAAAAAATTCACACAAGTCGAACAACACATGCAAATATTGACAATGTTTCGCTATAGCGCGACTGTCAAGTCAAATATTTCGTTATTTATATAAGTTTTGATCTTCTGAAATCGACTATCATGAGAAAATTTCGTTCTCAGATTGATAGGATAAATGTGAAAGCGATAAAAAACAGCTACATTTGTTTTTAGAATAATATTTTAAAACATGACTGACAGTAGTCTACGCGGATTGATGATATAGTATATCATTTCGCTGATAAATGATTTCTGCGGTGAACATTCCACTTTTTTTTTTATATGGCACGTTCATCACCGATTCATTCTTAATAACATCCGAATCAATCGCTCGCTTCGTTTCGTTGACTGACGTATAAGTTGGTTGTCGTCGCAGCAGTTGCGTTTATTTGGTTTGTGGCGGGTGTGTGTATGGTGTATGATAGTATGCTGCTAACATGTGCAGCCGGCAGCTCGTTGCTGTATGTTGGGCCAGCGGGCCTGTATCGTGGGTGTACGTGCAAAACTGAACAGCAGCCGCGTCTCGCCTCACATTAGCATATTCATGAGCTACTCTGTGCCAAACAAGGCGCTAAGAGTAGGCTAGAGCGACGCCTAACACCAGGGGGCGTTTCGACGTGAAAAAATTATACTATGACTTTATCAAAATCTCGCACAACTTGTGCTATAATTTCCTTTCCGAAACTGCTTATTTATATTTCTTTTTTTTAATAGTTTTGAAAAAGAAAATTTAAATGTATGCAAAAAAAATATTTAGGACTAGACCGTGTATAATCTTGACACGTGAATAGTCTGCTCCACGAAATCAAAATGGCTGCCTAATTTATGCTAATGTGATGAGGCGACACAGGTCCACTGTCCAGGTGCATGCCGGTTATGTCGGGACGCGTGTTTGCCCACGGCGGGCGATCAGCTAAACTAGGGGAACCAGCGTCCAATATGGCGCTCACTTACCAAATACATTTATGACAATCAGCATTCTCTGAAATAACATATTGTTATAATGATAAAATATTGACCTACGATCCTGGAAATATATTTTACAGACCAACTAGGACCGTTTATTCACATTCATTTTCAGGCGAACAATTTTATTTGGCCCTAATCCTACTAAAGGTTATCTGAGTCAAAGCGATATTTTTCAATAATTTTTTGGTCGATTTTTTTGCTGAAAAATCGAAAAACTGACGAGACTTCGACTACGGACTTTAAAATGGGGTCACCCAATTATGGCGATCAACGATAAAAAATGGAGTTTTCGAAAACACCCACTTCCTACTCGCCTACAGTGGCATTAATAGGATAAAAGCATTTTAAGAACTCATACTTTAAGAGGATAAATGAGAAAAAAAAATTTCACGGTTTTTCTAGAAAAACCGACATGGTCGCCATCTTGAAAAGGCGCCAAACACGTGGAATTCTGTCAAAAAATATGAAAATTACGCCGTTTTGGACGTAAAAAAACGTACTTCTCCTCTGATAACTCTTTCTAGCTAGTTTAAACTGGCATATTAGTGTGACCTATAATTTCCTTAATATTTTAACAAAAACAATACCATTGAAAACACCGGTTTTCATCTTGATGCTTGGTGAAAATGCTGTTGCGATCACGCTCAAACGTCAGGGGTCACCAGTGTGGATATGGGAGTTGGCTCGTTGAAGGGTGAACGGCAGAAGCCACCTAACATTCACCAACATATCATAAACTTGATCTTTCCCCGTCAGGTCGACGGTTCCGATTCACTTCACAAAACTTCTCTTCAGATTATTATGTTTATTGGTCTAGACATCGAATACCAGCAATGCACAACCCCGCACACGACACGTCTCAGTCAAACTCCGAGCGGACGACCTGCGGCACGTCCGCTGTCGCCAAGAGCTATATCACAAGTGCGGGAAAAACGCTACGACCGCATGGGATTCGGTTTTATGCACACGTTACTGAAGTACCAAAACGAGGCAGTCATCTCCTGTCTCACCGCGTCCGGGGAGATCAGAGACGACTGTCACAGTAATCGAGCGAAGCAGGGATCCTACAAGTCGACCATCTTATTGTAAATGATCTTTGCCTATATCTCCCGACAAAGATCAAATTTTCCTGTTTCTTCTGCTTCTCATTCGTAGGCCCACAGAACTGTAAGACAGTAGGCCTAAGTAAGTCACACCCCCAGACTCAATAAAGAGTCCCAGATCGCTACAGAGATGCTGATGATGCTGGGAAGAGACAACCATCTTTTTGTACTCACAAGGCTCGCATTGATCCAGTGCCAAACAGAGCAGCCCAAATTATATCTACTTAAAATTACTAAACAATCTTACTTGTAAGGTATGCGGACGGTACAGACATGCCATGACCAGGCAAAGCCACATTATTCATGTAGCTTAGCCAGATAATATTGACACATGATTGTTAAGCCTACATACAGAGAGCAACCTTAATTTGTATTGCAATTAAGTAGTATTGTTCCAATATGTTTATTCTAAATTATTGTTACATTTGGCGGATAAAAGGTATGATTTTCAGGTATTCCCGAAATAGTGGTGTGGCCAGAAATTATTTTAGACATTGCATTGTGAGTAAAATCCAAGATGGCTGCAATTTGGGCGAGGGTAGGCCTACATATAAGCTATGAATGAATATCATTTTCGACACAATGGACGCAAATTCATGACTTTGGTATATAGGCCCTACCATAGGGTTTTTGGGTATGCCCGACATAGTGGCATAGCTGAGAAGTTTTTTAAATATTGCAATATGGGTAAAATCCAGCATGACCGCTATTTGTGCAAACCAAAAAATATTATAATTTTTAACAGAATGAAAGCAGATTCGTGATTTTGGTTTCTAAAGGTAAAAGTGCAAGTTTAGCCTATGGTCTGATGCCAAGTCTCAAGATTTATCATCCGACTTTACATTTTACCCCCTGGTCACTGGACCTGTTCATTCGTGTTCATTTCAACTCCACAAAGGGTCTAATCCATACAGTCCTGTAGCCATTTCGACGCAATGAACATATTATACACATGGCCATCTCTGTCCTACCAAGTACTCATATACACCTGAATCTAGTGAAGCATTTGAGGGTTAAGTACTTTGCTCAAGGAGTCTGACACAACATCGAAACAATTTCCCAATATTGATAGGGGAGAAACATAATATTTCTCTGAAAATCCTGCACCACGCAGGATTCGAAACCGGACGGCAGACAGCGACATTGCCAAAGCTCCGTGCTCTAACCATTGCGCCACGTCCCTCTCTAACCTCTCTACCATATAGAACTTTCATATATGAGTGGCAAAATCATTTTAGCCAATCTAGATATCGAAAATCAAGATGACAGTCACTAGACGAACAAAATGCCACCAGAGGGTCATGACAGGGCACAACATTTGTATAATTTTTCATTGGGATTGAGGGTTCGCATGTAGGCCTAGGCCTGTGCCCGACATAATGGGAACCAAGAGAATAGCCTGAAGGCAAACAATTTAAATGGCTGTCACAGAGCAGCGAACGAACACAAAATATGCATGACTTTAACAGGAATTAAGATAGATCAATGAGTTGTTGATGTATAGGATGAAGCCCGAGGAGATCTACATTCTTAGCTGTGGAAAAGGCCGATGCCGATACCATTTCCACAGCTAAGAATGTAGAACTCCGAAGGTTTTACTGACTTAAAACACATCCGACCATAAAGAGGATCCCTCGATCATAATCAACAGCTCGGTCACGCCTGACTGATTATGATACCATAGGCCTACCGTGATAATCAACTTAATCAACTTAATCACTTAATCAACAATAACTCTCCATTCCAGGCTTAGAATGTAGTGGTCGGACAAAGAAAATAATGTAGTGGTGTGTTTTAATACCATATAGTGTTTTCAGTAATTCTGTGAAACTCAATAGCCTTGACCTCCATTGTTGTCACCGAGCTAGCTAATACAATGAAGTAATGGAGGAGGGGGTGTTATATAACTTTGTTTTCACCGAGTGCCCATTCAAAACGGTTTCCGGTGACGTCACTGCGTTTCACAGAATGGCTGACATTGTGGCGACACAACTCAAAAATAGACAATCGAGAGATGGGAATAGCCCTTATAAGATGTTGGCATCAGCTAGACAGACATGTTATAGGGGACTATTGTCCATATTTGGGTATGACGTCTATGCACACTAGCAGACCTATGAACATACATTAAACCTATTTATATTGTCAATAAAGATAATAATAACTAGAAAAGGAGTTCCCGAACTCCGAGGCCCTGCATTAGGCTACAGGTATGAATGCTATAGACAGAAATCCGGCTTGATATTTTGTAAATACGTAATTGTATTGTTTTTTTTTCATGGGCCAGCATCCTAAATGCTCGGGATATAATTAAGTAAAGAAACAAAGACAGTGACAAATTTAAATATATCTTCAGCGCTTATTCCTCCCAACAGCACCGCCGGTGTTGGCCAACATCAATTCAATACTTGCCAATGAATCTGGCTGCCGCGTATCTCAAACTATGGTGTACACGATGTAGGCCTACCCACCCAATTCCAGTTCAATGTTGGACCAGAGTCGCAGCCCATTGCTGGTTCAATGCAGACAAATTGTCTACGACGCTGGCCCAACACTACTCCAACACTAGATCATCTGTATACTCTCAATCACCTAATACTGTTTCAATGGTGGCTCAACGTCTACGCCCCTGACCCGACATTGAAACAGCATTGCGTGATTGTCCCGTGTTTACTGACTGCCGCATTCCTATGCGGGTGACGCAGTGCCCCGCCAGTCGCCATTATAAGCCACTACCCAGTCAACAAGATACATTGGCCCAATGTTGATGTAATGCTGGGCCACCGTCTGTGACGCTGGGCCAACATTATTCCAACTTTCTCCCTTTAAGCCCTAATCACGATTATAATCGTGAATTCTGTGAAACTCAATAGCCTTGACCTCCATTGTTGTCACCGAGCTGGCTAATACAATGATGTATGGGGGAGGGGGTCTTATATAACTTTGTTTTCACCGATTTCCCATTGAAAACGGTTCTCGGTGACGTTTCACAGAATATATATTTTTTCTTAGCACTTTTTAAACACGTAACTATAAGACCTATATATAGGGACCTCAAACATTATATTTGACATGTTCATAAGGACTGTTCCTCAGAAATGTCCACCGTTTCTCACACATAACACCACTTTTTCCGCAAGTTAGGACACAAACATCATTCAAATAAATTTAATAGGCTCCTGGCCTACGACCGGGCTTAATTATCAGGTTTTGTGGTTATTCGAGGTTCTCCTAATTGTGGGAACTGAAGACAATATAAAATTTTTGCCATGTTGTTTCTTCATACAAAGAGGGGAACTTAATTCGGTTTACAATGTCAGGCGCCCTGCAGGAATTTGGTCAATGGTACGCAGATATGAGACCGACGGAGGGGGGGGGGGGTGGAGATGTGATCACATTTTGACGGTAAAAATGTACAATTTGATTATGATTGACATCACTTTGTTTATAATTGGTATGACTTTATTAATGACTGATATCATTCTTTATACATGTATAATATTATATCTTTTTATGCATCACACATTTATAATTAAAGCGACACAATCAAGCTAAAATCATCAAAACATCGGTAATTTTATTTTGGCTTCTTAATATGACCAGATTGATTTTAGCCTGATTGTGTCGCATTGAGTAGTTGTTGCAATTTGTGTTTTGAGATAATCTTGAAATCATTGTTTTGAGATTTGCTTCCAGCGAATATGAAAGGTATATACACTGAGGCTTAAAAATTGAGCTCCTGTAGTGGTGATATTATTTCACAAGTTTAACCCTTTGTCTCTCGTGAATATTTCTTATTAGATTTAAACAAGCTTGATTATCCATTGGACGAAAACAAAGAAAACTATATAGTAAACACTTAAAACATTTACCAAAACACTTTTGAAAAAATAACGAATACAGTGATAAACATGATAAAGTGAATAAAGTAATTAAAGTAAATACAGTGAATAAAAGTACTGACATTATTTCTAATTTATTTGTCATTTCACCCTGATAATAGGGGTAGCCATGGTAGGTTTTAAACCTTCTAAAAGTGATTCAAATGTCGTTTCTGTAGGTTTTTCATTTAGTTCCAGGACCAGTCTACATGTTGCATTCAACAGCTACAACATGTGCAAAATATTATCGAGATGAGGGAAGAGGTATTCAACTCCTTTACTATGTCTTAAGTTCTTTATGATGACGCCACAGTGTCTGGCATATCCAAAAATCTAATTATTATCGATCTATATCCATTTCAGAGAATGTTATACACATTTCATTTATGTCATGACACTGAAGCCATTTTGTTTGCCTTATGAACGCCATCGTGGTTTTAAACAGCTTGATCATCTCTAAAATGATTTCCCGATGACACCAGCATGTCGGGCGGCGTAGCCTACCTGAAAACCCTGTGATAGACAACAATGCTAGTTTTTACTACATCGACCATCTCTTAAGTTGTTGGTATAAACATATTCATTAGGATTTCCAAATATAACACATGTGCTAAAACAAAGGATCTCAGGTCCGAAGTTGTTTTAGATGAGACCAACATGTCGCATATGTTAGGCTACACACCAATTATTGAAAAAAATATATATCTTACTTTCAGCAAAAGTTAGAGACATTTTCTACTCTGTAATGACCCCCCGTTGCCTAGTTTGTTTTTCTGGAACCTAATTTTTTTCTTGATAATGCCATGAGGAGAATTGTATATGAAAATCCTTTGGTAGGGTTATACACTGAAGTCATAAATGAATCTGCTTTCATTCTATGTGCTTCTATTCTGTCTAAAATAGTATCATTTTTTGTTTGGTTCGAATATTGGTTGACCTTGTCAAATGGCGGCCATCCTGGATTTTACCTGCAGTGCAACCTCGAACTAACCTAGCTACAATACATCCTAGAATAATGCAAAGCTGTTATTTTAAAGAAGTTGGCAGGTTTTATTTCACTGAACCATTACAATTACTGTGTGGCAGACCCCTCTCCTGTGGGCGCTAACCATGCTGCGCATGCAGGTGGGCCCACAATATGTAGGCCTACACAGCGAATCATGACGACCCACCTACTTTCGCATCACTTCCTTGCACATCTGTTCGAAAGCACACATTTACCAAATTTTTGTATTACTGGTATCATTTCTGATGAAAATTTTTGTGTAGGCCTACACATATAAAATAGTATAACGGGACGGATTGTAAGACAAGAAAAACTTAGTGCAATCCCCCACTTTTTTAAATACAAAATTCAAGGACCTTTCAAGGACTTTACAATATTTTTCAAGGACCTTTTTTTGTGCATGTTATAAAAGTGGTTCGCGGATTACAAAAATAAACTTAGACCAGAAGGTATGAAAAACGGCAACTTTGGAGTTTGTATTACTCTTTTTACCAAAAGCATATCAGCGAAATTACAATAATGTAGAAAATATTAAATGTAGGCATATTTTGTTTATCGATGTTTGCCTTTTGACTTAAAGATCCGGTCATGTTCCAAATTTGCATGCGTAGGTGACCATAGGTCACATGTAGGCCTTCAGTATACAGGTTGATTGCATTCAGCTCGAGTAATTCAATGCTGTTTCAATGTTAGACCAACGTCTGCGACGCTGGCCCAACATTAAATCAACATTTGGTGAGTGTAACATGTTTGCTGGGGAAGCTTTCTTGTCAATACATGTGTAGGGGTCAGTCGTTTCACGATCCCCGTAGTAATACAATCAGATAGCTTTAAAACACAACGCCTAGCTAAGAGTATTGGTGGAATTATTACCTCATAGATGTCACTCAAGTATATGGACTTGCTATGATTTGGTAACTTGCTCCATTCTGACCTCAGAGATTATATCTCTGATACCACACGCTCATTTCGCCGTATGCACGCATGGCGATTGACCAAATTTATCAGCCGTTAGTGAGCGTTACCACGTGATTTTATAACCATTCCTATAACCACGGAACTATTTTGGTGTTCACTTCAACTCATTACTTATCCTTTTTTCAATATTTAATTTGATTTTAGAGTTTGTTACAGGTAAGGGCTATTTATTCTGTTTAGTAGTGGATAAATTGAACCAGCACAATTCGCATGTCATTCAGTAATTTATATTTGCCAGTGTTTTGAAGCCGATTGTAAATTCTGTCAGAAAAACGTAAACATGGACCTTCTCACAGCAGCGCATAGGCAGAAAAAGTAATCCATTGAATGTTTTCTATTTCTATGTGAATATAAACTCATATGTGGCGGAGTAGTGGTGTTTTATTTTTGCCATATATATTAAGGACACTCAAGCGTGTTTATAAGCCTACAAATGTTATATCAACAAAACTGCTCAAAATGAGCAGTTTTTGTCGAAACATGGCGTGTGGTTACAGAGAGAGAGCGGGGTTGACCTGAGCGACATCTATGTGTGGAGAATGAACTTGCTCTTCATGCGGTGTTGGGTATGAAATGCATAACGTTATTGTTTTCAAAGCCATATTGCTTGAAAACGGTGACAGATACATGGAAGACGTACAAGACTTACATTAAGAGCTTGATTGCAAAAAAAAGAGTAAAAAATGTCCACCACTAAAGACATCACAAGCGGTCCAAAAAAGCAAAACAATGAAAATGTTCAAATAAGATTTTACAAAATGGAATTAGGATCGCTTTCAAAGGTATATGTTCACATTTCATTTGGTATTTAAGCTGAATTATATATGTTTGAAAAAATTAGTGGTAGTTCTATGTATTTGCAAGAACATTAATCTATTTACTACAGAAAAGTATCATCTACCATGAAATTTTTAATGTTATTTCTTCGGGCAGCCGCATACCTCAGAACATCATTATTTTACAATGGTAGAATAATCGGCCAAAGACATAGAGCCCTGTAAATCCATGAAACTAAACTAAAAAATCCGATAACCATTCTTTTTTCAATTCAGTTAGCTAAAAAAATAGTCAAAAGAAATATATTCATGTTATAATCATTTCACATGAAATATAGCTTTGAAAAAAATCTAACATAAAGTAGTAATATAATTTTTTTTATGTATAAATACATAAAAAATGGACGCACGTAAATATGGCAACAGATAACAGACGTTTTGTTCATATCCATGGAGTACATTTGATGGAAGATATTTAACACTGAAATGATAACAAAAAACGCTTTTTGAAAAAAAAATATTTTAATGTAAAAAAGCCATTACATGCCACAGAAAATGCCACAAAATATATGGGACGTTGCATCAACATTAAACACACTAGAAAAAAAGCAAACGAAAACAAATTACAATCACAAAAAAATCAAAGATGAATTACAGCACAAACTAAATATTCTATGAGCAGTAGAAATACAAAGTAACCACACAAGTTTTCGCACATGGACATACTACTTCAGCTTCCCACATAATAGTTATTCTACTACAGTAACCATACCCAGTCAAAAAATGAGTTAATTAGCACCATCAAAAATACACGTGATAACAATAACACATATCACGCCGTATATGCTGCGTAGGCATATTATATTGTACAGACCTACTTTCCCGAGTGTAACTCCGGTGAAAAATGTGACATACTTAGTGAGGGTCACGAGATATTTCTTTCATAAGGGCTGATCCAGCATCTAAAGAAAGGGTGCGACGGAGAACAAGGGACGTCTGATGGGCATTATTTTCTATCTATAATTGTTGATTGATTGTTTTTTCTGCATTTAAAAAATACATATCAGCCGGAGATACATGCACAGGGGCCATCCGGGATCCCTCCTACACGCCACGATATGAAATCCCTACGGAGGTTTACTATTCTACGCTGTTTTCCTCGGATTACCCACTTCGAATTCGAGATATGTGATTCCAATGCACAACTGTATTGTAATAAATGGTATAATATTAGACCACATTTAATTAAATTTGTCGTTGCCCTTGTCCACTGTACATGGTTTTGGCGTCTAAAGACTATGTAATTCTAGGCACCGAAACAACTAAAAATTCCGTTAACGTTAAGACCCCACATTCACCCCATTAACAGAATGTCATATTTGACGTGCTGCGATATCAAGCAAATACAAGATGTTGAACCAATCTTGGCTTAATGTGGCCCACAGTCTACAACACTGGACCAACATTAATACAGCATTGGTTCAACGTGTTTTGTTTGGTGGGCAAACACTGATATTAACTATTCACGTCCCTATGACCCATATTATGTGCACCATATTGCATTTTTACTACAATTTCTTGAAGGGAAGTTTTCAGACCTTCAACATATAGAAAAAATAAAATTTAAAGAACTCATCTTCGAGCTCGTCCTATATTTTGACAAAGTATACGTTTATATATATATATATATATATATATATATATATATATATATATATATATATATATATATATATAAGAGCTGGTTTTAAGAAGTCGGTAGTAGAAAACAGTTGAAGGGCATAAAGAGCAAGAATACATTTTCAGATGAGACGATATCTCAGCAAAATATGTGATATGTTACATAAGCAGGTGATTATATTTTAGTTGATGTGTACTCAAGTTTACTCAGAATTAGAAGACTGACCCAGCATTTGCAATATTTGGTCTAGAATAATATGACAATTCAACCACGCAAACTAACTACGCCATCACCCTTAGCAGGTAGGTTACATAAACAATTATGCAGCCAAATCAAGTTTTAAATTATTGTTAACTAGTGACGTCTGCATACCCTGCAATAATACATAACCAACACACCACTACACTGCTGTGCAAAACTAAATCCGTAACTGCTTATCTTTACTGGAAAGTAGTTACTGCCTATTGGCTTTGCAGAGCAGTACAGAAACGTACGTTTTAACCCTTACAGAGCGGGGATCGACTTTAGGCGTCAGAATCTGACGTCTGTAGACGTCAGATTCTGACGTCTAAAGTCAATCTTCGCACTGTAAAAGTACAAACATTTTTGTTGGCCCATAACATAGGTATTCATATAAAGCGGAAAAAGCCAACTAAGACATTGATGGTGATTTCAAATTGAAAAAAACCTTTGGTCTTCATGGTTTATATATATATGTTGTGTATATAAAAAATTCAGTGCTTTAAGGGTTGATATTGATCATAATAAACAGTACACAGTGCAGATCTCAAGCATTTTAATTGATACAGGACAAACTAATAATGAACAATGCAGCCAAGCAATTATAAGAACTCAATATGGCACAGAAATATATATTATATAGGCCTATTATATATACATATCTATTTCTTCGACTTTTTACTGTCATCTTCGGATGCCTCACTTTTTCTCTTTTTCCCTTTATCTCCTTTATCTTTTACCTCACTGTCAGCTGAGCTGGTAACTTGATCGTTGTTCTTGCCTTTTGTTTCTGTTTTCTTCTCGCTTGTACCCGTGATAATGTTATCGCACCATTCTCCTACCACGTTTAAGATCTGTTCGTTTGTTTCCTTCTCTTTGAATCGGCTGATTTTGTGACTATGGTCAGCTCCCTCCACCCAGTGTATCTGGGCGTCAGATGGTATGTCAGCCACTGCTGTTTTCAGCAGGTCCTGATCGGCCATGTCGTCCTTTGTTCCCGACACAAACAGAATAGGATGATCTAACGTTTTAAGAGGTTCATCGCGCAGTTTGTTGTGTTCTCCCTGGGGGTGCAGGGGGTATGCCAGACAGACTATACCCTTAACAAACTCTTCTAGCTCTGATCCAAGTATCTCATTAGAAACTCCAACTGCTGCACGACAACCCATGGAGCGACCTGAAAATCAATCTCAACAATCGAATAATTGTTTTTGTCGCCACCCAGCAAACACGAGACATCGACCCAATGTTGGACCAATGTTTGGCCAGCGTCGTAGACGGTGGCCCAACGTTGGTTCAACATTGGGTCGATGTTCCGTGTTTGCTGGGCATTGATCTATCTAGAAACCTCTTAGCAGTTGCAGTTGAATCATACGCTGATTAGAATTATGACTAAATTTAAATATAATTATATTGCATAATTATTAAAATCACGATGAAAACAGTACTTTAAACTGAGCTACCTACCAGATAAAATGCATCCTTTCAAATCGCTGTTGTTATCTCGTACATAATTCTAAAAAAGAAAGAAAAATATTTTCTAAAGCATTGCTATTTATTTTATCTATCTAATATATCAAAAAGGTCAAAAAGTAAGTCAAATATCATAACCCCCCCCCCCACCCCAAAAAAGTCACATAATTATACACCAAGTTGATGTGTGAACAGCATGAAAGTGCACCAATTTATAAAAGAAATCCCCAAGGGAGAAATACTCCGTAAACGAGATTGTCAGTCTCTGAGCAATGTAGGAAACAGGTCAAAACTCCCTAAAGGGACATCTACACCTCATGGATGTGCAATGTGGAAGAAATCACCCAAGGGGCTTCAGAGATAAGCTCCTAAAAAAGATAATGTTGACAACCATGTTACTTTCTAACATATTTTTGCTCCGAAATGTACATCAGCAACTACATTAAAGGTTATAACGAAAGGGACACTCAACTGAGTTATGTATGTGTGTGCAATATGAAAGACATCCCCAAAAAGGATATGCCCCCCCCCCCCCCCAGGAAACATGCATGAGGACGGACGGAAGAACAAATGGGCTGACGTCATGACCCCCTCGTCACTTCGTTGGGCGAAAGGTAAAAACATCGGCGCCAAAAAACAAGCCTCGCGTCAGAATTTAATCATTGCCTAAAATTGATAATTATTTGAAGAAAACAGCAACACCTTACATGTTGAGCAAACATCGGTAATGTTGTCAGTATTATGGCAAAATCGGGTGGAGTAGGGACTCAGAAGACTTTGACCAAATCCCACTGGTCACACGACGTTTTTGCGACGTTGAATCAACGTCAATGACGTTGATTCGACGTCGCAAAAGGTCGTGTGCCCAGTGAGATATTGGTATACTGCTGAAAAAACAGCGTGTGCGACGCCGGCCCAACATTATGACAATGGTGGGTCAACGTCTGGGTTTTGATGGGGTGGTCATTATCCGAGCCGTTTCACCTATAAATGGTAAGCAGCGTCGTCTTGTGTATTGGGAGGTGAACGCTTAACGATGAAAAGATTGACTTTCGAGGGCCATACTGTTTATAATCCACTTCCATAGTACAATAAAAATACACTTGAAGCAGGTAATCTACATTTTATTCGTTGGGTGTAGGCGTAATGGGTTAACCTACATCATATAGGCCTACCAGTCTAATAAATGTTACTTTAGATTATCCGTTGAGTGCATATAGACAGAGGGAGACGCCTTTTACAAGGAGGCGCAAATATACCAAAAAACACGAGA
>OZ024906.1:80555827-80962409 GCA_964017125.1 Flabesymbios commensalis | reverse complement strand
CATTAGCGTCTCCATCTGGTCTATTATACTCGGCCGGTATCTTCTTGTCTTTGTAAGGGATAGATACACTTTCTGTCGTCTAAAACATAACATATGATGCCATTATAATACGCCGTATACCTGTATTTAACATCACAGGAAACATATCGATAAAGTTCATACATCGACAAAAATGCACCAGTAAAAATAATAATTCAGTAAAATTATCATGTAACTCTGATTAGTGTAATGTATCACTAGATGTACGGGCTAAATCACGTTAATTGTGCTCAATTATTTTCGCTGATTTCTCAGTGGTTAATTACCAATCGAATTTTGATTACTATTTCACAAGTTAGATCATTTACATGTAGATGAAATTGATTGGTTTATAGAGGGGTGTCATTTACTAGTATCTTTTAAACTGTAGAATACTGTAGATCTGGTAATTTTCGCGTGTTTAGATTTCCTTGAATTTCTGATTTTGGGACTTTTTACGAAGTCTAGAATTCGCGAATTATCGATATTGATGATAGGTAGCACTCATAATAATTTTAGCGAAATTCTGAAATTTGCAAATTTGTCCTTCTCGCGAAAATTAAAACCTCGCGAATATTACCAGATCTACAGTATCTTTGATTCTTGAGAATTGAACATTAAATCAGCAGAAATTATCCACCACGGTTAATGAGAGTATGTGTGTAATACCGCAGAAAAGTTTACCTGATGGGCAACAGTGACACTTTTATATTATATAACTTATTACCAAATGAAACACGTTAAAGCCAAGTGCTCTATTATATTGGGCATCACTATTGATCAAACCTAAATTTTAATTTACAAATTGCCCATTTATATAAGTGATCAAGCTAATAGAGAGGGACATGGCGCAATGGTTAGAGCGCGGAGCTTTGCCGATGTCGCTGCCTGCCGTGCAGTTTCGAATCCCGCTTGATGCAGGATTTTCAGAGAAATATCATGTTTCTCCCCTCTCAATATTGGGACATAGTTTCGATGTTGTGTCCTTGGGCAAGGCACCGCACCCTCAAATGCTTCACTTGACTCAGGTGAAAATGAGTACCTGGTAGGACAGAGATGCAATAAGTATGATAAGTTCAATGCGCCAAAATGGCTGCAGGACTGTATGTTCTCCGTGGAGTTGAGATGGCTCACGAATGAACAGGTCCAGTGACCAAGGGGAAAAATGTGAAGTCGGATGATAGGTCTTCAGACTTGATATTAGACTATAAACCTGCACATTTACCTTTCTAATAGAGAACTTGGAGCCCTGCTAAACATGCTAAAGGCTGCACTCGTTCTATCTATTGAAACATGGGTTTCTTCAATGCCAACCCAGCAGGGCATATATCTCGGACATGCTTTCAAACCTAAAATGGCTGAGTATCAAACAGAAAATAATTGTGCTTTTGTCAGCAGAAGTCCAGGATTTAAAATGATGCATTCAAACACTTCATTTTTGTTAATAATATGTGTTGCACGGTCTATATTCCACATCAGTACAGTATAATACACGATATTTCTTTTACCTAGACCACACCCGAATTTACTCAACACCGCCGACACTCGACTTTGGGACCAGTTAACAACATCTAGTCGCACACCTCCAAACCTTAAAATACACTAATCTATACTAACACAAACAATATACACTGTCACATGTCTCCATGATTCCATCAATCATTCCACGGCACGTGACTGTTTTCAATTTTAACATCATCACTTAAATGAATATTATTAGTCTACGGCATAACAGATTTGTGTTCAGCCCGCTCGATGATTTATCATTGACATTGTAAACTTCTTGATGTGTACCTAATATATACACTAATATATATTCTTATCCTCACTTGCACATTGTCAACATAAACCTGTTTTTGCCTAATGTCTGTGATATGTGACTGAAGGTTGTCTTAATCATGTTAATTATGAAGTAAGGTATATTGAGATGTAAGAATCATCAAATAGAAATTCGAGTCAAAGGAAGACACGTTGTCGCAATAATTGTAATAGTTACAGTGGAGTGCCCATATGTATCATGCTCTGCAATGTCCAAAACAGCATATACTTACTTGTTAAGCAAGCAGATACTGCATTTTGGCTTTAACTGCAGATAACTCAAACATTTGACCCAGCTGACCAAACAAAACACGTAGAAAAGTCAACTGAGCACTCAAGGTTTCATCATGCTTAAAACATGTAACGCAAAAGCATTCGGACGAACCCGCCGCATAACGACAATAGACTGAGGCTTAAAAAATGGCTCAAACAAAAATGGTAATTTTAACTCGTATGTGATATTGTCCAAGAGGTACAACCAAGCAAACATAAGACGTCGGCCCAACTTTGGTTTGCTGTTGGCCCACCGTCTACGACGTTGGCCGAACAGTAAAACAACGTTGGGCCCACGTCTCATGTTTGCTGGGAATTCATGAAACGGCAAATTAATCATGTTAATATCCAATCGCAATCCTGCATCACATATGCTTCCTTCGAGATATCATGGATATGTAGAGGATATCACAGCAAACCCGGTAACTTTGAGCCTATGTTGGTTCAATGTTGAGCCACCGTCTGCGACGATGGCCCAACATTGAACCAACATAGGTTCAGTATCTCGTGTTTGCAGGGATAATAAGAGCTACCGCACACCAGTAGTAGGCCGGGTCTCGACCACCTACATACGATATTCTTGCTACGATCGACATGTCTTTTTGCCACCGTGGAGCTAAGCCAAGCCATCAGATTGAGAATAAAGTACACGTGGAGTTGTATTGGTAGCTCAACAGATTAGTAATTGTCGTGTAGCTATCTACAATAACATAGTATATCCACATTATATCAGAAATGCAGGTAAGTCATGCATTTCTGATTAGTGTGTTTATTTCCCATCACGTATAACAGATGGCATGTTGTTCTGTTCAATTACATATGATGATATTGCTATACAATTATGCCGTACTCTTACAAAGAAAAAACATCCCAAATGGGCACGTGTACGACGCTGTGGCGACGTTGAATCAGCGTCGCCACAACGCCGTGTGCCCAGTGAGATACCACGATTTGTATTGTTATTAGCTTTCTCCTCAGCCCAGTAATGAGATAAGATTTTAAATGTTACCATGGTTACCATTTTGATGATGAAACTGGTTTTCTGTGTCTTTCTAATCCCACACAACCTGACCACAAGACAAAAGATAAATGTCTTCTTATGAGGTAATTCAACTAATAATAATATCAATACACGTAGGCGTATATTCGCAGTAGCATCAGCGTTGTCTCCCACAGCGCATGTATGTGAGCCCACACATGTGGGACGATGTGTACCAGTCACTGTAGAGTGATACCTGTTGAGCTGATGTGTAGTAGTATTGGGCTGGTAGCACACACGTGTACATCTGTCTGTCTGTCTGTCTGTTCTCGTGTCTGTTCTCGTGTGTATAGGCTGCGAACACGTGTCCACATTCCTTCCACCTGAACATCCCAGATTGTCATTTTATACAAGAGACGACGCCATGTGCTAAATGTAAATCCACCGAAGGACGCTACATATGCAGATGACATAAATAAATACGGCTTCAGCACGTAGCTCAAACACGATAAATTCTAAATACATAAGGTACCAACCTGAGAAGAATGTGGGCCTAATTCCCAACAAACACGGGACGTTGAACCAATGCTGGTTTAACGTTGGCCAGCGTCGCAGACGGTGGGTCTACATTAAACCAGCAATGGTTCAATGTCTCGTGTTTGCTGGGAAGTTATTAGAATGGGTGTGACCTCCATACCGGTACTATGTTTGTTGTTACTGCTGGAAAGTTGGGCTGTATATGCCGGCAGTGTCCATATGCTGGGCCAATGCGGAGACACCGAGTTATTATGAGTCAGAAGGTTAGGCCACACCAAAATGATTTTATGTTCTATAGATTTGTCGCAATTTATATTTTGCAGCCCAATAGCGAGTGTCGTGTGAGACGGCAATATTAGGCCTCAGCCTATAAGTCAGGGCCCATTCTCGAAATTTCTGACTTGGTAAGGCATTTTTTAGTAGAATTTGGCATGCAGTTGTTCTTACACAATTTGGGAACGCTGATTCCAAATCTGCCCCATGCCAAGCTATATTCTGTGTTTTTCCTACTCAAAATTTAAAAACAAAATGGCCGCCAAAATTAGTGAAAATGTCACAGCTTTACATCACGGCTTGGCTTATAATGAACATAAAAACACCCGGTGTATTAAAACACACCTCAGCAACATACTTGAAGCCCCCTGAATTTCACCTTGTGCGTTTGCCGCTAGAGGACAAAATCCAAAATGGCCGCCACTGCAAGGCAATGTGCCGTAACTTTGCTTCCAAATAACGTTGAGATGTGTTTTTGGTGTCTACATATAGGTTTCTCAAACCCGGGAAACCAATTCAGAGCCTTGATAACATCTATTATCAACATTTCACAAAGTTATGGGGAAAAAAACAAATGTTGCGCCAGAAAAACGACTGCTCCACATCGTAATAACATCTATTATCAACATTTCACAAAGTTATGGGGAAAAAACAAATGTTGCGCCAGAAAAACGACTGCTCCACATCGTAGTCCAGTGTAATATTAATGATTTATTTAATAAAGTCATTTTTCACATTTAGAAGCCGAGGGAAACAAACGTAATATCCAGTATGTCGTAAACATGTTTAGACGATTGACAAAAATATTTTATGATTGTTGACCACTGTCCGGCACTAGATAACCTGTCGCTCACCATAAATCCGTTTTAGGCCTATTAGTATGTGGCTAAGTTATGTGATATCCACCTGCATCGAGTTTTTACAGTACTGTAAGGAAGAAAACAATAATTTAAATGTGCTTTGGCCACGGGTGGCACCCTCCTGCCCAAGCCCTGTACTAGGGTTAAGCAAAACATGAAGTTAATCCATCAAGGTGGTCTGCATAACCATGGCAATAATGACACACATACATGTTCCGTTCCTATTGAGACAAGAAGTCGTTTAAATTTAACAATTTATGATTCTAGTAACTAGGTATATTGTGCTGGGTAAACCGTGCAAATCACATAAAAATTATGTTTCTCAATCGGATTGACAATTTACATAATCATGATAATAGTATCATCTTATTTTTTTTATTTTTGATCAGAATAGATACCGTATAAAAGCCTGGTAATGCGGTAATAACACAGTTTTCAGACATAATTT
Source organism: Flabesymbios commensalis (assembly GCA_964017125.1). Taxonomy (NCBI): domain Eukaryota; kingdom Metazoa; phylum Annelida; class Polychaeta; order Terebellida; family Flabelligeridae; genus Flabesymbios; species Flabesymbios commensalis. Next base: position 80,957,203 of record OZ024906.1, on the reverse strand, counting down.
AACGAATAAAGTCCCAAGCATCGGCTCAGACATCCACACAAAACCGTAATGTAGGCTACACATATTTCTACTCTCCTAAGTTGAATGAGATAGATGAGATCACAGTCAATAACTATGATAACATATAGCTACACGATATCGGAAATCTGTAATTTGGTGCAGAATTTTACTTATATATGTTTTGAGCATATAGGATTGATGGTTGAAGACACGCTAGGGTAATGTTAAAAATACTGACGATAAATTTATTTTATAAATATAGTATGAACATACACCATCTTCAGAAGATGTTAGTAACCAACCCAGTCTTGGCAACTTAATGCTTATGAACAAGTCACCAAAGATTATTGGGTACACTATTGCAACAAGATATGATGCAGAATATGTGGTAATTGGGGCAATAATACCGTTCGTAGCACGATCAGGATGTTTTTATGAAAATTAACAAAAAATACAGTGGTCGTGATATGGTAGAAAGTATGAGGAATCAGTAGGTTCTGGTCATGCATGCTTCCAATCAGATATAAGCTCTCACTCTCACATAATATACAATAACTACATGGCTGTTAAATAACAGATACTATGAAATAACAGATACTATGAATAAATTATTGTCTATTGTCCAATAGGTTAGGTTGTGTCTTGAAGTGGTATGGGAGCGACCACCCTATTTTGCAAAAAGAGGTATCAATGTTAAAGACAATAAGTCTTACCATATATAAAGTGATGAAATTATATGATGGACGTGAAGATAGTTAGGTTCCTAATAACTATATGTCTCCTCCAGACATAGTAGATTAATTATTTTTCATACAGAGTATTTATTACTTATCAATTATATTCTTTTGTAATAAGCATTGATCATCTAATAATCTATGCAAGACATATGTATCCTACATCAAAACATTTCCCTGCACACTGCGATGTTATCTCAGATGAATATATAACAGATTAAGTACAGAATCAGGGAGGACAGCAATACAGTTCCAGTTCAATGTTAAAATTCACCACTTTTGGTAAAGAACAATGCCATTCAACTATTTAATGAACACTACTATTTAAGTGTGAAAAATACTGAGGTACATGATGGGACGTTAATTGTTATTACGGTAATCAAACTGTCAGATACTGACAATGTGGTAGTCGTAGGAACTGATGTAAACTTGCTACCATTCAACCGTCTCAATGCCTTCCACAACACCAGCACATCAATTCTAAAAGAAAAATATTTAAATTTAAATTATTCATAAACATCCAGAACTAGAACTTAGGCCATTTGAGTGTTTCAATGTATCCTCTTCGTCAATAACCCCTGCCACAAAAAGTGGATATTGTTTCCGTTGTATTTTAGGCCTGTTTACCAATACATACAGCTCTGGCCAGATAACAATATTATGAACATCTATGAGATTGTGGTTGGAGCTTTATTGATGGACAACTGCAACTAATTCTCGTGTAAAAGCTTCCTGCTCAAACTGAAGAACTATCACATTTAGTTTAATTAGGCGTGAATTAGGACCACGAGAAAGTAGCCAATGGCGTCCTATCAAGGAGTCGCTATACATCAATTCCGAAGCTGCACAAAATATATATTAGCAATATATTGATGAGGGTGACTATTCTAGCATTATCATTATGCAAGATGATGGCATTCATGCAAATCTGAGATATACACAGCAAGCCTATGTAGCTACAGTGATGAAAGTAACACATGCCATTTTTGTGAAATTTCCTCATAGCTAATGTGTTGTTTTTAAATAATCATATTTTTTGCATTCCCCGTAACTACATGTAACATAGAAGTTGAGTTTTTTCATGCTGTGTATTTTTTTGGTATCAGAAAACTATTTAAGCGCTAAAAATAACTTCCTACGACATTTAGAAAAATGGCTTTAGTACTTGCTGTTTAATTGGCGGCCATCTTGGATTTTCCCCTGAAACTACATGTAATATAAAAGTTAGAGGTTATTACTGTAGTGTACTAGATTTATTGGTATTAAAAACCTATATTTAGCCATCAAAAACAACTTTATATGACTTTTAGAAAAACGTTATGGTACTTTCTGTATTATTGGCGGCCATCTTGGATTTTTTGCGTGATAGTTGAGCAGGTCTTAGAACATGAAATTCCTCAAAACAAAAATGTTATTTTGAACACGAAAGTCAAGTTTGTGTGTCCGCTGTGCACCCAGACATGATGTATAATCATGATAATTGAGACTTAATCTGCTATTTTGGCGGCCATTTTGTTTTGCAATTTTGAAAGGGAAAAACTAAAAATAGAGCTTGGCATGGGGCATATTTGGAATCAGCATATTCGAATTGTGTGAAAACAACTGCATGACAAATTCTACTAAGAAATGTCTTACAAACTTTAAGAATGCCTCTTTTTGAAAAATGGTCCCTGCCTAATGGTAAATATGGTAGTTATATAGAATGAGAGAAAATTACAAAATTTGAAGTATTTATTAAATCTGAACAGGGGCGATCAGCAAGCATTTTGACTCGTATCAGCGTGATTTTGAACCCGTTCACCTTACAATATGTACACACGTGTTAAGGGATGTTGCAAAGTTAAAAAAGTCCAAACATCCAAATAATATTTTGAAGTGGGTGGGTGGGTCCAGGGCCATTTTGGATTGAAAATTGGAAAACCATAATTTTTTTTTTATATTTGATGATTATTGGTTTCCCCAAAAAATGGAAAGGGGGGTGGGTGGGTGGTGTGAGCTTTATCCAAATGTTATTTGGAAGTTTGGAATTTTTGCAACATTCCTAAATCCCGGCATTTCTGATAAAAGTGCGATTTTAAAGTGAAAAAATAATTCCGTCGAAAAAAAAAAAATTGCCAATGTTCATGTGTTAGTCATTTATTTGCTATATATATATACTTGTGTATATCTTACGAATATGGGGATTTCTCTGGGATCTTTGTACCTATATTATTTCATAGGTTTAGTAAATGATGTAACAAGTGAGAGGTTCTTAATCAATTCCATTCTTTATTGTTTCTTTATGTCGAATACAGATATTATCACACAGTTCACAACTGATGCACAATTTCATTACAACGCCAGGTTCAATGCACGTCTTCCAATATTATAACATAGTCTGCCCTGGGTAAGGCACAAGCCTTACCCAGGCTAGAATACAAACAAAGAGACTACTCTCAACTGCCTGAGTGAGTAACTATATTGCAGGCCGTAATGTTGGATACTAATTACCAACTGCTAGACTGCCACCGTGACGCAGGCACAGACGCGCTCTCACATAACCAAGGGACGCCCACAGCATTCGTTCCACTGCTGTTGCCTGAGCTGTACGCCCAATGCCTGTTCAGTGTTAGTGACGTCTACCATCTAGACTTATGGAACAACATCACTCCAACACTGTATAGTATCTTGTGTCCACTGATTAGAGAATTAATTAACTGACTGACCAAACACGTGGACACACGTGTACTTTTCCACAAATGAACCACCATCATCGAAAATACATTGGCACAACATTGATCTCTAACATTCACCACCGATTCGAATTATGCGTCCCCGCATAATATTGAATTTAAATCATTTTGAATTCATGAACAGTTGATCTTTATCATTCACCACCAATTCTAAATATGCATGCCTCTACGCATATAGAATTTGAATAATTTTGGATGAATGAAAAAAGAATAAAATTCTGTAACAATTTTAACAATCAACTTTACGACCAAATGGGACTGATTTCCCTGTTATCATATTCATAAATGTTTTACACTACTAAAACATATCTAGTTATAATAAAAGTATGCTAAAATGTCATCAAGTCATTAAACATCAATATAGAGCAAACAAAATTATCTGAAAATAACATACAGAATGATCTCTAACACATGCACATCCAAGATATCAGTACATTTTCGCCTTCGCGTTGGTGAGTTATGGAAATGATAAAATAGTGTATTTGATAATTGTTCGCGTTTTGTATTTTACGCTGAACGAAGACAATGCGGATCGAGTTCATTGAAGTCATACAAATGTCGAAATTAATGTAGTGAGAGCATTTCAAATTATAGACTCAACAGACGTAGGCAGGGTTTTTTTATTTTCTAAGATATGTTCTATCGCGTTTTGTAGCACGGATCATAAAATTATTCAGTGATCTTCACTAGTGTCTTCTAGGACTATTGATTTTAATTTATAGACTTTAGAGGTAATTATGCATTCTTATCCAAGATTTCAGTAAAATACACGTGTGGTACAAATTTCAGAGCTGTCGCCGGTCACAAACAGAGTAGACAGGGCTGACCAGCTGCCTATTGAAAAAGGCCACTAGATGTTTGGCATCAGATTGATTAGTGATCTACAATCAATTTGTGACACTGGAAAAACGTCTGCGTGCCACTGCTAATAGGTTTTTTTTAGAACATTAAGAAAATATAAACAATTCAAAATTCGAATCGAGCAGGTCCAATAAGTATAAACCGCCAGTTTCTCTGAATTTCCCGCGTCTGTAAACAACATCTATCTGGAAACGCAGTGCCAGACAGGCATCCCGTCTAGGTGGAACGGGTTCAGTATGAATGGTATTGGGATAACTATAGAAATATGGGCATCACATAGCCATAGTCGACTTAATTTCCCAATATTGACAGATTTATAATATTGTTATGACATAGTTATTGTTATAACTACCGTATGTAGACCTACATGCGGTGTTTATGGTAGAAAAGAGTACGAATAATTTCAAACATTATTTAATTGGCATGATTATGGAATAGGGTAATATATTTACAAGAGACAGAGCAAGGCAAGTGAGAGAAAAGAGTCTTCTTTTGAAAGTACAACTACAAGAAAAGTATACCGTTGTGTTATTGCATCTTCCCACGCAAGGCTCGCTGCCCCCGAGGTCACGGACCTGAACTGACCTGACGGCCTCGCGGTGTCATAGACAGAAATTACGTCTCTATCGTAAATTTAGAAACGGTTACCTGCATGTTATAAAAACATGTGATTGAAAATAACCATATAAATTTGAAAAATCATGACTATCACTTGGTGGTGTATTTGGTAGTGGGCCCTGTACTAAATGACGGTTGGAGATATTATGTGCTATTTCTGCTATCAAAAATAACATCCCTTCGCCACAACACTTGAGACTGAATTGTATGTAGGCCTACTTTTGATTTTGGTAGTTGGAGTGTGGCGCCATGCTATCGAAAACTACCGTCTGTCACCACACTCCTGAAGAAATATTTCTTGTTAAAAAAATTGGGTTGATGATATAATTGCGCGATTAACTTCCAATCTAAAAAAAAAAATTTAAGTGCTCTCATTGAAACATTGACTATGGAAAATATTAGATGAATATTTTTTGTTATTCGATCTCGGCTTGTTCAGAATATATATATAAGGCCCGACTTGTGACTGACTGTTTACCTTGGAACACTTTGACTTCCCTAATCATGCTAATAATTTGGTATGATGACTATCGATTGGCTGAATGGGGGGTATTAGGAATAATGCATTTTTGTGGTTTAATACAGTACTTTTCAAATGCATACGGATCCTTGAAACGGAGATTGCATCAGCTTCCTGATGATTTCGATCATTGACAATCGGGTGATGCCGTGGAGACAAGTTTCGTACACTGGAACCTCATACTTCATATACAATACATAAGAATTGTCAAATTCACCCCGCTTTGTTTGTCACACATAAAATATATAGGCAGGTTACAGACCTCGTTGCCTGTCAGTGAAAGAGCCATGAGAGGACTGTTGCCCAGGCTAGGTGTCTAGACTTGCTGTCGGGAAGATGTTTTATTGGTGCCATTTATTAGCCCAATACTCAGTCACAGATTGTGCCCATACAAAAACGTGTACAACTTCCTTTCCTTCGGACCACATCTAAGACTTTATCGAAATTAATCAATCAGATCAATAATAGGTTTATTAGAATCAGGAACATTCCCCCTACATGTGCGCATAATTGGTGGTTGAGATTGTGTGTCTAGAAAATAATGTAACTTCGTCGTTTTCGGGAGGTTTTTATGCCGGCTTAGCCTAGCTTCCTAATGTGTTCAACAGTTCGGCAACCAGATTCTTGTGTGCATATAAGTTTATTTATTCATGCAGATTGTGCAGTTGACATCCGAAGCAAAGAAGTTCTAAGTCTAGAATATATTATACTGAGTGGCCATATCGTCGCCTCGAAGCTAAATGATCCTATCTGCCACTCTGGCGAGTGTCAGATAGGATCATTTAGCTCCGAGGCGACGATATGTATTACGGTACTAGCCGTGTGTTACAACGGCCTTTGTGAGCGCATCTAGCTGCTGCAAGGCCGATATAATCAGATAATAGGGCTAATGTCGGGGCTAATGTATTACATGATGGTAATAGCCTAGAAAGACTGAAGCATCACATTCAGACTGCAATGACGTCACAATTACATAGTTTTTACATATCAACTGGGAATCTAGAAACAGCCTGCTATTCACCCTAAATACCTAATACAGAACTGTGACGTCACATAACTGTTGTGACTTGTGTCGTCATAAGGTACATGCAACACTCCTACAACACTGTCCATGAGAGTGGTACCAGGAAAAGTTATTAACAGGAGACGTTAAACTACATGCTATTTTAATGATAGACCAGTGTAGTGGGCCAACATTTAGCCAACATTGGTTAAACGTCATGGTCCAGCATTTAGTCAACATTGGCTGGACATCATGGTACAAATTATACAAGGGTTATACGTCTTGTGTTTGCTGGGTATGAAAAAGGTTGAACCTTTCTGTAACCACTATCTCCATGCTGTAACTAAGGGGGCCACCATTCGATTTCCAGGGGGGGGCTGGAGTTTTTTTTAAATAAATAATTTCGGGCGGACAACGGGTGTGAAATAAATATTTTACTTTAAGAACTGTTCTATATAAACATGTAATAAAATGTGAAATTTTAAGCGCGCCGCCGAGCCCGGTTGAAATAAATAATTTTTTCGCGACAGAAACTACAGCCCCCCCCCCCCCCCTGGATATTGAATGGTGGCACCTTATGCTGGCTTGTCACAGATTAACAAAAACACAGAAACAGAAAACATTTAGCCAAAATTATTTAAACGTCGTGGGCCAATATTTATAGGCTACATGGTTCGTCTTGTGTTTGCTGGGTATGAAAAAGGGTAAAACTTTCTGTAAGATATCTGGCGTGGTCGCCGGTCCACAGACACGTGCTAGACAGACATCCCTTCTAATACTTTCCCTCTCTATAAAATAATATCTAGATCTAAGCCTATATTTGATGTCCAAAATTGTGTGTGGGTAGTGAAATGGGACAGTAATATTCTGGAATGCAGTAGAATTACCTGATTGCACGTGGCCATATGATTTTATGATGTGGCTGATGTAGACCCCGTACGACTGTGGTACAGACACAGATCGACACGTGTGTCTGTTATCAGTGGTTATCGTGTTATTAACAGTGTTAAAAAGTACTTCACACAGTGTTATAAGAAACTCACCATCTTTATCTATAAACTCTTCCACTTGACGTTTATCTTTGACTTTCAGAATATAACAGCACTAGCTAGAGTCATATAAACCGGCTTAATGGGGTTATAAAACTGCAGGTTGTCACAAAGTGGTACGCACACACAATATAATATAGCAACCTCCTATTCTAATGCTAGCTTCTTCTATCTCAGTGTAGTGCGGTTGATTGTTGAAATATGGGCTACAGTGCCCCTGCAAAGCTGAAAGGCAGTATCTGCTTACTTGAAAAGTAAGCAGATAGGCCTACTGTACTGTCGTATGCGCCGCTAGATGGGGCTGCTGTGCCAGTCTATGAACGAATTGTATGTACATAGAAAACAGTTCGACATGGTTCATAAATTACCACACCAAAATGATATTGCACATCTATAGGATAATAGGGCATAGTACAAAACTGTAATATAACTCTTCAGGTAAAAATAAGATACCTTTAATTGTAATAAAACGCGGGTCTATAGTATTGTTATATAAATTGATTTTTCAATCATGAAAATTCCAGCACTAATAAGAAGATTTATTTGTGTTCTTTATAGCCACGTAATAACACATTTTGATCTCGTGAGCAAACCACCGCACTGAAGCTACGACACAATAGTAGGACACAATAAGAAAAAAATTCGCACGGAAAAATATCACTTCCGATTTTAAGGAAATTACTCTGGCAATCGCCATTTTGTCGTGTTTGTTTCAGTAAACATGCTGAATATAAGATCTTTTCAATTAATTCATTTTTAAATAGCTTTAAAGTATACAATTTTGTATAAACATATGTATTTATTTTAATTGATTTATCAAGAAATAACGGGTAGCTGCAGTATTGTGATTTTTAGCGGTAACAGTTACTTCACTGTCCACGGCCATGTGTGGTGAGCGATAATAGGCCTAGTCTGGCGGATCGTCTGCATAGTGACCAGTGGTGACAGTGGGTCAGAGGTTTGTAGCTCAAAAGGCTATGCTGCATGAAGGTATACCCATTATACTATTTGAAAGAGGACATCCTCATGTTTTGAACAAGCCAAAAAAGTCGACTGGACACCTCTTCACTGACTTCAGGCTCTTGTAACTCAATGAATATTTGTCTAAATTACGTAGTGATTTTTTTTCATGCTCTTTAGCTCCCCCTCTCCTTTTCGTAACGTTTTGAGGAGTTACTTTGATAACAGTTTGTAAATAATCCCTTAACTTATCGATTCCCTAAAAAAAACTTTTGAAAATCCATAAAATAAATTTGAGTCGCACATGTTTTGATATGTTTTGATAGGAAATCTGAAACAAAAAATATTTTTTTTTAGGCCTTATGTTCGCAGATTTATGCCCTTACTTTGGTTTCTTTAGCCTAAAGCGGGTCACTTCTGACATCTATAGCTTAAGGCTATGTTGCATGAGGGTATACCCGTTATACTGTAGATCTGGTAATATTCGCAAGGTTTTAATTTTCGCGAATTTCGCGAGGAAGACAAATTCGCGAATTCAAGCATCTAGTGAAAATTATTATTATGATAGCGCTACTAAAGAAAAATGAAAATCGGCGAATTCTAAACTTCGTGCAAAACTATTTTTTGCTAACACTGACCCCAGGCTGGACTTATAATATATTATTTTAAACAAAATATGGGGGGAGGCTATGCTCAAATTTTTCTTAATATTTACTGATTTAAAAGAAGTGTCCAGGCGAGCTCGTTGGAAAGAGGAAAATGTCCTCTTTCAGATGGTATCATTTTTATACCCTCACCCAACACTACTTTTTGAGCTACAGAGCTCAGAAGTTAACCGCGGTAGCCTAAAGTAGCCGATATTGTAGCGAAAATCTCCCAACTTTAGTCAAATATTTATCGAGTTACAAGAGGTGTCACGCCGACTTTTCGAGCTCGTTGGAAAGAGGAAAATGTCCTCTTTCAGATGGTATCATTTTTATACCCTCACCCAACACTACTTTTTGAGCTACAGAGCTCAGAAGTTAACCGCGGTAGCCTAAAGTAGCCGATATTGTAGCGAAAATTTCCCAACTTTAGTCAAATATTTATCGAGTTACAAGAGGTGTCACGCCGACTTTTCGAGCTCGTTGGAAAGAGGAAAATGTCCTCTTTCAGATGGTATCATTTTTATACCCTCACCCAACACTACTTTTTGAGCTACAGAGCTCAGAAGTTAACCGCGGTAGCCTAAAGTAGCCGATATTGTAGCGAAAATCCCCCAACTTTAGTCAAATATTTATTGAGTTACAAGAGGTGTCACGCCGACTTTTCGAGCTCGTTGGAAAGAGGAAAATGTCCTCTTTCAGATGGTATTATTTTTATACCCTCACCCAACACTACTTTTTGAGCTACAGAGCTCAGAAGTTAACCGCGGTAGCCTAAAGTAGCCGATATTGTAGCGAAAATCTCCCAACTTTAGTCAAATATTTATCGAGTTACAAGAGGTGTCACGCCGACTTTTCGAGCTCGTTGGAAAGAGGAAAATGTCCTCTTTCAGATGGTATCATTTTTATACCCTCACCCAACACTACTTTTTGAGCTACAGAGCTCAGAAGTTAACCGCGGTAGCCTAAAGTAGCCGATATTGTAGCGAAAATCTCCCAACTTTAGTCAAATATTTATCGAGTTACAAGAGGTGTCACGCCGACTTTTCGAGCTCGTTGGAAAGAGGAAAATGTCCTCTTTCAGATGGTATCATTTTTATACCCTCACCCAACACTACTTTTTGAGCTACAGAGCTCAGAAGTTAACCGCGGTAGCCTAAAGTAGCCGATATTGTAGCGAAAATCTCCCAACTTTAGTCAAATATTTATTGAGTTACAAGAGGTGTCACGCCGACTTTTCGAGCTCGTTGGAAAGAGGAAAATGTCCTCTTTCAGATGGTATCATTTTTATACCCTCACCCAACACTACTTTTTGAGCTACAGAGCTCAGAAGTTAACCGCGGTAGCCTAAAGTAGCCGATATTGTAGCGAAAATCTCCCAACTTTAGTCAAATATTTATTGATTTACAAAAGGTGTCACGCCGAGTTATTGAGCTCGTTGGAATGATGAGAGTGCCCTCTTTCCAATGGTATCATTTTTATACCCTCTCACCGTCTTAACTTTTGCGCTACAAACCACATTAATGGCCTGGGGTAGACTAAAATCCCGAAAATAAAAGCATTTTTTACAAAATTCAGTCGATTATTTATTGAGTTACAAAAGGTGTCACGCCGAGTTATTGAGCTCGTTGGAAAGATGAGAGTGCCCTCTTTCCAATGGTATCATTTTTATACCCTCTCACTGTCTTAACTTTTGCGCTACAGACCACATAAATGGTCTGGGGTAGACTAAAATCCCGAAAATAAAAGCATTTTTTTGAAAATTCAGTCGAATATTTATTGAGTTACAAAAGGTGTCACGCCGAGTTATTGAGCTCGTTGGAAAGATGAGAGTGCCCTCTTTCCAATGGTATCATTTTTATACCCTCTCACCGTCTTAACTTTTGCGCTACAAACCACATAAATGGCCTGGGGTAGACTAAAATCCCGAAAATAAAAGCATTTTTTTGAAAATTCAGTCGAATATTTGTTGAGTTACAAAAGGTGTCACGCCGAGTTATTGAGCTCGTTGGAAAGATGAGAGTGCCCTCTTTCCAATGGTATCATTTTTATACCCTCTCACCGTCTTAACTTTTGCGCTACAGACCACATAAATGGTCTGGGGTAGACTAAAATCCCGAAAATAAAAGCATTTTTTTTTTAATTGAGTCGATTATTTATTGAGTTACAAAAGGTGTCACGCCGAGTTATTGAGCTCGTTGGAAAGATGAGAGTGCCCTCTTTCCAATGGTATCATTTTTATACCCTCTCACGGTCTTAACTTTTGCGCTACCGACCACATAAATGGTCTGGGGTAGACTAAAATCCCGAAAATAAAAGCATTTTTTTGAAAATTCAGTCGAATATTTATTGAGTTACAAAAGGTGTCACGCCGAGTTATTGAGCTCGTTGGAAAGATGAGAGTGCCCTCTTTCCAATGGTATTATTTTTATACCCTCTCACCGTCTTAACTTTTGCGCTACAAACCACATAAATGGCCTGGGGTAGACTAAAATCCCGAAAATAAAAGCACTTTTTTGAGAATTCAGTCGAATATTTATTGAGTTACAAAAGGTGTCACGCCGAGTTATTGAGCTCGTTGGAAAGATGAGAGTGCCCTCTTTCCAATGGTATTATTTTTATACCCTCTCACCGTCTTAACTTTTGCGCTATAAACCACATAAATGGCCTGGGGTAGACTAAAATCCCGAAAATGGAAGCATTTTTTCGAAAATTCAGTCGAATATTTATTGAGTTACAAAAGGTGTCACGCCGAGTTATTGAGCTAGTTGGAAAGATGAGAGTGTCCTCTTTCCAATGGTATTATTTTTATACCCTCTCACCGTCTTAACTTTTGCGCTACAGACGACATAAGATGCCTGGGGTAGACTGAAATCGATAAAAAGCTCTGGACACAATAAGATAATCCGCTTACGGAATTATTGGACATACGGAATTTTCCGATATTTCGTAAACAACGCATAAACAATTCCTCCACTCAGTTACCACTAGTCTTATTGTGTTCTGGCTTATTGTGTCGTAGCTTCAGGTTGGTGAGCAAACCGGCTTGTCATATACATGCATGTGTCATGTGACTTTGTTTATTTCTCACAATGGCTGTGATGGGGAAGGTTCTTTTGTTGTTTGCCTGCATTATTTTAGTTTCATCTCAAGACTTTGAAGATAAAACTGTGAAACACTGGGCAGTTATTGTTGCTGGTTCCAGTGGCTGGGAAAATTACAGACATCAGGTAATGTTTACACCGAAAAAAGGTTGAAATCTCTAAAAAATTGCGAGTACCAAGCTGAGTCCTTCCGTCTGCTTCCTTCTAATTTCCATTCCGGAACAAGGGAACACAATTGGTGTTGCACCGATGCGGTTTTATGTTGGCCCACCGTCTACAATATTAAGGCAGCATTGGTTCAACGTCTTGTCTTTGTATAGCGTTAACACGGAGTGCTGAGAGTGAGACGTTATAGACATAGATATATCCCAGAAAAATATCGATATGTGGTTCAATGTTGGGCCGTCGTTGCAGACGTGGCCAACATCAGGGGCGGATCCAGGATTTGAAAAAGGAGGGGGCGCAGAGGTAAAACGACTCGCCCGAATTTTTTTTTGGCCAATTTAGGGTACTTTTTAAAGAATTTGTCTCAAAAAGGGGTGGACGTGCGCCCCCCTCTGTATCCGCGCCTGAACATTGCTTTAACGTATCCTATTTGTTGGAATACTGTAGTATAATATACTTATAGTCTGTCTCACCGCTTGCCAGACATACCTTTTTTCAATTTACTTGTGTGCTATTTAATTTTTTTGTGTGAAATTTTTCTTTAATCATATGCTCATATCCCCTCAACATCCCTGAAAATTTGGTTGTGTATTTTCAAAGTTGGACCACTTGGCATTTGTAGTAGGTATTCTTGTTTAAATATTCCAAATTATCAAGTTGACAATTATCAAGTTTTTCTTCTTAAATGATAAAAATATGGCAATGAAGAAATGTTATATGATGCATTGATATACCATTGTAAATGATCTTTATTTTATTGATTAACAAGGTCAAGGCGCATGCGCAATGACCGAGGTCAGAAGGCAGTTCAGACATCCACTGGCAGAACGCATCACTTCTTAAAAACTTCCCGACAACATGACTAAATTAAAAATATTAAAAATCTCAGAGAACAAAAGTAGGATTATATACAGATATATACCAGTAGGAAGGATACTGCTATCAAATCAACTAAAAAAAAATCAATTTGGACACCACTGCTCTTTTCGTATGAAAGACAACTATTCCAGTGGGAAGTGGGTGGTACCCTCAAGCGGGTGCCTGTGGCAACTTTTGTTGAATAGATCAATAACTAGTGTCAAGAGGTTGAGTCACTGACCGAGTGCAGAATCACCTCAGCTGAGAGATAAGCAACTCATTGTCTTTAGTACTTATCAACAATTTATTCACATGAGGAATGTCACATTTTTGATGCGCATGCCAACAACAGCTGAAACATAAATTCACAATATGTGGCATTTCATTTTCCTTATAACAGAGTTAATAAGATTGCTGGAGTAATGATTTCTCAAAAATCACAACATTTGGCATTTTATTTTTCTCATAACACAGGAAATCGAGTAATGATTTTCTGTCAGCTTGATGAGCATGATAGTATTATAATAGAAGGTTTGTAACACATTGTGAAATTAAAACTGTGGCTATGTTCTAAATTAGATTGACATCCATTGAACGACCAATAACACAGTGTAGGGAAAATGTGGTGATTTTTTGTGATCTTATTTAAATTTTAAATATTTAGATTTTTTGTTAACTCATTTAAATTTTCACCCACTTCAAGTTTTGTTTCACTACAGCAACACACAATTTCAAGTTAGTGAAAAGTACTTATATTTGCTCAATTTGAGGCCAAATATTTGCAAATCTTGTTGTATAAACTTTTTTTTAATACCAATAACAGTGATTCGATTGGTTAATAAAATAAATTAAAAACTATTATAATTGTGCATAGTTCTTACAGGGTTTATAGAATGATTGGCCCCTATTGCTTGATTCATTGCTTATTTTCTGAGTACTGTATGTATATATATATAGAGAGAGATCAATCATATATCATCATATAGATTGTTTTTCTTATGTCAACAGGCAGATGTTTGCCATGCCTACCAAGTTCTTCAGAAACATGGAATGCCTGCTGAAAGAATTATTACATTGATGTTTGATGATTTGGCAAATAATGAATAGTAAGTATTGATCTGCATGGGTTGTGGTCAATGCAAATTTATGTTAATTAACTGTATGCCCAATTTAACCTGATAACTAGATGAAAAAAAAAAAAGTTGTACAATTGATAGATAACGAAAAAATTATCTGATTTTTAAGTTTTATGACATATACACCAGTTTTGTTTACCAATTATTAACTGTATATTTCGTACACTTATTATTATGGCAAGAAGATTATGTAGTACAGTAATAGAGTGTTTGTTGTTTTTTAATCAGTAACCCGACGCCAGGAATTGTGATCAACCACCCTGACGGTGATGATGTTTACAAAGGTGTGAACATAGACTACAGACAGAGGGTATGTGGCTACAAAAGTGATGCTTTTATATGTTGAAATGTACTTTTTATTAGTTTGGTTCTTCAATATAGACTGACTCATAACTTCTATGAGTTAGGCATATACTGGTATACATGTATATAATATGAAAATAATTACCCGATAGTTCTTTAGGGGTTACATTACTACATGTTCAGGATTAATCAGTCAAACTTTATTTATTATCATGTATTTTTTCTGTTGTGCATTCAGTTAAATTACTCAACCCTTGAAATGCTGATTTTTTTTATAAATTAAGAGACAAAGGGATTTTTTCAATTTAAATCATCATACATATCTTAGTTAGCCCTTTCCGCTTCATTTAAATACATATATCATGTGTCTAAAGCCATTATAAATTTGTCATTTTTCCAGTCTATATACTGAAATATGTCAGAGTCTAAACTCACATAAATAAGCCTATGATCGATCAAGCATGATCGGTCTATGTGATTGTTCGCCATCTCCCGCCCCATGTAATGTGGATCGGACAATAGTAGCTGCGTGATAAATATTTAAATGCATCTTATTATTTTTAATTGTTCTAGGATGTTACACCAGAAGTATTTCTTGCTGTTCTCACGGGTAACAAGACAGCTGTTGCAAATAAAGGAACTGGTAGAGTATTAGAGAGGCGAGTATTAAATTTATCAGCTGATCAAATAACCATTATTGAGAATGAAATGTGTGTTTTAACATCAATATTTGCAAATTTTTGGCCTAAAGTTCAATAAATAGAAGTTATTTTTATCCACTTGAGGTTGTGGGTTGAATAGTGTGACACAACTTCAAGTGGTTGAAAATTTAAATTACGGTAGTTAACTTAGCAAGAGAAAAAGTTAATTTATTTCTACTCAATTTGTGCTTTGCTTGAAGCTGTGTCTTGTCACAATGACCCACAAATTCATATGATTAAAAATAACTCTTTGTTTTTTATATATTTTACTGTTCTTTTATGAAATCATATAATTTGCAATTGACACCTCAAGTTGAACTCAAGGAACTGTGGGGAAATATCTGGAAGTTAATGGGTTAAACACATTTTCTATATTTATAATAATAATTATTTGACTTGCTCTATTAATTTTACCAGTGGAGCAAAAGATCATGTCTTTGTCTACTTTGCGGATCATGGTGCTCCAGGCATTATTGCTTTCCCTGAATCAGAAGTAAGTTATATATTATGGATTAGTTTGGAAATCTAATATTATTATATCAACATTTTTAAAATATAATATAATATGAAACATGTGAAAATGTTAAAAACAAGCAATATTTGTTAAAATCTTTGTATTTCAGAATCCAATCTGAAGGAAAAATAAAGTTATTATTGTGGTTTGTCAGGTGGTCTGAAATTCACAGTGCAGTATTGCTTATACTAATCATTGCTAATATTTATTACCATTGATACACTATACTTTGCAAGTATTGATATAATGTGAGTTGATAAAAAAATTTGTGAGATTTAATTTTCTGTATTGTGCTTTCTTGTAGATGGAAGCCCGTGATCTGATGAAAATGTTAAAAACAAGCAATATTTGTTAAAATCTTTGTATTTCAGAATCCAATCTGAAGGAAAAATAAAGTTATTATTGTGGTTTGTCAGGTGGTCTGAAATTCACAGTGCAGTATTGCTTATACTAATCATTGCTAATATTTATTACCATTGATACACTATACTTTGCAAGTATTGATATACCGGTAATGTGAGTTGATAAAAAAAATTGTGAGATTTAATTTTCTGTATTGTGCTTTCTTGTAGATGAAAGCCCGTGATCTGATGACTGCCATTAACTATATGCACGATAAGAAAATGTATCAACAGGTGTGCTATTTTATTTTTCCCTTTTGCTGAATTTAATATATTATCCTCAAATTTAAGAAATTATCATTTCGAACTCTTAATTTGCCAAAACTTGCCTAGTCTGTCACATTGTATTATTTTGACAGATGGTGATTTATATTGAGGCATGTGAATCAGGATCTATGTTTAATCACATCCTACCAGATGACATCGATGGTAGGTACATGGATATCACAAATTTTTTTACACATTTAAGTGTTTGTACGATACTGCTTTATTTGAATAACTTTGTTATGGGTCTACAGCCATTATAATTTTTTTAATTCTTGCAGCATGTTTATATATATCAATTTTATAAGTCACAATCTGACATCTACAGACATCGGATTATGACGTATAAAGTCAGTCCCCAGACTGAGAAAGGGTTAATGTCACATAAATGTATCTAGTCATATAGTGGAGGAGAGTGTGAAATATAAGAATTTCTTCTTCATTTTCAGTTTATGCCACCACCGCAGCAAACCCGAAGGAGTCTTCATATGCTTGTTATTTTGACCAAAAGAGGAAAACGTATCTTGGAGATTTATACAGCGTGAAATGGCTGGAAGACTCCGACAAGGTAAACCCTTCACCCACTAATCACGACTAGTTGTTTTTAATCTGTTTTATTAGCCATTCAAATCACAGATATTGTGAATAGAATGAATGTATATAAACAAAAAGATTTGCAAATGTCTGGTCTCAAATTAAACAAATATAGATAATTTTAACCCACTTTAAGTTGTGGGTCGTGATAGCGACACACAACTTGAAGTGGGTTAAATTTTAAAAAAAGATGACTCATCAGGCAAAGTGTCAAAAGAACTACCGGGGTATTTATTTAGCAGTAAAGACTATTTTGGCTTTTATAATCTAGCAGAATTTTTTCATTGAAAAATGTTTTGCATTCATTTTCTCCTGCATATTTATTTTATAGATTATAGATGTTGATTTTATTTATGCGACACACAACTTGAAGTGGGTTAAATTTTAAAAAAAGATGACTCATCAGGCAA
Source organism: Flabesymbios commensalis (assembly GCA_964017125.1). Taxonomy (NCBI): domain Eukaryota; kingdom Metazoa; phylum Annelida; class Polychaeta; order Terebellida; family Flabelligeridae; genus Flabesymbios; species Flabesymbios commensalis. Next base: position 80,939,632 of record OZ024906.1, on the reverse strand, counting down.
AGTGTCAAAAGAACTACCGGGGTATTTATTTAGCAGTAAAGACTATTTTGGCTTTTATAATCTAGCAGAATTTTTTCATTGAAAAATGTTTTGCATTCATTTTCTCCTGCATATTTATTTTATAGATTATAGATGTTGATTTTATTTATGTTGATGTATGTTTAAAAGGAGAACTTGAAAAAGGAATCACTGCATAAACAGTTTAAGATTGTACAGAAAGAAACCAATACTAGTCATGTACGGCAATATGGGGATAAGGTGAGTAAACACAAACTTGGAAGATTAAAAATACTCTAGATTCCACTAATGCTTAACCCTTAAAGCACTGAAATATTTGATACAAACTACGAAGACCAAAGGGTTTTTTCAATTTGAAATCACCATAATTGTCTTAGTTAGCTTAAAATTTATCTCTGCTATTTACTTGATTTAAAGTTCTCATGAATATTATAAAGATTTCCTCTGATTTCAGAAAATGGCTGATGAAATGGTTGCAGACTTCCAGTCTGGTGTTAATTCCGCTTTCAATCCAGAGAACACAATTGAATTACCCCAAGTACCAGTAAGTATCTCCTTTTAGTAATTAGTACTACCAGTTTTGTACAAAATTAATTAAATCATTTAGGCCTATGTACAAGATTAATGAAATCAATTAGGTCCAATCTTATTCACGACCCACAACAAAATTGTGGTACTCTGAGAGAACATTTCTAGACATGTGGACAAAAGTTGTCCTGCTGTTTTACAGGGGTGGGCAGGCAAAATGAGTCCTGTCGCCACCATTGCCTACTTTCAGGTGTTCTGAATGGCCATTTTTTAATATTTACATTACAGATATTTTGCTTATGTCGCCACATGTGGCGATGTGGCTACCACTTGCCCACCGCTGGTTTAGGTCGGCTACTTTCAAAATTTAGTCCCTAGGCCTGCTGCTTGGGCTGCTGCACTGTACATGTATGTACAATTTGAATCAAACATAAGCTAATCTAGCAAATTTAAGGTTCAATTTCTCCTGCAAAATATCCTGTTTCAAGAACAAATAAAAAGGTTAACGTTATATACATGCACATCAAAGGTTGAGGTCCACAAAGAATGGTTCATTCCCCCACTGAAACCATCATAAATGACCCCCACCACCTCTGGTTCAATCCTGGGAACAGACTTGCATTCGTTGCAATATAGATCATTTCTTCAGCCAAATAGCAATTTGAACATAACTGATGGATAAATTGGCTTTTGTTGTTTTTAGTTTGATGCTGTGCCATCTGAAGATGTTAAACTGGAAATTATGAGTAGGAGTATGGCGAGTGCAGAAACAGAAGAGGAGAAATACATTCTTGCAGCCCGTATACAAAGTCATATCGAGGTAATGTAAAATATGTTACGAAGGCCAGAATTTCACTATTGTGCAATGTAGTAAAATCGCTCAAATGTTGTTAAAATCGGTGGTAAATCCGTCTCTTGTCTCCTAGTGGTTTATCCTCTTTTGTTGTGTATGAAATAATTCAAAAAATTCAAAAAATTTCACAGACCGTGATAGGAGCATGGCAAGAAAATCACCTGATTTTCATAAGGGTCAAATATTTTATTTCTAGGATAGTGATGACATTACATTTCTATGTAATGTCAAAAAGTTTCAACCCCAGGGAAAGTAAACATGTTTCTAATGGCATACATTTCCCACAAAAAATGGGCTAGTGCCTTGTTGAAGAATAGCTGGACAGTAGAAACAGTAGAAAAGGGCATCGTTTCCTGTCTGTTTCTTGATATTGTCATCTCATTTATGTATCGATCATTATTCAGGTTTCAAAGAAAGTCAATAAAAGTTTTTTTCCTCATCCCCAGAAGTATTATTTGGATGAATTTTTTCTTCCTCAAAAAATAATCTTACTGTATTTATTCTAATAAATGCCCTGTGTGTTAAAGCGACTAAATCAGATTAAAATCATCGAAAAATCGGTAATTTTGGTTTGGCTGGGGATCATGATTGATAATTTTATCTTCAAATCATGGGAGTGGACGTTTTTTGGAATATGCCATTTATTAGAATAAATGCGGTATTTACAATAAAGTAAAACATTTACTTAACATTTAACTTTGGAATATGCCATTTATTAGAATAAATGCGGTATTTACAATAAAGTAAAACATTTACCGTACTTAACATTTACTTGTGGGCGCGATAACTTGAAAAGTTTTTCATGTTTCTTTCCAAATTTGTTTTGCATGTTACTAATGACCACTTCTCGGACAAGTTCAATGATGGCTGAAAAAAAATTCAAAATGGCCGACTTATTGCGATTTTTCACCTTTTACGTCAATAATTTGACCTTGTGGGCGCGATAACTTGAAAAGTTTTTCACGTATCCTTTTCAAATTTGTTATGCATGTTACTAATGACCAGTTCTCGGACAAGTTCAATAATGGCCGAAAAAAAAAAAAAATGGCTGATTTATTGCGATTTTTCACATTTTACGTCAATAATTTGACCTTGTGGGCGCGATAACTTGAAAAGTTTTTCACATATCCTTTACAAATTTGTTATGCATGTTACTAATGACCAGTTCTCGGACAAGTTCAATAATGGCCGAAAAAAAAAAAAATGGCCGATTTATTGCGATTTTTCACATTTTACGTCAATAATTTGACCTTGTGGGTGCGATAAGTTGAAAAGTTTTTCACATATCCTCTTCAAATTGGTTATGCATGTTACTAATAAGTAGTTCTTGGACAAGTTCAATAATGGCAGAAAAAAAAAAAAATGGCCGATTTATTGCGATTTTTCACATTTTACGTCAATAATTTGACCTTGTGGGCGCGAAAACTTGAAAAGTTTTTCACATATCCTCTTCAAATTGGTTATGCATGTTACTAATAAGTAGTTCTTGGACAAGTTCAATAATGGCAGAAAAAAAAAAAATGGCCGATTTATTGCGATTTTTCACATTTTACGTCAATAATTTGACCTTGTGGGCGCGAAAACTTGAAAAGTTTTTCACATATTCTCTTCAAATTTGTTATGTATGTTACTTATAAGTAGTTCTTGGACAAGTTCAATAATGGCTGAAAAAAAAAAAATGGCCGATTTATTGTGATTTTTCTCATTTTACGTCAATAATTTGACCTTGTGGGCGCGATAACTTGAAAAGTTTTTCACATATTCTCTTCAAATTTGTTATGTATGTTACTTATAAGTAGTTCTTGGACAAGTTCAATAATGGCTGAAAAAAAAAAAAATGGCCGATTTATTGTGATTTTTCTCATTTTACGTCAATAATTTGACCTTGTGGGCGCGATAACTTGAAAAGTTTTTCACATATCCTCTTCAAGTTTGTTATGCATGTTACTAATAAGTAGTTCTTGGACAAGTTCAATAATGGCTGAAAAAAAATTCAAAATGGCCGATTTATTGCGATTTTTCTCATTTTACGTCAATAATTTGACCTTGTAGGCGCGATAACTTCAACATTTTCACAAGTATCCTCTTCAAGTTTGTTATGCATGTTACTAATAAGCAGTTCTTGGACAAGCTCAATAATGGCCGGTAAAAAAATGAAAATGGTCGACTTATTGCGATTTTTCACATTTATTTTACGTCCATAATTTGACCTTGTGGGCGCGATAACTTGAAAGACATGCCCAGAACCACTTATCGGGCGAGCGAAAGAAAACGCTCTCAATAACTCACCATGCCCTATCACCCCCACCCCCACATCATCATCTGTACATCATTCATCTCATCAATTGACTACAACGTTTTTATTGTAATACCCCCCTTCTCATATATCGACTTTGATCTTTATGACACCAATAGAAAACATTTTTGTCAGACGCATCTTATAGATCTGCTTGTAGTCTATGCAAGTATTATATAGTATATCATATTATACATGTATCTATCTTATTTAACATACCATTTATATCTTGGGTTGTTATTTACGTGATGACATTCGTCTTTACTTTCTTTATCATAATTCGGCGGCGGGCTATTATCGAGTGTGCTCTTGTTTAAAGTTTGTGTTGCGCATTTATCAGTTAAACCAGAAATGAGGGCGAGATTTAATTTCGAACATATATCTCGAAAATAAAAAATAGGTGAATAACTGATAAATGGGGCTTTTGCCACAGCAACCCAAAATTTAAAAGATTTCCACAATTTAAGTCTATGGACATGTTCACATATTATGAACATATCAAGAAGCAAAAATACAATTTTGTTTTTTGGATGATTTCTGGCCTCATTTTGTCGCTTTAAGTATTTTTCATAATGAAAATTGGTGCAGTCATATATTTCTTGTCCTCGATAATTATGGATAGTTTTCAAAAATTACTGGAAATCTGTCAGGGACATGACGCATATGAGTAATTGTGTGACTTGAATTTGTATCTATATTTGTACCGAGATTTGTTTTTGCAGGAACGTCGTAACATCCGTAAAGTTTTCCAGCACGTAACAGATATGATTGCCGCAAGTGATCCTGCATTGAAAGAAAAATTGTCGATCCGTCCAGAGCTCACCGATTTTGACTGTTATGAGGGCGCTGTGGCCAGTCTACAGAAATACTGTTTCAAACTTAGCAAGGTATGTAAAAAAAAATTCAGGGGATAAATTCTAATGTCAGATGCAAAAAATAAACAGAGATTTTATGAACACGAATAGTCTGCATATTCTATAAATAGTCTAGATGATATTTTACCACACTTTTAGTAAATGTATCAGTTTTGTCACAATATCCCCTTACTAAGTATTGCGTTTCTGGTCTATAATCTCTGTAAATTGCCAGCAAACGTGGGACATTACAACAATGTTAGTTTAATTTTGATTCATCGTCTGCCTCAACCCCAAAACAATGCAACAATGGCTTAAATGTCTCGTGCTTGATTCGTGCTTGCTTCGCAATCATGTGTAGTAAAATAGAGCAGCAGAAGTCAGAGTGTTTTTGTGAACAAGACAAACATTAGCCAGAGGCTATTCTACCGGTTTGTAATGTTAAAATCAACAACAGTCGTTTTCAATCGGGTTTATTAACAGGTTAAATAAGTTGGGGATGAAGTGAGTTTTTAAACATCAAGATTTTGAGATGTCTGGTGTCAAATCAAACAAATATAAGTAATTTTCACCCACTTGAAGTTGTGGCAATTGGGTGACAATTTAAACGATATAACTTACCTGGCAACGGGTTAAAACTAAGTTACCATGCTGTGATTTCAGACGCCTTACGCCCTGCAGCAGTTGTACCAGCTGGTGAGCCTGTGTGAGAACAGCATCCCCCTGTCTCACATAGAGTGGTCCATACAGAAGACATGCCAGGCGGACAACACATACCTCTAGATGCCCGACAGTGACAACAAAATATCAACGGCAGACGACAAATTACAAGTCTGATGCCAATAACAATTCTCACGCAAATTATAAGACATAAAGTGGCCAAGAATATATTATCTGTGATTCTTGTTTTATATAAAATGTTAATATAATTAACTCTTACAACCCTGAATCATTTTTGTTTAAACAATGGAGACTAAAGGGTTTCTTCAATTTGAAATCATCATAAAAGTCTCGGTTAGCTGTTTCTGGTTCATTTGAATACCTATGTTATGGGTCTATGCCATTATAAATATTTTAATTATTTCAGAGCGGGAATAGTCTTTAAGAAGACGGTCCCCGTGCTGAAAGGGTTAACCCTTAAAGTGCTGATCACGTCTACAGCCGTTTGCCTTCAAAACGAAAAAAATGAGCAGGAATGAGTTTTGATTTTGCTAGATTGACATGGTTTTTGTAATCCTACAAATGTAAGTAACCTTAACCAACTTGAAGTTGTGGGTCTCAGTAGCGAGATACAACTTAGGTTAAAAATGTAATCTTATGATTTAGCGCTTCAAGGGTTAAAGTGATTAAAGGGTTAAAGTGATTTTCCTTTGTAAATCACACGTTTGTGACCGCCATGAGAATACAAGATGATTGTTTTTTTCAGGTCAACAATTGTATCTCGATCACACAGTTTGTTGGTACATAATTATGCTGAAAAATATATTTTGCAGTTTCTACACATGTAATTACATAATATTCACAAACATTAAGAGATATATTAGTTAACATTGGTGTGTGGTATTTTTAAATAGGAAATATGTTACTGACTTGTAAATTTATTACCGAGTATATTTTACTTTTTTATATTCGTCGACAATTTATGGGATATTTCCCTTTGACCTGCAACTTCTAATCACTATATTAATAAAATTATCCGCCTTAACAAGTTCAAAATGATAAATCTATATAATAAAAGTTATGACATGTTTTGGATGTGTATTGTTAAAATCCAGATATTGTAGTTTCTCATTTTATCAATATCTGTTGTGACTTCATATTATGTTGTACTATGCATTTCCAATTTTACTCAAGAAAGCATTTATTATATTACATATAAATAACATTGCATTGCAATATAACTAAGAAATGTGTGCGCGCATCATTAAAAGGATCAACCTTAAAACATATATTTCAATGTTTATTTCGTCTTTTTACATCTAGCCACTATAATAAATAAATAAATCATGCTATGATCCTTCCGATTTTAATTACAATAAGTGCTATAGGCTCGGATGTTTAGGACTATATTTGACATCTTTTAAAATTTATTAAATTAGATATTATACATAAATCACCTGGTTAACAGTTGATAAATTTCACATGCGCGTAATGGTCAGGCTCCCTAAATTAAGACGTACCAATCAATTGGAATAACAAGTTTTCACAGATTAATCAATTGTAAATATGTGTTTTATGCAAAGCATAATTTCGTTATTAGCTAACTTGTAGTACTCGTAAATCACTCGTAATGCCGTTGCACATGTATACTAGTATATAACTATGCAGGCCTGATATGCTCATTTTTAACATTGCCCAGACATTGAAACAGTGTTGGCTTGTGTTGTGCTAGTCTGAGACGTTGGCCCAACATTAAACCAACACTGCTTCTATGTCTCGAGCTTGTTTTATTTGTATGTTGAGACTATATACCATCGATACTAATATAAAGGAAAAGACACGCACAGCCGAGAGTGGGATCTTTCTAAAAGACATATCTAATTTATATATTATTATTTACGATAAATTGAAGACTGAATTGTCTATGGAAATGTCATCACTTATATTAGATCTGAGTAGTTTTACACAGATTATAAAGGCTAGATAATCTCAAATTGTTTGTGATAACATGCTGCACCTGCTATGTGCTTAATTGTATTGCATTTTTACACATTTACACTTTTATTTGGAACAGTGTTTGAGATGTATCTTGTTGAATTAAAATGTTATCTAGCTTATTAATTGGGTTTGTTGTACAATGTAGTTTACCTGGTTTAGACCCACTGCTCTCTCCCCAGCAAACACGATACATTGGCCTAATGCTGGGTTCATGTTGGGCCGACGTCGGGTCTTTTCATGTCAATTTATGTCACTTTCCATACAAAACGGCAATAATGCCATTTCCATACATTAAAAAAATCAGCTTATTTACCATTGAAAAATTACTTTGATGTCAAGACTTTTGGTGTCTGGTGTCATCTTACAACCATGCCTGAAGGGAATTATAGTTTTGTGCCGCTTTTTATTATGCTGCGTCTCATGGTTGCTTATGAGGGCCTAATTGAAATATTACATCACAATGTTTTTGAAAAAAAACTTGTTCGAGGAATACGTTTTAGAAGAGTTAAAGGGGCCGACTCTTTGATTGCGTGAAATGTAAAAACAACGCAGGTTCACCAACTAACAGTATATGGCGTCAAGCAGTCAAAGCTGGTACACAATTTGTGCAATGAGTACAGTGGGCGAGAGAAAAATCTTGAAAATTTCCTGTTCATTAGAAGTTATGTTGAACAGACATGAGTATGCTTGCTTCTAAACAAGAACACTTGTAGCAAGAATGGCAAGCATGCCTTTTGATAATGATTAAAAAATCTGTTTATAAGTTGAATGACATATAAAATAAGAAAACAGAACAACAGATTGAGTAGAATAATAGCCTTTAGTACGTACAGAGGGAAGTACATTAATATCTGTAACAAATAAATTATTTTTACAATGTAATACTTGGAAAGCCCAATGTATGACCAGCTATAAACAGTGGCTGTTTACATTAGAAATAATGCCCAGCGAACACGAGATGTTGAGCCATTGTTGTTTTAATGCTGGGCCAGCGTCGCCAACATTGAAGTGGCATTGTCTCAACGCCTCATGTTTGTTGGGTGGCCACCTAAAACAAACGAGAAGTAGTTAATAAGAATCACTGTAATGTGTTTATATCTTATCTTGCAGCAAGTATTATGATAAGGAAAATATGCAGCGAAAAATGACACAATTCTGAAATACGCTAATATAATTTTTTTTTATAATTTATTACTGGTAAGTGGTTGTTACCATTAATCACAACTTATCAGTCAGCCACAACACCCCAATTAGCGTGACGGGGAGAACAAAGCGATTTGCGGCGCTGGTGTTCTTACATATCATTACATATACTGGTTCTTCGTTGGCCCACCGTCTGCGACGCTGACCCAGCATTAAAGTAGCATTAGGCTGACGTTTCTTGTTAGACGGGTATGCATGGTATGTGTGGTGGGACATCCATTCACGTGTTTTACATATATAAACGTTTTACATGTACATGTATATATTAAGTTTTATGCTCACACGTGGCACGCGTCGTGATTCGCTACATTTGTGCCCCGTAGATAGTTATAGTTTGTACGCATAGCGTTGACTATGATACTGACGCAATACCGCTGGAGTACAATCACCCAGCAAACACGAGGCGTTGACCCAATGTTGTTTTAATGTTGGGCCGACGTCGAAGACGGCGGGCCAACATTAAAACAACATCGGGTCAGTGCCTCGTGGTTGTTGGGAACAGGTGTCCTGCTAAACCATGCAAGTTGGCGGGAGAAATTACCGCAGCCCTGTTATAGGGGCCTACGCTGAAGTTGTTGCGGTTTGTAAACGAGTTTTTCTGAAATTCAAAACCATTGAAATAGACTTTTGAAAGTTTGGGGTTGCAGTTTTTAACCAGGATGCGGTTACTAGCCGGCAATATACGGTAAGTGGTTTCTACCATTAATTACAACTTATCAGCTTGGCACACATAATTCAGTAACTATTATTTGAATTGAAAATCTTTACACAATTCATATCAATTGTACGTCAACCAACGACTATATATATATATATAAACAATATTTACCATAATGAGGACGATTTTCATCGTCATCAGGCAGAAACGGTATCAACCCAGCAACGTGTATCCGATGTTGATTCAAAGTTGGCCAACAGTCCACAATGTTGGCCCAAGATAGATCCAGCAGTGGTTTAACAAATTGTTTTTGCTGGTAAATAGCAATGTGAATGAAAGGTGTTGATGCTGGTAGTCATTGCATTGCAAGATTGGGCCGTATTTTCGTAGAAGTTGCAATATATTGTAGGCAATATCAAGTAAGCAAGACACATGAACCAAATGTTGGGTCAATGTTGGTCCATCGTCTACGACGCTGGCCCAGAATTGACCCAGCATTGGGTCATTGTCTTGTGTTCGCTGGGAGTTACAACACACGGATGCCTAAGATATATTGTAACTTCTACGAGAATACGGGCCCTGGTAACATCCCAATTAAAGCTGTCCATGGTTATCACTGTACCAAAGCTAATTTTCCTACCTCTCCTAATCTCGGTGAATGACACTGGACCAGCATCAACCCTTACGACACTAAAATAATTTTGTATCAACCATGGAGACCAAAGGTATTTTTAATGAGAAATCATCATAAATGTCTCAGTTAGCTCTTTCCGCTTCATTTGAATACCTATGTTATGGGTCTACGGCCATTATAAATATTTCAATTCTTTCAGCGAGTGGAACATCTTGAGAAGTCAGAATCTGACGTGTAAAGACATTAGAAGACGGTCCCCGGGCTGAAAGGGTTAAACCAACATATGATCAACATCTCCTGTTCACTGGGTATCACGATCAAATTATATAGAAAATAAGGACTACATATATGTGGCTTGCTTAACTGTACTTCCAAATGGCTAATCAAATGTAGACTGTGGAGCATTTTAATTCGAATAATAACAATAGACAATACAAAAACAACAAGTCTCCAGCACATAGTGGGGGTGAAGACATATAGATTGTCAGTGGCTGGTCAGGTACGTTGTACTGATTAGAATTATCATACCATTCACAGATACCACATTTAATTTATATAATACAAATAAATTAAAACACCTAATATAAAACTAACCTAAATACATGTATTTGTAGAATAAATAACATTTCAGCTACATAATAACTTGCCAATAAGCTCTCACCTTGGATATAAAAAGGTGTATCTGCCACTTTTGGAAAACTGTCCCAATAGCAGCGTTTTATTAGTAATGACACATTCAGTCATCTAGCGGCACTACCAGGATGCGGTTACTAACTGTACAATAAAAACAAAATTTAGGGGTAAAAAAACTATTTGTTAATGAATAATTGGATTTACAAAATGGTCAATCCACAAAGTTTTACATAGCACATTTATAACAATATAATGCACTGTAAGCCAATCTCTGACAAATAAACTGTAATAATCATTTATCCGAATCAACACTCGCCCCATTTAAATTTCCACCCACTTGGAATTGTGTCTGGCTACCGTTATCCACAACATTAAATGGGTGAAAAATACTAATATTTATTAAATTTGAGACTAAAAATTGGTGAAAACACATATTTCAATCCCCATAACAGTCATTTAATCAGCTAATAAAACAGATAAGAAACGACTATAGTCCATCTACCAGTACATTAGCATCAAGGACATCTTGAGTATTTCAGCCGTTAATTTAACTTGATGTGTAGACTACAAAATACGTCAATAGACTCAACAGAAAAGTATCTCTGCCACATCCATGAAAATACTATGTGTTAATCTGTGACAACCCAGCAAATATGAGACGTTGACCCAATGTTGGGCTACTGTTGGACCATCGTCTACGATGCTGGACCAACACTAGCCCAGAATTGGGTCAACATGTGAGAGGTAACCTGAAAATATCTCAGGGTTACGAGATAAAAGGGTCAGACCTCACAATACTGACGTGCAAAGCAAAAGGCAGTATCTGCGTACTTTACAAGTTAGCACATACTACCTTGTGACCTTGCAGAGCAGGATATTTTCACAGATAACAAGATAAGTATCCAGGAGCCACAAACACCGAAATAAGTATCAGATGTGCTATATGCAAGTAACATTTAACATAATTAGTGTATTTGCTGTCGTTTTGAATACTTCATCACCATATTTATAATGCATAAAAGTGTAATAATACATACAAAATTTAAATCTGTATACTTAAATTTTTGCTTGTATACACAATAAACTATTAATGGAATGCAGATTACAATAATGCAAACACTTGTGAAATATAATAATGCAGCTAATTTATAAGCATACTTGTACATTTGTAACATTTTTTTGGAACTGCCCAGCCTAGGGATCGAACCAGCGACCCTGACATTGTGATGCCTGAGCGCTACAAATTAAGCCACAGAGTCAACTCGTTGGCCAGAGTAATAATCACTCCAGTCCGCCATACACACACCCGGCTACACATAGTCATTGGCAATTTTTGGCAGTCATATTACAAGGTTTAGAATTCTTTTCGTTGGCTAATTGCCATTCTTAGAGAGTTTTAAAGCTAGTCTTCTGCAAAGATACACATTGTAACAAGGTATTGTAGCATCTTTCTTTCAGAAGATAAATTTAAATATAAACATGGAACTCTAGCTCTTTGGACACATTGCTATGTGTTGTATTTGAAATGTCATCAATCATCTTCAATCAAAAATAATGATATGTAAGTAGCCTGCAATCCGTCCAAGTGAGTCACAAATCTAAACTAATTGTGAGTTGACATAGTTCACACTATATCACGACAAAGTCAAGCAGTTCTTGCATATCCAATTTTAATGCATATTTTTTATTCAGGCTACTGTTATTCTTGTCTGTACTATAATTGATGCACACATCTGATATCACAGTATAGCACCGCAGTATTGTTGATTTTAGTCAGGTACTATTCTGACTTGCACAATACCACCTGTCCATGAAGTTCCAAAATAGGATTACCACCCTTTGATACGCTGAACATATCCTTTTTTTCTGATCAAGTGTTATCTATTGCCTTGTCCATGTGCTGAAACAGAATAAAAGACAGTACTTAACCATTCTGCAGTACAAAGTTAAAAGGCAGTATCCGCTTACTTTACGAGGCTAGAGACCAACCATAATAACATACTTTTTGAAAGGTTTAACCCTTAAAGAGCTGAAATATTTTTGCATAAACCAAGAGAACAAAGAATTTTTTCAATTTGAAATCATCTTAAATGTCATAGTTAGCTTTTCCCGCTTCATTTGAATACTTATGTTATGGGTCTACGGCCAATATCAATATCTCAACCTTTCAGTGCTGGGATCGACTTTAGACGTTGAAATCTGCCATCTAAAGTTGGTCCGCGCGCTGAAATGGTTAAATCCTACACAAACATACACTACAATACAAGCAGCGTGATCTTGAACTACCTACTTTGTTTCAGAACATTTTGGCGTGCTTTGAGGAAAGCCATGATATCGGCATCAGCCTGGGCATCTCCTGTCAGTGGTATACCTCCTCTACTCCCTCCTCCTTCTCCTCTGCTTTCTCCTCCTCCTCCTTTTAAAGTGCCACTAACACCTTCTCCAGCAGACCTACATTCACATTAGACAGACTACACATACATTAACCGGTTGGCGCTGAAACTTTCTGTTCACATATTTAGTAATACTACCTCTATCAATAGTTCCGAGCAGTAAATTATTTTTATATCAGCTATTGACCTATTTTGAAGTAAAAGTTACATCCTGAAGGATTTCAGACTCAGTTAAAGTGAGGAGTATCTCACTTTTAAGATTTCACCTTAACTTCCTATACAGAATCACTATTACTTGTGCTAACCCTTTAAACGCTAAGCAGGTTTTAAATACTTATCTCAAATACTTATCTCAAACACCAGTTTTTGTGATACATGTATATAAATTTACATTCAATCAGTCGCATTTGGAAATATTTGGTAAATGTTTGGTAGATAGACATTACTTCAAACGGGTGAAAAATTAGATTAAAGAGCATAGCTGGTAATTGAATAACCTTATCCCGCCTAGTTAATTAATTTAAACTTTTTTTCCAAATAACTGTGATTTAACCTGCTGATAAAACGGATTAAAACAACTTTTGCTGCAATTAGTGGTGTAAGGGTTTCCTACTATATCTTTTTTTTTACATGTTCTCATTGGCACACTATGTATCAGCTTTTAAACATGTTAAAGTCAAAACGTGACCTTAATCAGCAAGATATGAAAATCATTGACCTCCGTTTTGTCAAATCTCAATAATTTTCAATTACTTCAACTTGTGACTCGCCAGAGAGACACAACTTCAAGTGAGTGAAAATGCAAATTAAATAACTTGGCAGTCAAAGGTTTAATGTGAAATATCTGTGTGCATATAATTATGTGATTGTATCACTAAAAGGTAAAGGGTTAAAGTTCCCACAAACCTGACTTTGTGTCTCTGCCGGCTGCGCTGTGACCGTGCAGATTCTTGACTCTCGTAGCCGCTGGTATCTGCTCTGTGTTGATCGGCAGAGTAAAGCTCCCCGTGGGCTGGTGGTAATACCTGTTCAACATTAGAGAATCAATCCACAACTACAAGGGATTACAGAAATAAAAAAAGATTATTAAATTAGACACCTCAGAACTAAAGGGTCAAATCTGCCACTTATCAGATTCTTTTCGAATAATAATATGGGTAATCATGGTTTTAAAGCCATCAACATATACAGGGTTCCCATTCCGAATATAAAATGAAATTCCCTGATTTTTCCCTGATTTCTACCTGATCTTGATCAAAATTCCCTGATTTAATTTTGTCATGAATCTTGTTAATAAATACCATTTATTAACCAAAATTATTACGTGTGCGCAGGTATGAGGATATACAGCTCATAATTTACAAATTTTGCATTCAGAAGTATGAACTTGACATCATACATGTAGGCCTATCTAGTTACAACATTTCAATGCCTTACACATGCACGCCGAGACCCATTTGAGCTGAGTGATTAAAGTGCAAGACTTTAACGCAACTGCAGAACTTTGAATTAGACAAATTATTTATTTCAAGTCCTATCTGCATAACTTTATTTTTTCACCCTCTGCATCAAGCAAAATATTTATTTCTGTTTCTTGGATTTTTTTGTCTACAAAATTGGATCCCAAAGCAGGCTCAGTATTTATTTGGAGGTCCCTGTAAATTTAAGGGTCATTTAAGGATGCCGAACGAAGCGGGGCTCAATATTTTCTTCATTTTAAAATCTCATCATATCAAAACTAATTAAGATTCTTCAAAAATTATTTCAGTCTATATATGAAGTCTAATAAACAACAATTTTGAAAATTTAACACCATTTTAGTAACAGTTCAGACTGAAGGATTAAGGACACAAGGCTTTTATTGGTTGGAAATTTTTTGTTGAATTGCTGGGAATTTTTCTTAACTTTTGTTCCCCCACATCCTTATTAGAAAATTACTTGCTCCAGATGTGTCACTGGGTAATTTTTATACCAGAAAGTATATACACAGCAGCGATTACATTTTTGTTGATTGCAACTGACGAATATGCTGCCATACTCCAGTAAATGAAATTCTCGAGAATTAGACCTATACAAAGTCCTTTAAGATAAGTGGTTGTTGAGGAATAGTGATTTCGTACTACTGCATCAATTACATAGGCCTATATTAGGTGAGTTATAAATCATGTAGAAGATAAAATACACAATTATTTAAAAAAATAGAATGGTAAGAAATGTGAATGCAGATTTTTCCCTGACTGGAAAACATGATCTCACTTTTCCAGTTTTCCCTGAAAAAACCCTGAATTATACATGTGTAATCCATTTTTAAGAAAAAACAAAACATATTTTTTTCCGTTATTAGAATAATTTGAATCACATTAACCCTTCAACAAATAAGTAACACTTGGAGGGGGGAGGGAGGGTTAAGCGATGCGTTGCGGACCATAGTCAACACAGCGTTGAAAAGCGTTTACAAGGGGGATGGGGGTTAAAAAAATCTCTCTCAAAAAGCGTTAAGTAATCGTTGAACAGCCCCTTACACCGCTAATCACTACAGTCGTTTTAATCTGTTTAATTAGCTGATTAAATCACTGTTATTGTCTACCTGTGTGTTTTTGATGGGTGTGATAGGTGGTGTTCTCCATGCCGTCCGTGACTGATCTGCCAGCGGCTGCTGTAAATTGTTTTTCTGTTGCTGTCAGATGAAGAAAAAACAATACTACTTCATTATTAGTGCCTCAAAGATCATTTTATTTGATCTAAATGAAAATTATTGAATTACAGATATAATTCACAACTTATTTTATGGATAATAGCTATAGATTGGTAACCATAAAAGTCTTATATTATAAAATGTAGATATTCATCCACTTGAGGTTGTGTCTCGCTATGGCAACCCACAAAATCAAGTGGGTAAAAATTACTAATATTTGTACTATTAGAATAAAAATATATTCTAATTTTGTGAACTTAACCTACATTTGTCTTACAAAAAACAAACAGAAAAAAACAGCTATAGACACGATTAGCACTCTAAAGGTTAAATGGATAAACATATGCACTACAGTCTTTTGTGTAGATTATAAAAAGCTACAGGGGTTTGTATAACAAAGGGGAAATCACTAAAGGGAAGTAGCAGCATAAATAAAAAAATAAATTATCATATTATCTACTGATACCTACCTGTATTGCCGCCGCCTCTTCTGCCCACCACACTTCAAAATTTTTCATCAGCTGTAGTTTGTGTTTTTCCAGCAAATGCTGAAGATGCTCTATTTCCGTCTTTAGCGAACGAAGCCGACCAAATGCATCTCGATAACTGAACCAACAAAATAAGCTTGTCATACAACAAATATGAATTGAATGGTAACCGGCAAAGTAAAGAAAAAACACAGTACAATTGTGACTGCCAAAAAATAAAAGAGTGAATTATTTAACCCTTTTGCTGCTAGACCTGCACATATTTGGTTTCACATATTGAAAAAGATCGATTATTGGAGATGCTTAATTAATCCTTAAATTTTGAAGGTTTGTTTTAATAATTAAAAATGAATAAAAAATTCAGCCATTATTGAACCGACAAATGCTTTATTAGCAAAACATGCAGAACAAATTTGGTGATGTTAACGCTAATGTCGCCAAAAGCTCACATTTAAAAAAATATGTTAAAGGCTGAAAATAGAAGCAAACACTTCAGCAGCACAAGAGTTAAATGAACAATTGTCAAGAGAGGACTCACTCTTCTCAATATCACTAGTTTTTAGTGATGCTAAGCTTCCAAATTCAGAAGGTGTTTTCTGGTGATCAATTATTCTCTTTACACAAGGATCTCTCAACTTCAATTTTTGCAAAATGTGTAAAGTAAGTGTTTTAAAAAAAGGGTGTGCGGGTATTTCTAGAGACATACTTAGTTTTCTGTTGCTCCACATTGTCTCTCAGCTCTTGTTCCATCTCGTCTGGTTCTGGGTTATTTGGATCTACTAGACCTGAAAAATATTTTCTTTATGAGATGGTTTTCTAGAAAAGTACTGCAATCGAATACAAATAAAAAATAGGCCTTATCTATAACAAATGTTAACATAAGTATCTTTCCTGTACTTTTTTGTACATGTAGTAAAAAACATTTCATCTGTATAATTCCTACAATAAATAAACACAATTTAATCACAAAATGTCCCCACCTTGCATCACTCTGGACATTCTATGCTGCTCAATGGAGGCCTTCAGTTTATCTGTAAGAACAACAAGTCAACCAGTATTGAATAGACCTACTTGAGGTTGTGAGTCACGACATCAAGACACAACTTCAAGTGATAAAAAAATCTTAACACTATAGAATTTAAATTTTTACCACTTGAAGTTGTGTCTAGCTACCGCGACCCACAACTTCAAGTGGGTAAAAATTACTCATATTTGTACAGTTTTAATCAAAACATATGTCATCTAACAATTTATTAATTTAATTAATTTATTAATGCTCATTCTCCTTTAAACTTACTCGTTTGAAGTTAAATAAAAAGGCTAAAGCGACTATAGATGCAAATAACACTTAATGATGAATAAACCTCCTGTGGGTAACCAAGTGTTATAGCCCATAGCAGGTTTTTCATGTATGTGTACTGTATTTTGACTCACTTATTTTACTGCGTGATTGGTTTACAGTTTCACCCAACATCTTGGCTTCTCTGTATTTCTCTTTCAGCAACCGCTTATTCTCATCTATGTCTTGGTTATGATCATAATCCCTCCGAAATATTTCAAATGCTTCTTGTCGGCCCATAGATAAATCACCCACTGTATGGATAGAAAAAAAATCAAAAATAAATCAGAAAATCAAAGTGCACATTGATTAGTGTGTACCCCATCAACCCTTGTCCTGCTGAATTGCTTCAATTGTATATTTCGCCATTTGAAGCTGGAATTGCTAACGCAATTACCAGCTTCAAATGACAAAAAATAGCCATGTCTAAAATTAAATTATTGGATCAACAAAGCGTCTATTAAAAACTATTTTATCAAAATTAAGTGATATTTTTATTGATCTAAAACATCCTTAACCCCGTATATATCCGGGCATAGCAGGGCAAGGGTTAACCCTTTCAGACGTTTTAATCCTTGAAGCATTAAATTGAAGCAGCTGAAAATGACAATAGACTCACATGATTAGCATTTTAACAGTTACCATGCTGTTTAACATGACACTCACAGACTTGATGTTTAGTTTTTTCCTCTCTCTCTTGAGCCTGTTGTCTTTGTTGTGATGACCACTTGCTGGCTGGAGGTTGTGCGCTCCCCGTACTGCTACCAGACATCTCTCTACTCATGCCTACGTGACCATTCTGTAGGCTTCCCTCACTCAGCATAGATGTAGTTCTAGAGTCGTTGCGGCCTGTCTGAAACAGTTGACTACTGTTATGTGGCGTCACATGACTTGATCTGTCCTCAGGTGTACTTTGGCCCAGTTTGTCTAGCTGACCTATCGCTTCCGCTGCCCTCTTTTTCTCTTTCTTCAGCATGCTAACGAGAATATCTTTGATGGTTAGTTAAGACTGACAGAACCATACCAGACAAAGATAAATCCAGTTTTAAGTCACGAAAAAAATTATGTATAATATTTTATACAAACAATAAAATGTATAAATGGTCTAGACTTTAAAATTATTTAAAGGTTTCTATGACACTGTACTTGCAAGTACACATTTATTATAGAAAAACAAAGCACCTACATCATTTTTTACTGACCAACAGACTTATATCCTGTATAAAGAATTTATAACATACAACTAATACTACAGTATTGAACACAAGAGTCTGTCTGATAAAATGTTTTTTGCACATCAAAAATCATCCCATTTAGCAGGTGGTCTTTACTGGGTCAATGAATCTATACAGATAGTGTTTGATTTAACACGGAGAATCTGACTTCTATAGACGTCAGATTCGGGCGTCTAAAGATGGTCCCCACATTGGAAGAATAAAAAAAAATTATAATGGCCGTAGACCCATAACATAAGTATTCAAATGAAGCAGAAAGAGCTAATTAAGACATTTATAATGATTTCAAATTGAAAAAAAACCCTTTGGTCTCCATGGTTTATACAAAAATATTTCAGTGCTTTAAGGGTTAAGGCTCAATATCCAATAATTTTGTGTTTGATTTAAGGATACTGATCTCGTTGTCTCTCTGGATGATCAGGCCTTTCAGTTTTTGCAGCTCCGGCGTGTTATAAACTGGATTTTCAAATGACGGTCGTGCTTCCTCTTGAGCTCGACTGACAGATCGCGGGGTCTGCTCACTTTTTGTCACTCTTTTCTCTCGCACCATGTTCTGCCAGCAATGTTATAAATTAATATTACATCATAAAATTCTAATGTACTTAACAATTGTTTTGTTATCTTTATTAAACAAAACAAGATCCCTGCCTACTGTAGAGTTAGTCACAATTAGTCACAAATACTGTATCCCCTTGCATAAAAGGGGCATGTACTTAAGTAAAAATATCATGTTTCGGGTCTGATTTAGGTCGATGTATCATGTTTACTGGGCAGCTACATGTACCATAACACAGCACATTAAATCATAAACATTTAATATTAACCCTTACAGCGCCGGGACCGACTTTATTCGTCAAAATCTGACGTCTGTAGATGTCAGATTCTGACGACTAAAGTCGATCCCTGCACTGTAAGAGTAAGCATATTTATAATGGCCGTAGACCCATGAAATAGGTATTCAAATGAATCAGAAAGAGCTAACCAAGACATTTATGATGATTTCAAATTGAAAAAACCCTTTGGTCTCCATGGTTTATGAGAAAGTAATTCGGCGCTTTAAGGGTTTATATTAACTATAGTTGTCACAGAAAGGGAAAAATGTGTGGTTTGCGAAAATTTATTACTGGTACATGAAAAAAAATCTGCAGAAAACACAGAAATCCATAGAATGAGCAAGCCTGATATATACTGTAAACAGGGAAATATTTTTGTGTGTTTTATTTTGGCCGTTTAATGAAGTGTTCCTTTACACCAGTAAATCCACCACTATTTCCTGGTTTACAATAGCCCGCTCTGATATGATCAGAATCATTGTTCATATATGACTACTCACCTTAAGCAAGTGAAAACAATGATGTATTTTTCTCATGTCTGCACCAACATTTAGTATGGCTTCCTGGTCATTGTCTTTTATATACTGCTGTACAGCCTCATTACATCTGCAAAAAGAAACACAAAAAGGCTGACCAGTGCTTTTCAATAAAAGAAATATTGCCATACAACCCTTAAATTGCTGCATTATATAATTATAATTTTCACCCGCTTCAAGTGGTGATAATTACCTACATATGACGTACAATTTGAATCAAAACATATGCAGATATAGAAATAAAAGCTTCTTTCCCCTTTAACCCTTGTCCTGCTAGACCTGGATATATACGGTTTTATGCATATTTTAAGCCGCATAATATGTCACTGAAATGGATAATATAGTTGGTGGTAGATGTTCAGTTAGTCTCTTAAATACCTCAATTAAGGAAATGTATATTTTCAAAAAATAAAAATATTTTTCGTCATTTGAAGCTGGAAATTGCGTTAGCATCTCCAGCTTCAAATGACGAAAAATACAATTGAAACAATTCAGCAGGACAAGGGTTAAATTATCTTGTTTAAGAGACAAACAAAATGGCTATGGCACTTTAACCCTTTAACTGCCGGTCTTGACTATATTCAGTTTTTCCTAATTTTATTAGTACATTAAATCCTACCTTTCAAACATCGATCAGAAAGATGTCAAAACAGCTAACCTCCATTATGTCATATCTGAATAATTTTCACTCACTTGAAGTTGTGGATCGCGTCAGCGAGACACAACTTTAAATGGGTGAAAATTACAATTGGATAATTTGGCGGTTGAAGGGTTAAAACATCAAGTGTGATAGCACCCGAATGAGATCTCTATCGTAGCAAGGTCTGTGGTACCATCACAAATGCACACCTTTCAAGTTCCTCTGGTGTAAGCTCATCCGTCCTTTGCTCTCCAGTTGCCATGGAAAGCTCCTCTTTCAGCTGCTGTATCTCCTTCTTTAATCGAGTAATCATCAATCTCGGATCTAATTCCTCATTTAGGATGGCATCATTCTTGATCAGTGCCACTCTTTGTGCGAAACGAGCTGTCGAAATGGATTCCTTAAAAAGCAATGGTATTATGTTACAACCATTGAGCCCCTTAACCTTTTCAAGCCTGAATTTACCATTGTAATCTTCATCCACTACAAGCCGCAAATTGCTGTCGCAATTCTCGACTTGTACTGGATGAAGATGACATGAAATGGGTGGCGAATAAAAAAAACATTGTTATTATTAAAACATTTCCATGAAAATTTTCATTCGAAAACCCCTAGGTTTAGAAAACTAAGTAATTCTTAAGAGATCTAAAATGATGGTTTGATGCATCGTGAGGATTTAAAGGGTTAATTGATGTCTACTTGTATAAAAAAATAATAAAAATGTTATGTAGGTGACATTTTGTTACTATTTCATACTGGCATACATCAATTGAAGGGTTTACACAGTTTCTTTTTATTCAATGAATGGCATTATATTTCGGCATTATATTTCGCATATATGCAAAATTATGTTAACTGCATACCGAGTTGAAATCTGCAAACACATATTTCATATTGATACAAAAGGAGCAGTAATATACATACATCTATATTTTTCTTTTCCACTGACATGGTAGCAATCATAGTTGTCATACAGTTACCACCCAAGCTGTCCCTCAGTACAGACGTCATCATGGAGTTACGGTACGGGATATGCTGCCGAGTTTTTTCTCCAAGACATACGATCACCTGATACAAAAATAGATCATTAACCCTGGTAATGCTTTGTTTCATTAGTCGATCAAATCACTGTTAGTGGGAATGAAATGAGTGCTCAAACATAAAGATTTGCAAAATGTTTTGTTTCAAATTGAAGAAATATCAGTAATTTTCACCCACTTTAAGTTGTGGAGCGCGGTAGGGAGACACAACTTCAAGCGAAGGAAAATTTAAATAAGATAACTCAGCGGGTAAAGGGTTGAATTAGTTTGCAGCAGATGCTGAATTAATAAAAAATTCTAATTGGAAGATGTCTATCTTTCATAACCAGAATATTTTTAGTCTTTCCAGCTTTAAATTCATGAAAAATAGCAACAAACAATTCAGGAGTACACAGGTTACAGCTAGACTCGTATTTACACGTTTTCAAACAAATTTCAAATGAAATAAAAAGATACTTTGATCAATGAATCATTTTGTAGTAAACTTCAAGTTAATAAAATAATTCAATATAGAAAATGTATATTTTTTCATCATTTGAAGTTGAAATTTGTGTCAGCAATTCCAGCTTTAAATGAATGCAAAATAGTAACAAACAATTCAGAAAGACACATATTTTCATAATAAATATGCCATTTAAGAAAAAACAGATTAGCAAGTTAAAAAATATTTCACATAGACAAGACTGTTATTTTTTTCTCTCTACTGAAAATAGTTAATTTATGATGTAACCTAGATGTAGATTTTGTGTTTCTGGTTCAGGGTGATAATATCAATAGTTTTAATAAAATTACATAATATTATATTGTAATTACAAAACCAAACTATTCAACTTAATTGTAACTGACCTGCTCTAAGTAATGTAGGGAGAGGTTGATATATTTGGCTTCTGTCAGCAAAACTCCATTCACACCTGTCTTTGATACTCTCTCTGACCTGATACAAATATTCTCTCATTAGCAATGGCAAAGATAACAATTTTGTAATGATCCACAAACTTACAATCAAATACTAAAATCATCTTCAATCTGTCAACAAGCTATATTCTATGTCAAATATGAAGATGTGTCTCAGCAACTCATGCAAGTTACATAGGTGAACAAAAATAAACTGAACAATGAAATAATATGTCGATATAAGTCCTGTTAAAAAAATTATAATCGAAAAAAACATGGTTAAATTATTGACATTTATTTCTATAATTGTAGGTCTCGTTAATGTTTCTCCTACATTTACTTAGTTTTACCATGTCAATTTTACCATGATGACATACCCGGCTAAATCGACCAAATGTAGTTTAGCCCTACGTATGGTGGCGGATCCTGCTTCTCTGCATGTAATGTGAATGGTGAAAATACAATGTGAACGCGTTGATGCCTGATTCATTGGAGTCTACAAGGAGATAAAACAAATAAAACTGTGTGAGCTACTTCAACAAATACAGGTGTTGACAATATATATATCCCATCATTTAATTTTTATAGATAATTCTATGATTTTGAGAATCTTCACACAACTGAATTACAATTGTTTCAAAGTTAGTACAATTTACTATCTAACTGAATTAGAGACATGTCAGATCTTTAACATGAAATAAAACGGGCAATCGGGGAGGTACCTTTTTGAACACCCTCAATAGTAAAATTTACAGTATGAATACATGCTTCGAATCTCAAAATGTTCGAAAAAATTACGGCTTTTTTTTTGAAAAATGTTAGGTGGACACCAAAATAATGCTGGCTGCTGTGACATTCTCTTTGCCCAAATTGTTCCCATGTTCTAATTTATACAAACTGTCAGTAAAATACACATTTGTTATAAATTTCATTGCAATATTCTCAAAAAATTGTCAAGTATATTGTGTCAACAAGACAAATTGCAAAAAAAAAAATCAAATTCATAAAGGTCATAGAAAGATCAAATCAAGTCATATGGCTTAGTGAGAGACACACAGATAAAAGACGGGACAGCATAATGAGAATAGGCTCACTGCCAAATTTTGGCAAAGGCCTTAAATGTGGTATTGTTCACAAATTTAGGGGGGCAGCAAGGTTTGGTTTCAGAGGCATTATAATTGACAAGTTTAAAGTGGCTACAGTAAATTAGAGAATCCTACTTCAGCGATCATCCTGTTGGTGTCGCCAAGAAACAGCAGATTGAGTGCCTCCTCCTCATTGTTGGCACAATGTGTCGATAGATTCTTCAAATGAATATTCTGATCATTGTCCTCCATAAGAGACACTTTCCTGGAAATGAATTAAAATACAATTTTAGTAATCTTCCCGCAAGTTGGGATGTTTTTTGTCAAAACTATTTTGAAAATAATAATATACAATACTGCTAAGCAAAGCCGAAAGGCAGTAACTGCATTGTGGCTTTGCATGGCAGTATACTAGATTGTGTATTTCTCCCATAAGCCTCAAATTTAACAAATAATAATTTTTAGATCAAAGATAATAATTTGACCAAAACTTTTGTTAGCATGTTTTTGTTTGCTTACAAAATTCTACAATAAATCAGCACATTGATTGATATTACTGAACAAACTGTCTACAATCATTATAATCTCTATATATTTTATTATGTTCATATATGTACTAAATAATGGTCAAATATAAACATCCATACTTACGGAAGATCTTCCAATTTTGCAGCCTCGTGTTTAGGATCAAGTAAATCATACCCATTCTCATTGTAAATCTCCAAATATGATACATGGGTAGTGTATACGTATTCAGAGTTCTAAAATCACAACAAAAATACATGCATAGTTATCTTAGGGTAAAAAGCGCGCATTGAATTGTTGCCGATTTATAAAACAAGTTAATTTCGGGATATAAAAAAAAGATTTTGAAAAAAAACAAAGTTTATTTCAGGAGATGAAAAAACATTTTCCAGCTATGTTTTTTTTTGCTTGTTTTTTTTCGTTGCCCTCATTAACTTTTTTTCAAATAGATCAAAAAAAATTTATTTCATCATCCTCATTATCTTTTCTTGAAATTTGTCTAATGTTTTTTTTATTTCGTAGCCCTGAATAACTTTTCCAAAAGTTTAAATGATTTTTTTCTCAAAGGTCTATTTTATCGCCCCCCCCCCCCACCCCCTCATTAGTTTTTTTCTGATCTAAAACAGAGAAATTAAACATAGTGGCCTTACTGGTAAGCTGCTTATTGTATACCAGATTAATCCTTGTGCTGCTCTATTGTTTGAGTCTATTTTTAATTTATTTAAAGCTGGAATTGATAATACAATTTCCAGCTTCCAGCTTCAAACAGTTATGTTTGAGAAAAAGGTGTCTCCCAAACTGAATTATTTTATTAACTGAGCATCTACCACAAAATATTTTATCAATATTAGTGATAGTTCTTTTGGCCTAGTAATAGTTCTTATCGAGCACATGTCTGACATACAATATGTACCAGTGCACAGTTAACACACCTGTACGTAATTAGCGTACAGTAAATATTGTGCTGCTGGGACCATATATATATACAAAGTTTAAAACCGAATAAAATACCACTGAAATTGATAAATCTGTTTGTGGGAGATGCTCTGTTATTCCCTTTTTACAATTTGAAAGGAGTCTATCTTCCATAAATAGTAACATTTTTTAGTCATTTGAAGCTGGAAATTGCGTTACCGATTCCAGCTGCAAATAAATGAAAAATATTAACAAACAATTCAGTACCACGAGGGTTAAATGGTACAAAAAGATAATGGGGTATATAGTATTTTAGGTTATTTTTCTCATGTTGATATAGTCTAAGATGTCAATATGCTATTTGAAGAGTAATGAAAGGATCATGTATCTCATTAATAAGAAAAAACACAAACCTCTTGATAATAATTAAAGATGTAGCCGAGAGTTCTGGGGATAATTCCGCGATCAATATAGCGCTCTGCACCGCCAGTGATAGTGAACGTCTTTCCGCTCCCAGTCTATATTGAACAAATGTACACTCTATTATAGAAAATATGATACAGCTAGGACATTAAATCACATTGGGTCAATGTTCGAAAACAGATGCGTTTTTATTTTCAGCCCAGAACTGTCTTTAGACGACGTCTAAAGACGGTCCCTGTAATAAAAGATAATTTTATAATGGCCGTAGAGCCATAACATAGGTATTCAAATGAAGCGGAAAGAGCTAACTAAGACATTTATGATGATTTCAAATCGAAAAATATACCTTTGGTCTTCAATATTTATATCAAACTATATTTCAGCAATGTAAGGGTTAATTTCTCACAATGGCCAGGCTACAGAATTTAAATGGCCCCAGAGAAAAACACTGAATTGGAAAAAAACATTATAAAAAAAAGTTACGGGATTTTTAATAAACCCCCTAACTTAAT
This sequence comes from Flabesymbios commensalis, assembly GCA_964017125.1. Lineage (NCBI taxonomy): Eukaryota > Metazoa > Annelida > Polychaeta > Terebellida > Flabelligeridae > Flabesymbios > Flabesymbios commensalis. Next base: position 80,913,744 of record OZ024906.1, on the reverse strand, counting down.
CTAAACAAGACTACATAAGTCCAGGAGCTCCCGCTCGGAAGTAGAATTTGATTTAAGCAGTTTTGTGTAGGGTTATCAATGTAGTCCTATGCAAGGTCAAAAATCAAGATGCAAGACAACTATTGGTAGGTCTAAGAGGCTCAGTCTAAGAGTAAGATAAGAACTAGACAGTCTGTCAGAGATTGCAAACCTCCATTGAAATTAATGATCCTAATCAGTATCCCAGTAATGGTCTACCTATCTGGCACGGTTTACCCGCTATCAGGCCAATCGAGGTGAGTAATAGCTGATTTACGGTCATTTTGAATTCGATATAGACTAGTTAAAAAATTTCAGGGTGCATCCTCCCCGAAACCTCACATTTTGTTTTATAGTAATTATTTGTTTTATAGTAATGGTCTAGCTATCTAGCACAGTTTACCTGATATCAGGCCTACCGAGGTAAATAATGCCGATTGTTGGCCATTTTGAATTCGATAAGAGTTAAAAATTTCCAGGGTGCATCCTCCCCCGAAAAATCACATTTTGTTTTATAGTACCGGATAATGGTCTAGCCATCTAGAACGGTTTACCAAATATCGGCCATGTGAAAGTACATGATAGCCTATAGGCGGCCATTCTGAATTTGATCGAGGCAAAATTTTTCAAGATGCATCCTCTCCTGAAATCTCACATTCTGTTTTATAGTAATGGTCTAACCATCTAGCACGGTTTACCAAATAACGGCCATGTGAAAGTGAATAATGGCCTAAAGGCGGCCATTTTAAATTTGATAGAGTCAAATTTTTTCAAGATACATCTTCTTCTGAAATCTCACATTTTGTTTTATAGTAATGGTTCAGCTATCTAGCACAGTTTATCCAATATCAGGCCTGTTGAGGTGAATAATGGCCAATCAGCGGCCATTTTGGAATTGATCAAGTTGAAAATTGTCAAAATGCATCCTCTCCTGAAACCTTACAATCTGTTTTATAGTGATGGTGTAGCTATCTTGAGCGGTTTTCATGATCTTCTGCAATATGAGGCCTGTCAAGGTGAATAATGGCTGATAGGCGGCCATTTTGAATTAGATCGAGCTGAAATTTTTCAAAATGCATCCTCCCCTGAAACCTTATAATTTGTTTTATAGTAATGGTGTAGCTACTTGAGCGGTTTTCATGATATTCCGCAATATGAGGCATGTCGAGGTGAATAATGGGCGATAGGTGGCTATTTTGAATTTTATCGACTTGAAATTTTTCATGATGCATCCTCTCCTAAAACCTTACAATTTGTTTTATAGTAATGATGTAGCTATCTTGAGCAGTTTCCGTGATATTCCGCAATATCAGGCCTGTCAAGGTGAATAATGGCCGTAAGGCGGCCATTTTGAATTTTATTGATATGAAATTTTTCAAGATGCATCCTCTCCTGCAACCTTACAACTTGTTTTATAGTGAAGGTGTAGCTATCTTCCGCAAAATATTTCAGTCGGATTTACCGATGTCATAAATTAGGTCAAAGTGCTGGGTCAACTTCAAGGTCAAAGTCCAAAAACCTGAAAAGCCACAACTAGAGACCTTAGAGAACATGTATGTGCAATCTGACTGTAATCGGCCCAGTACTTTTTGAGATCTGCTCCGGAAACAAAGTGTGCCTCAAAATATACATTGAAAGTATACATTAAGATATAAATTACCACAAAATTTCCCTAAAAAAAAAAAATACATATTTCCACCATCATGCCAGCTCATGTCAATGCATACACTCAAATTGCAAAATTTGTAAATTGTTTCAATCCCCCATTTTAATCTAAAAAAAATGAAGATAAAAACTTGAGAGACTACTCCTATGATTTTGAGTAAGAATATATTTTGCTTCATCCATTGTCATCAATCGCTCCACCTCCTCCACCTGATTTTCTATTAATCCCATATTTCTGATCTTTTAGTTGATGGGATTGCTTTAAAATTGTATAATTAGGGGCTTTCCATTGTTTCAAATGTCTCGAAAATATGTTCAGTCCAGATGTCTAACACAGACAGTATGGTGCCATCTTGGACAATGGCTGGTGAGTTGTCACAGTGCCAACATTTGCTATAATTTATCACCTCTAGTGGTACAAAAATATATTTTAAATCTAAATGAATGCAAGGCTCTGTGTAAGAAAAAAATAAGGCGGCGACATTACAAAAAACATATCTCCAATAAACAATAATTTTCAACATCTACCTGTCCATATGCAAAGATTGTCCCATTGTATCCCTGTAGCACACTACAACATACACAATAAGTCAAGTAACATGATTGTATGACTATTTTGTTTTCAATAAAAACGTTTCTCATTAAGGTATTAAATGATTAACGCTTAATTTATAACACAGATATACGTACTAAAATGAATGTGAATGATAATTTAAAAATTTGTGAAAAATAAACAACAGTTTAAATGAATCTACCAGCAGTACACACTTTTCAATTACTGGCTGGGCCACAAATTCAAAGATCTCATCCTGCTTACTCTTCTGGTCAAACAGCTTCTGAAATCTGAAAACAGAAAATGCAAATCACTTGATCTAGTGATTTTAATCATGTTGAAACCTCATCGTTATGTGAAGTCTAGACGAATGTATCTCAAATAATCACTTTGTAGTTAAACTTTCGCTAAATTATATACTACAGATGATAATTTACTCCTAAGCAAAGTAAATGTGTAATTTGTGCTATTTGAATCAAAGTTAGTATTCTGTATATTACATGATACTTATCAAATTAAAAAAAGATTTGGAAATTTAATTTACAACAAACCAGTCTGAGTCATGTGATATGAAGTAATGTCTCCATGTAAATATTTTTAAAAAGTTTGACTAAATTTTTAGTAAACCTCCCTCAGAATGCACAATACAATTGAGAAGAGAGCCTTAAATTTGTCAAATAAACGTATGTCCGTATTCAAATTGTGCATATTTGAATATTTTTTACTCTTTTGAAGTTGTGGGTCGTGGCAGCGAGACAAAACTTCGAGTTCTGCCACAACTTTGAGTGGCTAAAAACTTCAATTCTATAATTCAGCATTAGAAGGTTAGGATTTAAATATATATTTTCATACTTGAACTTGAAATGTTCTTTTTTGTTGTTGACAACACCATCAGAAGCCTCTCGTGGTTGGTTGATGGTCAGCAGTGGCGAATTATTGTCATCTTCGGATACCTCATATTGCTGGTAAACATAAAAGTGACAAATAAAATGAGTGGGTGAAAATTGTAATTAATTAATTTAGCGGGTTTACCTGCCTTTCCTTTTAAGTCTAGTCCCAGCAGATTATTGAGCTAAACAGCAAATTTTGATGTCACAAACAAGGCATACAAGTCAGACCTCATCCTCTGGTCTTGTATGATTGTGTGACATCATAGAATATAATATAACCATGTAGCAGACTTATAACTCTACATACAGATAGACTATATGTGATACATTCTCAACTGATCTGTCAGGTCATGCATTTTTCTATAATAAAAGGCTTTACCTTTTTTTTAAAATAATTTTCAAAAAAAATTATTTAAAATTTCAAAATTTGTATTAACAATTGATCAATAATTTAACTTATTTACTTTTCAGTATATGATCACATTTATATTTACCATTATCAAGTATTTAGACTATGATCAGATTATGAATCAGAAATTTGTGAAGGAGGGAGTTTTGAAACCCCCCACCATGAATCCACCCCCGAGTGCTACGCCACTACGCTTGTGCATCCCTCAAATACCTTCCACCACCTACTCTTACTTTTCTACCTGCAACTCTGATTCATGTTGACAACGCTGACAGGGGTAGAGCTAAGACCACATTTTCTACTGGCCTGGAGGGCCAGTTGTACCTAAAAGTTACTGGCCCTCCACCGAAATCACTGGCCCTGATTTTTATGATAAAAATGCAAATATAGCTCGGTAAATGTTTAGCCATAGCCCGACTCATAATAGTAACTATTTTACACAACAAGGAAAACACAATTTAATGTGTTTTTTGCCGAATTTTGGTGATTAGTAACAATGATTTTAAACCAATATTTGTCCATCATAGAAATTGTAAGTTTAACATGTTTAACGTGCACTAGCAGATGCAACCCACTGAAACTGTGTTGGTTTGCTGCTGGGCCAACACAGGTGACTGACAGCATCATAGTGTTGTGTATGCTGGATAAACATGACATAGGCCGACGTGAAAGGTAGGGGTGGTTTTGATTCAGGCTGTTAAGAACCACATCAATGTGTCAGGAAAAGGTATCTAGGGCAGATCTCGAATTTCATTTCAGTAGTCTACTTGAGAAAAAATGTGGCACCATTTAAGTAGCAACATTGGCGTATTATTATCAGTTATTCTAATTAGACTGAAAAGCTTTCATTTGATTTAATCCTCCACCTTCCTCCAGGCTTGACTTTAAGTTAAATGAATAAAAGACTCCTGCCAACATGTCTACAGTACGGTATAAATGTGGTCTTCATTCACAACAGTTGTAACATTCAACCCGTTGAGATGCGATTCCTGTCACCATTTCTGAGTTGCGATGTCTAATTGCTGTTCTTAATCGCAGCTCGCAGTTTCATCAACATGAGATGTGACCCTGCCACCACCTATAGCAGAGCTGTGCTCACACGTCGTTCAGGTGTGACTGCTGTCATAGCTTGTGAGTTGCGATCTGCCCTAAGATACCAATCCCTGCCACTTTAAGGTGGTTCTTAATTTACGCCAGGAAATGGAAATCGCATGCACCGTCTGGATAAATGACGGCTGGTATGAAAAGTGTAGAACCTACAATCATTATTTATCTGCATAGTGTATATGACAATGAAAAACTCACGGCCACTTTAATTAGGATGGAAAATTACATGTAGACTGCCCCCTCCAATGTCAAGAGAAATTAAACAATTTTATGAATGGGGGCACCGTTTTAATTTAGGTTCTGCCTGTTTAAACTAGTTTGAAATTATATTGAATTGTCAATTCACGATAACGCTGGGAATAGCTTAGTCCTACTGTAGGTCTAGTTTTGTACTGTTAGACCACTATGGTGAATTTCTCTGTTTTATATCAGAAAAAAATCAAAAATCTAAAAAGGAAAGGCGGTAAAAAAAACATTTAACCCTTTGACTTCCAGGCCGTGGTGCATGCCAGGATCCAGATATACTGGTGTAGGAGTTCAATTTTTCGTCATTTGAAGCTGGAATTGCTAACGCAATTTCCAGCTTCAAATGACGAAAAATACATAAATGTAGTATATATTTGACGAGAATTTGTGTCATTTTATGGTTACGTTCATTGACGAATGACGACAGAAATTTCCGTCATGTATGGTAGTGAAAGGGTTAAGAGAAAAAAACATTAAACCTATTTTTGGAAAAATTAATGAGGGCGACGAAATGAAAACATTGGACAAATTTCTTGAAAAGTTAATGAGGGTGACAGAATAAGTTTGTGGTTGATGCTCAGTTAATAAAATAATTCAGTTTGGGAGACGCTTTTTTTTTTAAACATATAATTGTTTTTCAATCATTTGAAGCTGGAAATTGCATTAGCAATTCCAGCTTCAAATGAATGAAAAATAGAATCAAACAATATAGCACAGTCTTTCCCAATAAGGTCAACATTTCACTGGACAGTAGGTCCTGTAAACTTGGAACTTTTACCAGACCAAAAGAAATTTCACCAGACAGTAGGTGGTCAATGGCCAATTCTCACCTTGTAAGTCCGAAAAACCGACAAAAAAAGACAACTACCGTATTATCCCTAATAAACGCGCCTGGTGCGGAGACGAAGTTGGGGGCGCGTTTATTATGTGCACTCAAATGTTAATCTGTATTTCACTGCTGCATTCGGCCACGGCGCAGTCATTAAGCCATGCGACATTGGTGGGAACTGACTGCACGTTCAAGCCCCCATCTACTCTAATGCCGCCACTCATGCGCGCTGGCAGCAGGTGTAACTGGTGTGGTAACACAGGCTGACACCTTATGCAGCCATGGCCCGCTATATAGGCAGGATAGACGACACGGTTACCATCATATTTCATCTTGAAAAGTTCCTATTTGGGCACGACGATATCTAAATATGGTATTTGTTTTTAGATACATTAGAATAATAGAAATGCATCGGCGACATAATGTATGAATGCAAAAAATAAAAAGACATAGGCCTAGCTGATTAAATTTACATCTAATTTCACACAGTGTGTAGGCCTCAGAATGTCTGCTGTAGACCGTCCCCGGCCTGATGACGTCATCTACTCTTGCCGGTCTTAGCCCGCCATTTATCAAATGGTGGTATATCATCTCTGCACGGACATCATGTATACATGTGCGATAACATTGTCAACATTGGTTCAATGCTGCAACAGCATTGATGGGCCAATGCCATGGTTGGATCGTTAAGCACGTATCAAGTTCTGTGTCTCGGCGCTACTATAGTAGAACAAGATCCATACCTCACATATTTCGATGACCAGTGGACGCCAACTGCTGACGGCCAAAACAGGAGGTGGCACGATAAACAGGGGCAGACGTTTTTCGTGTCATTAGAGGCTTCAAATTTTACTTAGCATTAAGCCTATACATTGGTGTCGCATTAATACGCCTGGAATTTAACACGGGCGCTTGTAAATTGGTCTGACTCAATGATCACTGAGCTAGTGCAATGGACAGACATTACTTTCGTGGTAAGCAAACCTGACACGCTGTCGTTATTCTGACACAACTCAACGATTACTTACCCAACACACACAGGTGTTATTCAATGCTGGTCCACCTGTACGACATTGGCCCAGTGCTAAAACAATGTGTACAACTACTAGGCTACATGTAACAGTAGCATACCGCGTTTACACCCACGCTCACAACACATTGACACATTGACACGGCTACACGCAGAAGGCGGATTGGTGTCTGGTAGATTTTTTCAAGCCAGCTGACTTTCTGGGTAAACAGGGTACATGAAAAACGGGGGGGGGGGAGGCGTTTATTAGGGGGGGGGGGTGCGTTTATTAGGGATAATACAGTAACCAAAATAAGAACCAGATTGTAGGTCAGATGTGGCTGGGTATTTTGTCGCACCTACCTCTGTTTTACCAGACACAAGGATTATTCTGGTATACAATAAGCAGCTTACCAGTAAGGCTACTGTGTTTATTTTCCTCATTTTAGATCAGAAAAAAAACATTGGACAAATTTCAAGAAAAGATAATGAGGGTGACGAAATAAAAAACTTTTAATCTATTTGCAAAAAAGTTAATGAGGGCGACAAAAAAAAAGCAAAAAAACATATCTGGAATAATGTTTTTTTATCTTCTGAATTAAACTTGTTTTTTTTTTGGAATGTTTTTTATTATCTCCTGAAATCAGCTGGGTTTTTTCTGGAAATCGACAACAATTTACAATGCGCGCGCTGGGCAGAATCTGCAAACAGAGAAAAAAAACAGTGGTTTTAGGCTGATACCAGGGGGCCACCAATGTCACCATTCAATTGTAGGGGGGGGGGGGGGGGGGCTGGAGTATATTTTTATACTAAGTTTTTTGTAAAATAAATAATCGTCTGAAGGACATGTTGTGAATAAATATTGAACTGTCTGAGTCCAAAATAAATTTGAAATAAATAGCTTATAAGCAACATCACTTTATAAAATTTTGAGCCACCCCCCACAATCAGGCATCTTTAACTGTCTCTGACTCTCTTTCTCTGTCTCCGTCTTTGGATCTCTGTCTCTGCATCTGTCTCTGTCCCTATCCCTTCTCTTTTCACATTCTATTTCTCCATCTCCATCACTTTCTCTCTCTGTTACTTTCTCTGTCTCTGTGTTTTACCTTTCTTGTTCTTATCTTTCTCGAAAATCATGTTGGTTTCAGCTACTTCAGAAACAATGTCCCCGTACAAACTCACTAGCACTTTAGCGGTAATTCCTTCTAGTTTGCATTGATTTTATTGTTGGTAGAGGGTGTGATATAAGAGGGGACGGGTGATATAAGAGTGGGTTATTACCCCTCTAAGCCACATATAGTTACTGTACTTATCAAGTTATGGTGTGTGTTGGAAGGCTTCTCAGCCAAAATTTGTCAACTGCAGCCTTGTGGAACACTTCCTTACAACAAAAAACATATGGAAACCGTAAAAAATGTTTTTTATACAATATTTTAGCAGTTTTGACGTTTAAATGACCTTGCCATGACCTTGACCAGACCTTGGGGTAGTACCCCTGTGAAGCCTAACCCCAAACCAAGTCAGTTTGTAGCCAGGTGTGAGCCCATCACCTGTAGCCAGTAGGCAAAGCCAAAGATAATTCACATGGAAGATTGTTGCCCTAAAACTCCCTGTGTTGGCCCTATGACTAGTCTATCATCCTATGTTGTTGTTTTTTCAATTAATTTTATCTTTACTTTAGCTAAAACAGCGCGGCGCCGAGGATCTGCATTCTGGGGGAAGCCCTGGTAGGTCACCTTGCCCTATCAGGTGTGACCGTCAGACTACAAGACTGACCTTGACAACAGATGCGCCTCACCGATGTACAAGCGGGAGGGGGTGCGAGTAACATGAATATTCATTATGACGTCACCGGTTTACTGACTGTAGTGTGGAGGTCACACTCAGGTCAGGTTGTCTGGGCTGCCCGAATTGGCCAGGGAGGAGCTGGGGTTCTGAACTCAGTCATAGCACATAGATATACGTGATATCCAGGAGTTTGCCGGTAGCAGACAACTGGATAGATGAAGATTTGGTAGGTACATTCCAAACAGTTATATTTTGATGTTTTTTTCGTGTTTTTAGAATTGATCAATTTTATGTGAATTTGTGATAGAGGCCCGGTCTACAGACTACACTGCAAATGTTCAATAAAAGACATATTTTCTCTGTTTATTTGTTCTTTTTGCTCACTATTAGAATTAGTTACTGGTAGAAATGAAGCCATCATTGTAGAATTAAAAGCATTCAAGGCAATATATCCCCTAACTAGAGTCTAACGGTCAGACTTTGTTGAGACGTTGAGTTGACTGACTGACTACACTGGCAGTGACTGAGTCAGTGACAGTGAGTGAGTGGTCCTCAGACTCAGTGGATCGATTCTGAGCAATCAAAAGTACAAAACATGCTTACCCCAGACTTAGCTTTAGTAGGTTTTATCCGACCAAATATTTGTATAGTTTGTTTAACCATTTTCATTAACTATCAATGCAGTTATCTGCACACATTAAATAAGCTATCACAGTGCCGTAGGGTATTTAAATGCTATGAAAGTTAACACATCAAAACATCGTTCATGTAACCTGGGCGCCGCCATTTGTAAACTAACTTTGCCTCAGCACACCCGCGCATGAAATTTGCCACAATTTCATTGGCTAAAAACACGGGCACCGTCGAGAACCGAGTAAACTCGGGTAAGTTCGGTCAATAATGTTGTGACTCACCCACTACGTACAGTGTGCCAAGCTTGAATGCACAGCAGCTGTCAAACACTGGATTATTCCCCGCCCGCGATATGTAAAACGTATTCTGAGGTGAGTGTCACCTTTATGAATGTATAGAGCCATATTGTAATGTTTTTCAATGGGATGAGCAAATATGTTTTTATTTTTTTGTTTCTTTTATTCTTCCACCCAGATAACACCGGTATTGTCCATGCCTGATAATTTATCTTGTTCATTGTGATGAGTCCTTAACAGAGCTCAACACGCGCAGCAGCCCCGGGCAGCAGCCAGCGACGGCGTGTCCTGCATGCTTGCTCTGCAGTTTGCAGGCTCCTGCATTGGCAAATGCTCTGTGTACAGACAATGTGAAGAGGCAATGTGACGGTTGGTAAAGGCGATGTTTGACTGGGAATGGTAATTAGACCTTATAAGGCTATCTCTAGCTAACTAATTAGGCTGCTCTCTACAAGTCAAAGGTATAGCCCATAGGCCTATATACATGATATATGTCTGTCTTGATTATAGCGCCTACAGTAGCAGTAGTTTTCTGATCACCAGTGAGATAGCTATTATTTATTGCAGACCGTGGGCCAACATTTTAACACCATTGGGCCAACGTGTTGTGTTTGCTGGGTATGCATAGACCTTTACATGACTAGGCCTATAATCCTCGATCATATTCCGGTTTTTTTTCGACAGCATTGCAAGCCTACGTATTAAATACAGCTACAGTGAACTAAAATAACATAGGGTGGTCTATGCATAGGTCTACGCCCGCGTCTGACCTTGCCTCACAATTGCTGGGGATATATATACGATAGGCTAGGGGTAAAATACAATATGCTCTGTTTATGGGTTAAGGGTTGTGTGTTTTTTTGTAGTTATTGTGCTCAAGTGTCTTAATGTTTCAAAATAATCATAGACTAGAATTTCCTGAGTCTTTTAAATTTTGGGTTGCGCATTTACCAGTTAAAAGTAAAATAAGAATGCGATTAAATTTTATACATGGATGCCAAAATAAGAAATAAAGGCATAGCATTAAATCTCATTCTTAGTTCTCTTTTAACTGATAAATGCGCAACCCAAAATGTAAAAGATTTGTAAACACAATTCTGGTCTATGGACATTTTGAAAACTTAAAAAAATAAAATATCAAGGAGCCAAAACAAAAATGATGATTCTGGCCCAATTCTGTTGCTTATTTTGTACTTTTTAACAGTTAAAGTTGGAAAAAACAATAGAAGTAAAGTGATTTTGGTGAGTAGGCCTAAATCACTTTAAAAAAAAATATGTGCATTGTGGGTAAGTTTGCACAAAGCGGACGTCCCTGGATAGTGCGTTCTCAATGCGTTGAATAGTTCTTCAAAAGACCCGCCTTGGGTCCAATCTAAAATCCATTGATGCGTAGGATTCATAATAGCAGGCTTCCTCATCGGTACGATATAATTTATTCGTTGAAGAAATCTTGATGGATACCGTTACCATGCAGTTACATAACATTATTTCACAGCGTGCTCTCTCTTGCATAACTAACATCTGCTCCTCACACTCGCATGATGGTCATAAATAAATGATTATCGTAGATTTGGATGCTAATTTTTGGGACAGTGAAATAATGGTTTTACTTGTTGGATAATAATGTACTTTTAGAAAAAAATTGACGCGGTAGGTGTATCGATATAAAATAAAAGCAACAACAGTGTCCATATTCTTGCCGATATTTCGTGAGCAGACATCTATTTTACCTTAGTTATACACAAAATGGATCTCAATTCGTACATGTGTTTGCGAGGTGGTACATAAGCTATTCATAGTTCTAAAACTTGAACGAAAAATAGAACACTCTTAGAATAGCTAAATATATGAAAACTCTGAATTGCCGGTCCTTGAATGCGTTTGTTGACTGCTCATTAGAAAGCAGGACACCATCTTAGAAAGAGTATCACGCATGACACCAAGTTAGAAAGAGTATATTATATGCATGATAAGTCTACAGAAGGTGAGTTAGTTAGGCACTAATCATGCTAAATTTTATGATAATGCCATACTTCCGGGTAAATTAGTCATACTAAAATAGCGATACAATATACATTCAATTCATATCAAGATTACGTACTTGAGAAGTAATTTTGTAACCAACAAATCTGCCATAAAAGGATATGCAGAGAGGAAAATTCTATTCATAGAAGGCTTGAACGAAAAATAGAATAGCTAAATATACGAAAACTCTGAATTGCCGGTCTTTGAATGCGTTTGTTGACGGCTCATTAGAAATCAGGACACCATCTTAGAAAGAGTATCACGCATGACACCAAGTTAGAAAGAGTATATTTTCTGTAAAACGCAGTGACGTCACTCGGTGAACCCTCCCCTATACTTCATTGTATTAGCCAGCTCGGTGAAAACAAAGGAGGTCGAGGCCATTGAGTTTCACAGAATGCATGACAAGTCTACAGAAAGTGAGTTGGTTAGGCACTAGTCATGCTAAATTTTATGATAATGCGATACTTCCGAGTAAATTAGTCATACTAAAAATAGCGACACAATATACATTTAATTCATATCAAAATTACGTACTTGAGAAGTAATTTTGTAACCAACAAATCTGCCATAAAAGGTTAAACGGCACAAACTGTCTGATCCATGTACAATCCGATGAGAGGATTATGGCTGCCATGCATCTTCCCTTGTGTCTACATTGCGAGTCGCAGGTTGAGGGATGTGACAGGCCTAACATACGCTTTTTGAATTGGAAAACATATCACGTAGATCAATGAACGACACAGATTTTTTGTCCAGAAAAAGAACACGTTTTCATCATTCTGTATCTTTGAGTGGCGTTATCCGTATCGTCAATTTTCCCAGCAAACACGACACGTTGAGTCAATGCTGGCTTAATGTTGGCCCATTGTCTACGAAGCTGGTCTAACATTTTACTGGTGGTCAGCCTCTGGCGCTGGATCGACTAGCAGATTAGTGATAGCTCGCCAGCCAGTGCGTCTCGACGGCCCAATTCTGGATCAACCTCTGTGACGTTGGCCCAGCACTGTACCACTGTCTCTTGTATAACTGCCTCTTCACCGCACAGACAATTCGTAATCAATATGCTCTTTTGTTGTCTGCGTGAGATTGACCTATGACCTCATTCTGTGAGCCTGGTCCTGCTGTTCTGGAACACCCGAGCGAGCAAGCACGATATAACGGCCCAATGTTGGGCCAGCGTCGTAGACTGTGGCTCAGCATTAAGACAACATCGGATCAGTATCTCGTTATTTGTGGGAAGCCTATTGTGTGAACAAATGCTCAACCGAACTCGTCAAACACCCATATGCTCCAAGTCAAGGATTGTGGACAACAATATGAAAAATAAATTGGCTCCCATGGATTAATTATTCACTACATAAATATCTGAAAAAAATAGTGACAGCCATAAATAACTAGTTAATTTTTCTAGATTGACACATGTGATCTGAAGGAACTGCGTTTATCCAATTTCGTCAAAATCGTTCTAAGTGGAAAGCACAATATACCACAATAATGATCACGATTATTGACGACTATGACGACTATGACGTCCTCTTGAATATGAAAGGGTGTATTTGCCACTTTACAGAGTGGCAGATACACCGCTTCATAGCCAATGGGACGAAATTTAGTGAACACAGGTTTATTTTGCTCATCAGCAGCCAGAATTGATGTTTTAGCAGGCAAAAACCGCTGTTCAATGCTGGGCCAATATTAAGTTAACTGGGCCAACATTAGACGAACATTCACGCTGGGAAGACTTGATGTCACCTCGAGCGGGCAGCTTGAGGACAAGTGGCGCCATTCGTACTCCAGTGGGAATTCACCATTCGTCTCATTTGTCAGCAAAATAAGCAGATGCGAGTAGAATAATTAGAAATTCATGGCATTAACCATTTCATTGTTAAGATGGTTGAGTTTAGCCTATATGTGCACAAAAGTGGCCTGAAACCCCATTCATTTCATTTTCTAAGATATTCACCCTTCGTTTTTAGATAAATACATAAATCCATTTTATTTTGAGTATGCTGACACATCACAGAATATTTCACTGCTTAAGATAAACACGTGTGCTGAAAATGTGAATTATAGCTATCAACAAAATCCACGTCTTATCAAAACAAATGTACCATTTAATGTGTTTAGCCGAATCAACTATAAGTATAATTTTGAGAAATAATAATAAAATCTACGTATTTTTTATGTACAATAAAACATTTCGTGCTACTTTATTAATTTAATGTTGTTGTTTTGAAACGTACACCGAACCACGTCATTGACTGTGGGTGGAGGTTAAATAGTGTGAAAACAGATGGGACACATTTTGTTTGTTATTATGTGGTTTTAAGGCGCTACAATTAATACGAGCTGTCCCCTCTGATTTTTCTCTTATTAGATTACATTACAAATTCTCTGAAATTGTCCCTATTAATATATAATAAATTTGTTTTTGACTGACATTACGTATGTGTACTACTATATCTTTATTGTCAACAAACTGACAAAATATCATAGTCAGTATAGTAATCACAGTCATTTCCTAAAGAAATGAAAGCTTAAATTTTGCTAACTCAAGCTTCATGGGATCGGTTTTGGTTTAGCAATAATAGCATGAATCATGTGAATATGTGTACATAATTTATTATGTAGGCCTAATATCTAATTAGGAAATTTACTAAAAGTTATCTTTCCTAAGTGCGAAATCAGTGATATAACACATTTTGTGTCATTCAGCATGTTATATGGCCCCATGGATCGTCTAATTCCGTGTTTGCAGCTCGTAATCCCGTATTCTGGTCCTCCTAAATCTTTGTTCAATGATTTATGAGCGAGCATCCGCGGTAACCATGACAACTAAATATACGGCCCACATGTATTAAGTTGCTGTCACCTGCGTGGTTTGCCATCGCTTTTTTTGTGAAATATCCTCTTTTTCTGTAGTCAAGCATTTTTGTGAAATACTTGCTGTTATATTCGTGGATACAGCCCAGAAATGATGGCATTTTTGTCATCATCAATATTTTACTGGTACTTGTGATTGTAACCACCTAAATTGCATCAAATAAAGTTATTATTAGATACGGCAAGTTCACTTAATTGTAATAAAAATGTAACTGATAAATTTTTTCAATTAAAAAACCCATAATGCACACAAACGCTCGTATACCATATATCCATATCAGTCATTCTGCTTCATGCATAATGACTGAAAAACGAGAGGGCAGATACACCAAGCAGCATTCGTACAAACACAAACGGTTGTGCCAATGTTGGCTTGATGTTGGCCCATCGTCTACAACATTGAACAAACACTGTTTCAACATCGCGTTTTGCTGAGACATTCTTCTTACACTGATGATCTTTCATCCATCCATGGTATGGGGATTTAATCGTACCAGAACTTGACACCAGGCGCTGGTCATGTAGTTTTATTATATATTTTACAGATGATAACAATATTTTCGAGACTTTGTCAGACAAATATAATACAATTATGATTGTATATTTATATACAAATACCCATAGTTGTACTGGCAACATTTGAAAAATCGCAGCTCTATAATCTGTAAATCAATATAAACGAGGGATTTCTGTGACATTGATGGTGAGTTATGATGGACAATAATAACGTATGTTAAAACCCTTTTCCTGCTAGGCCCGTATATATATTTTAGATCAAAATAAATATCACTAAATTTGATTTTTGGTAGATGCTTAGTTAATCTAATATTTCCATATTAGATATGCATTTTTCATAAATATAAATAATTTTCGTCATTTGAAGTCGGGAATTGCGTTAGCAATTCCCGACTTCAAATGACGAAAAATAGAAGCAAACAATTCAGCAGGACATGGGATAAACTGATACAGCAGAGTTTAGCTGTGCCCTGATATTCTGATAATATCTGTATGACCTTGATGATGTGAGTTTTGAATCTGATAATATGTGTATGACCTTGATGTTATTTCAGACGGATAACCTACTAATTTGCCGAAGAGCTCTAACACGCACGAAGCAGTAAATGTCATACGTTCTAACAAGGTAATGCCGTTAACATTATTAACCCCGTATAGATGTTCTACCTACTGACCTTGGGATTACAACATCGCATATGGATGGCACTTTTAGTATTCTATGCGACCTTTTAGTTCCAAGAAAAGCTGAATTATATTCACAATTTATCGTATCCTTTAACCCTTAAAGCGCTAAGCACGACTATAGTCGTTTTAAATCCATTTTATTAGCCATTAAATCGCCGTTATTGAGAACGAAATGTGTGTTGAAACATCAAGATTTACAAATGTTGGTTTCAAATTGAACAAATATGACTAATTTTCACCCACTTGAATTTGTGGATCGCTTTAGCGAGACAGAACTTCAAGTGGGTGAGAATTTAAATTATTTATTTTAGCGCTTTAAGGGTTAGCGCATGCAGAATGTGCTTGTACTGTCTCAGAACTAATACTGTATTAACAGCTGCTAGCCTTTTTGGTTACCGTTTGAATGTGACATTGTAATACGTAGAATCGTAGATTAATAATTAATCTTCCAGCTGACTCTTGAACGCTGTCACGGTTTTTGTTCAAGTTGATATGTATCATGTGTATCTAATGGTGGACTAAGGAGCCAATGGATGACAAAATAAGAACATGCGAACGAACGAACGAACGAACGAACGAACGAACGAACGAACGAACGAACGAGCGAACGAACGAACGAACGAACGAACGAACGAACGAACGAACGAACGAACGAACGAGCGAACGAACGAACGAACGAACGAACGAACGAACGAACGAACGAACGAACGAACGAACGAACGAACGAACGAGCGAACGAGCGAACGAACGAACGAACGAACGAACGAACGAACGAACGAACGAACGAACGAACGAACGAACGAACGAACGAGCGAACGAACGAACGAACGAACGAGCGAACGAACGAACGAACGAACGAACGAACCAATGGATAAATGAATTTAAAAACAAGTCAATCAATCAATCAATCAATCAATCAATCAATCAATCAATCAATCAATCAATCAATCAATCAATCAATCAATCAATCAATCAACCAGTCAGTCAGTCAGTCAGTCAATCAATCCATTAACAAAAGCTAGTGATAATCTTCTACAAATTCTCGTTTTGTAAACAGATAGAAACAATGATCTCTTTACTCAGTATTAGTTATGATGATGTCATTATATGTTGACACATCGTTTTCTATTACCTGATGACTGACATGTCTCGTTGGCACGTGTTCAAGTTACCAGCAAATAAGCCATGGTGGATATCACAATTATATTATTTGGCCTTAGGCCTACATCACGAAGATTGTAGTATCAGGGTTTACAACAGTGTCTTTAATATCTCTGAGAAATATATAACATCATAATATATAAAAGTCTACAATTTTTCTGATTGTTTGTCAGCTTTCTGATCAGACATTACTTTGCTTTAATTTAAAAGCAAGAAATTTTATGTTGATCACAATCAACTCATTGTATTACTCATTTTAACATCCATTATCTTGATAATTTATAAATCTTTATAAATCTGTGAAATAGATTCACTCTCATCGCATTATTGTATATACAAACATGTGATATGATAGACGTACATGTCTTACTGTGCCGACTGCACAGCAGTCGCCCGACTTTAAATTATGTTGTAGAATTATGATCTGATTTGAGCAAATTGCAGCATATCTACAAGTTCTTGATATGTAATTTTATCATAGAGTCGTGGGAGTGTAGAGTTTCCGGTACATGATAATATGAATTGATCACGATACGTATAGGCCTACCTTGTAAAACATAAGACCATGAATCTATGCTGGTTCAACATAAAGGTTTCAGCAACTGATTGCGCTCACTAAAAAAGTGAGACTTTCCTTTGGACGATTATATCTTGGCCTTAACCTCGATTAATCAGGTAGTCAAACGGTTTATTAGAATAAGCAACATTTCACCTACTACATCGCATGTTCAGCTCATTTGTCGCAACGTCATTAAAAAGTTATGGACATTTTACGGACGTTGCCGTGGAGATCGCTCTCAGTCACCGCCATGTTGAAAAAGGTTGATTATCCCGGGTAAAACGAATGCAGCAATCCACGGCCCACACCTTTACGGCATGGGCTCGTCCACGGCTAGATGGGATACCTAGAAAACACGAGACGTTGAACAAATGCTGGTTGAATGTTGGTCCAGCGTCTGCGACGCTGGCCCAACATTAAACCAGCATTGGTTCAGCGTCTCGTGTTTTCTGGGTGGAGCTATGTGACACACTGTGAAGGGATGGGGGTTTATGTCTGAAGCTTCGATCACCAGCTGTTACATGTGTCCCTGTCTGTGACCTTCTCTATTAACACCAGTTCTACTTATAGACATCTGTGTACATGTGTTACGTCTAACCTTCTGTCACTAAACATGCTTAACGCTGAATTGTAACAGCTAAAATGGTGACCTATTTATTTTCAGGGGTGTATCCATGGTCCGGACTCCCCTTTTCAACATGACAGCACATTTCTCAATCAAGACTCCACATTATGGAGAGCTCTCCATGGAAATTAAAGCTTAAATGTAAAACAGATATAGGCTTACAGCCAATAGGATATATCAAGAAATTATAAATAAAAAACATAGCCCTTCTCTTAGCTACCGCAGTAATAATTCAAACACATAATCTCATTTTCTTCAAGCGTACAATGCATACACATATTCCTAGACGCAGTAAGCCCTTTTATTACAAAGATCAAATAGTTTCTCGTGGATGGACCTGTCGCTTACTCCGATGTGCCAGTCAAGGTGGTGTAGCTTGACCTACATTTCTGGAAAATTCACAACCTGTTATTGCTGTAGAAAACAGTCAAGTTATGCTATACTATACATGTATATTTTTTTCAGAACTATAATATATCGCAGATAGGAACGGTCCCAACACTGAACCTTGAGGTATACAGTTTTGGGTCTTGTTTAAACTAAAATGTATATAATATTTTGACGTATAGTTCTGAGTGATGGTTTGATATTTACGAGTGACATCAATTTAATGACAGACCATAATCTGCTTATTTATGTTTAGTCAATATTGATAGTCCCTGTGGATATTCTAAGTTATTAAATAAACAACCAGTGTTTGAAATAAACAGTATTAAACAGTAATAAACGGTATGGCCAGAGACACATGTCACTCGTGACAGAAAGGTGCAACGCACGAGGAAGCTTGAAGAGGAGCTAACGTTAGTTCGTTTCACCAGAAAAAGTTTACCCCGTCATCGCGGGGAGAGACTTTAGACGTCAGATTCTGACGTCTAAAGACAATCCCTGCACTGAAGTAGGAATATATTTATAATGGCCCATGAGTATTCAAACGAATCAGAACAAGCTAACTAAGACAAATATGCTTTGATAAACAAAAGCGATTTGATAAATTGATAAAAACCCTTTGGTCTCCATGGTTTGTGCAAAAATGTTTCAGCGTTAAAAGTGTTAAGAAGCCATTTGCGGGATCCGTCCATTGTGGACTATAGCGAAAAAAAATCTGGACTATTCTAACTGTAGTCCAACCCGGATAAAGCCTAGCAACATGAAACTTTTCATTAGGAAGTGCATCGAGTGAAATTTAGATATTACGTTTTGTTTGTGAAATAGTAAATAAATATATACTCTGTTTTCAACCATCATCAAAAAGCATCCTACATTATTTTATTGAAATTTAAAACAAATTGAGATAGGGGGAATGGTTGCTGATCCTTTCATTTTATCATGTTCCGTCGACATCCCAAACTATTCGGAATATAAATCTATTAAGTGAATGTTATTCCCACTCGGCACACGACGTTGTTGCGAAGTTAATCAACGTCAATGACGTTGATTTAACGACGTCTCAATAATGTCGTGTGCCCAGGGTCGGTTTATTGCTATAAAAAATGGGTAATTTTGCGGGCAATCCTTCACACCTCCATCCACACCACGTAGTAAATACGTTTTTCCCCTTTGTGACTAACGTTCCGTGCCAGCTCCCATTTCCTCTCCCTTCATTATTCAGCCTCTTTAGTAGTCAGGCGTACACGCATGTGGGTCAACAATCGATTTTTCATTAGCTCTAGATTGTCTATATTGAGGTTACCTTTTCAAAAATAGACCTTCAGCTTGGAAGCTATTTTGCAAATGGTGTATAAGTGTGGGATATGCAACTTGTTAACAAATTTATGTAAGCACCGTATTTCGTGAACTAATTTTTCAACTAAATCGTTTTAAGTTTGATACGGGCTACGTCTTCTATCGATTTCAATTATAACAAAAATGCATGATCTTTAATGACAAACACATTGCAAACAACTCTCTAACTATCGGACCAAGGACATTCTATACGCATAGAACGTCCTTGATTGGACCATAGAGATAGAATACAAATACAGTTCCTTTTCTCCATTCATGCCCTGTTCAGCAGCCTGGTGGTGAACCTGCCGCGCTCATGCGCAGTGGTGATAAATCTACTGCTTTAGATTATCACCAGAGGCCGCCTGTATCAGGTAGCTGATGTGTGAATGGTATAGGCAGCGATGTTTTCTGTGGCAGACTGCATGGTGTTGATTGCCACTAATACAATACTGTCAGCTAAAACTACGTAATTCTACTCAACCTTTTCCGTCTTTATTTTCTTGCCCGACTTCCATGGTGTTTTATTTGGCTTTATCGACAAGTAACAAGTATTTATTGCTGATGGTTCCTGTGTGAGGAACATAACAGAAGAGCCAGGAAAACGCTGGCGCCATTTAATACAATACAGTGCATGCTATAATACTATTTACAATTGTAATGATTTATACACAAATCAGTGGATTTGCTGTAATTATTTATGTTAAGAACACTTTAAAACTTTGCGATAATCACTTTCACGAATAAACTTAACTGCAGCACATTATTATAATAGTTTTGCTTGAATAATTGTTCCAGTTGAATAGTGGAAGGCCTTTTCCAGAATTTGACATTTATATATTTTTTACTCTCTTCTCTGTATAACGGACAGCATAACAGATAGTGGTATTCATCACCGATGTCGTTGCAATGGAGGCATAACCGTAGGTCGCGCTGAGTTTGAGCCCGACAACCAGCTTCGATTAGTACCGATATTGCGGCACCGAAATTTTGTCAATAGGATTCTATTATTTACAGGTAGTTCAGTCAGATATTTCTCGAAACCAAAAGTATTTTCAATTATACGGTATACAGTACATTTACCACCTTTTGTTATGCCTTCATTCCAATTTTGTATGAATTGGTCGTGCAACCTTAACTTGAGAATTGTATTAAAATGATCCGGTGATTTAGGTAAAGATTGATTCGTCCAAATCCCAGAGAATCCAGCACTATCTAGTATGGTTTTACCCGAGCTAATCCAATTAGAATAAGACAAATCCTTCTAGTAAAGTTTATATATTAAATAATTGTGAAATCTCCTAATTGGCAATAGCTTTATTTGGGAATAATAATGTTAATATGCATTCGAACATTTCGATTAATTGCTTGATATGAAAGGTCACCCAGCATAATATAGAAAATCAAACAACAAATTATATTATAGTCCAAGCAATCAAGCTCAGTACATTTGTGGAGTGAGTGAATATTATTTTTTTTAACACCACATTTTAAGGGAACAATTGTTTTCTATTATAACCGAACATTTAATTACATGAAAATAGCGCGAGTACTTTTTCATAAAGACTCCCAATATGTATGGGATGCCTGTACTGCACAAGTGTGGTTTTATTGATTTAAAAAAAAATAAAAATGCATTCTCTCCTTGTGTATTTGTTCAGTCACTATTTAGCATTCTTAGTTGATATGTGTATGATTTATTTAAACTGACACGAAGAAATGATACATTGGATGAAGTAGGCGCTTTATTTTCAAACACATAACAATCTTATCTGCTGAATACTTGCGTTGTGTTAGTTTGAACTGTTATATAATTATGATAATGTCGCGCTCCAACTCATCTGGGAGTTTTCTTGTATTTTAACATGACAAATGTTGGCCAACATAAGAAGTATACATTATCTATGGACCTATGTGCACCACAGGGATGACAATCAATATCGTCTGCCCTTTACCAGCAGAAGAAGGGAAAAAACACAACAGGTGGTTCCGTGCGCCTGGAACAGATGATGATCCTGCCAACACAAACAATGGATTATATCCATGATAAAACCACATCCCGATCACATCCCAGTGAACACGAGATGTTGATGCAATGGTGGTTTTATGTTGGGCCAGCGTCGCAGACGCTGGACCAACATAAAACCAACATTGGTTCAACATTGATACAAGATATTGTGTTTGCTGGAAAGAGATCATTCAACATTGTCTTAATGGGGGAGGGGGGGGGCTAACTTCACCGATCATTTAAGCCTAATATTCGATATTTTTCTATGAGTGTGCTTGCAGTGATGACCAAATTTTCATTTTGGTCATTATAATATGTTATCTATATAAACCATGGATCAGCCCTCATTATAATTATAGTCGTAACAGAAAAATGGAAAAAAATGAATGTAGAACGTATTATTATTTGATTATCGCAGTCAGCGAAATCAAGATTAAACGTACATTCAGTCAGAATCAGATCATGTCAGCACAAGTCACAAATGCGACAATGGTTGCGTCTCGCTAGCGCGACCCGGAAACTTAAAGTGGTTTAAAATATTGAAATATACACAATTTTAATCAAAATATATGACAATATAGCATACTCAATGCTCATTTTTCCATCAAATTGTCTTGTTTGACGGACAAATAAAAATGATGAAAACGGCCATGATAAACGTGACTGGCACTTCATGTGTTGAGCACTTCTAACTTTGTCACGTGTATGACAGTGAGGAATATAAAACTGCCTTGTCTACATAAACCACTCAATATGTTTTGGTATTACGCACTCTGACCTGGAGAAAGAGGGCACAGGGCTCCAAACAGTTAGTTTCAATGTTAACCCTTGCGGCGCTGAAATATTATTGTATAAACCATGAAAAACAAACGTGTGTTTTTCAATTCAGATTGCTCTCTCTCTGCTTCATTTAAATACCTATCGTCCCCTTGGATATGAAAGGGTGTATCTGCCACTTTTTTAAGTGGCAGATACACCCTTTTATATCCAAGGGGACGCTATGTTATGGGTCTACGGTCATAATAAATTTGTAATTTCTCCAGTGGGGGATCGACTTTAGAGAATCTGACGTCTATAGACATTAGATTCTCACGTCCAAACTCAGTCCCCGTGCTGAAAGGATTAAGACTTTCTAGGACAATTATATGTAAAAAATCGCAGCTATCACTGCATAAATGGATATTCATTCTATTCAATGTTGATAAATTAAGAAATATGTTCAATAGAGTAAATAGAGTAAATAGAGTAAATAGAGAATATTCAGGCTTCATGTTTTTAGGTATTCCAGTTGATTTTGCAAAAAATAAAATACTACGTATTAAACAATGTTAGAATGTAATTAGAAATACCAATGCCAGAAAGTAATTAGAAATACCATGTATAAATTCCTTGTTCAACTAGAAATTTATGAACTGCCGTACATAGTTAGATATCGCGCGTATGTATATAGCATGTATGACTCCCCACGCTGAAAGAATTAAAAGTTTATAATGGCCGTACACTCATAACGTAGCTATTCAAATAAAGCATCTAACCAAGGAGGTTAACCTCCTTGATCTAACTAAGACAATTATGATGATTTCAAATTGAAACCCTTTGGTCTCCGTGGCTTATACAAAAATATTTTAGCATCGTAAAGATTAATGATCACTTATATGAAGCAGTTGACCCTATAGAGATTTTATGGTTATATTGTTACGAGCGTCAGTCAGACGACAAAGGTTATATTTGTTATCCTGGCAGAGACGAGAATGGATCCGTAAAAATCATCACGTTCTGAAGACACATGTAGTCGTATCTGGCAGACATCAAGCCAACACAAGAGACGCTGAACCAATGCTGTTTTAACGATGGGCCAACGTCGCTGACACTGGCCTATCGTTAAAACAGCATTGGATAGTGTTTGCCGGGGCGGGGCATGCAGACACCCTGTGTGGTGGAGCTCGGGGATGGAGGGGAGAGGTGGGGTGGTGGGAAGGATGGGGAAGATGCAGACTGCCGGAATAGAATCGGGAACACTTCTGGATGGCCGGCAGACCGGCTGACGAGGCGCTAACCGGCAGACCGTCCTATGGATTATAGGCGCCCTCTATAGGCGCCCTCTATAGCTGTAGATCTACGCCAATACCTGCTTCGTGCAGGCGCCTCCCACGATTGGATGGTTTCTTTCGGATATAAGCGTGTCACGTCAACTGATTGAGGTAGGCCGTCATCATCTGATTATTGTTAATTTTCTCATATCTTATTACGAGTGTTATGTTCCACCTAGATCCACAGAGGTTTCTCGTAATAATTAATTTGAAGTATCCTTAGCATGATTCGATTTTTTATTGACATCAAAAATTCTGAAAGATCATGCCAGTAACAACCGTAATACTTTTCTTAATAAATTCAAATAATGACAGCTCGATTGGCGCGAGATGGCCATCTCGACCAATCCGAAGCTACGGTATATCGATATATGTACGATAATACAGGCCTTGAGGATGATGTCTGATTCAGTACAACACTCGAAAACAACGAAATATAGTTTATTAAAGCAACATTTTATAGTTTTTAGCATTCTATTAAGACAATTGTTATTATTTCTGTAAAGTGATATCACAATTTTAGAGTGCTGGCGTTGATATAGTTAGTGACACTGCAGAGGAAATTACCATACCCCGGGTTGCATTGTCGTGACGACGTAATATCCGTCCTGTAGCCTTGTTGCTCCATATTATTGCGAACACTAGACGCTGCCAATGCTGGTTTAATGTTGGCCAACGTATCACAGATAGCCCCAGCGTTTGATCAACGTCTCGTACCACCAGCAAACACGATATATTGATCCAGCGTTGTTTTAATGTTGGCCCAGTGTCTCCGACGCTGGCCCAACATTAATCGTGTTTGTGTTTTTTAATCTGGCGGGCGCCAGTGTTCACTGAGTTATCAGTGAGTGAGAGTCACCGAGAGAGACACTGGTGACACGAGAAAAAACTACAACTGCTTGCTTGAAAGGTAAGCAGTTGGCTACTGCCTTCTGACTTTGAATCCCACCAGGAGTGTTTAACCCTTTCAGCGCGGAGACTGACTTTAGACGTCAGAATCCCCGCGCTGAAAGAATTAAAAAATTATAATGACCGTAGACCCATAACAATAGGTATTCAAATGAAACGGAAAGAGCTAATTAAGACATTTATGATGATTTCAAATTGAAAAAACCTTTGGTTTCCATGTTTCATGCAAAAATATTTCAGCGTTGTAAAGGTTAACCCTTATCCTGCTAAGTTAATTTATTTAAATTTTACCCACTTGAAGTTGTACCTCGCTATACCGCGATCCACAAACATTTGCGATCCACTAAACATTTGCACTTTTGATGTTTAAACATTCATTTTATTCCCAATAAGAGTGATTTGTTTGGCTAATACAATGGACTAAAAAAGACTAGAGTCGTAATTAGCGGGTTCATGGTTAGCACATGGAGCTGCCCGGGCCTTCCGACAAGCGATTGCTGGTATGATACGTTTAGAGTTATCTGTTGACCGGTCAGTGCGCCCCGGGGACCTTTACCCTGGACCCGCGGTGTCCCGGAGTGTCATAACACGCTGATCCAGACACGGCATGTTATCCCGCCTCTCTCTTGGACAGCCGGGATCTGTTGATTCTGTCTGGATTGCCGTAGATTACTAACTGATGTCCGTCTCACTCTGTACCACCCAGTAAGACAGGTACTCACCCGATCTGCAAACGTCCTGAGATGTTCAGGCAGTATTAATATGTTGAACAAATCGATTTGTTTTTGTTGTATGCAGGATTAACGCTTTAACCACTGGTCCCGATTTTTTTCGTTCCCCCCCCCCTCCATTTTTTATTAGCAAATTATATATCAG
Organism: Flabesymbios commensalis; assembly: GCA_964017125.1. NCBI lineage: Eukaryota > Metazoa > Annelida > Polychaeta > Terebellida > Flabelligeridae > Flabesymbios > Flabesymbios commensalis. The sequence continues at coordinate 80,888,240 of OZ024906.1, read as the reverse complement.
CTTTCAACATGTTGATCATAAAACATGATATCAATCAAACATACTTCAAAATGGTTGACATCCATTTTGTCAAATCTGAATGATTTTCACTCACTTGAAGTTGTGGATCGCGGCAGCGAGACAGAACTTCAAGTGGGTGAGAATTCCAATTACATAATTTGGCGGTTAAAGGGTTAAAGGGACTGGCCCAGGCTAAAATCATCAACAAATCGGTGATTTTATTTCGGGTTCTTAATATGACCATATGATGTAAGCATGTACATAGACTAGAACTGCAAATTTTTATAATTTTTGTGCTGCGCATTCACCAATTAGGCTAGATATAGAGACGAAATTCCCGATTTGTAATTATTGACAACCATGTCAAAAATAGGAAATGCGGGAATTTCGTCTCTATATCTAGTCTAACTGGTAAGTGCGCAGCACAAAAATTATCAAAATTTGCAGTTCTAGTCTATGTACATGTTTGAATCATATGGTCATATTAAGAACCCGAAATAAAATCACCGATTGTTTGATGATTTTAGCCTGGGCCAGTCCCTTTAAGGCAATTAAGACTGGGCTTATAAGAAGTATACATACATAAGTATGTCCTCGGTACATTAAAATATCATTGAAGTTGTATACACAGGATTCTCGAAGGATGCACTACATTCGATGTAGACGATGTTTAAATATTAAAGTATACTAACCGTTATAAAACAAGTAAGCAGATACCACCTTCTAGCTTCGCAAAGCAGCGAAACAAACTGCATGCCTAAAAAGTGACTTTGATCAGGCATTGCTTACATGTGTTTGTGATAAGGCTCCCATTGGACAAGTTGCTTAGACTATCAATTATATTGTATTTTACCTAAACTTATGTTAATTAGGACACTGACGTGCCAGGGCTCTGGGAACTCCATTCCTTTTCCAAATAATGGGTCAGTGTTTAACTTGTCAGTATATTTTAGAGCGTAGCCCCACACCATTATATTGTAGGCCTATATCAAGATCGGAGTGTATCAAAACAGAAATCTAAACAACAAGTTTCGTATGATTAAAAGCCTGTTTAGTTTGTAGATTTTCACCAGGTGGTGTTTATTTTTACTAGCTCTGTAACGAGAGCGATGCTTTCTGGGTATACCTTATCCCGTGAATGGTTCACAGTGGAATACCACTTTAATTAGTTTACGCTAAAGTCTTTAGAACCTTCAGAAATGTAGGTTCTCCTTCGTGGATACTTCGGAAGAGACGTCGAACCAATGACGGTTTATTGTTGGGCCAACATTAAAACGACATTGGTACAATGTCTCGTGTATGCTAATATCAATCATAGGCCTATTTCAGTTTCACTGTTCATCCACTCCTATTATAAACCTGTGTTTTCATCTAGTGGATCTTGCTCCTGCTCAGGATGTCGGGGAGCATGCAATTATTCTACAAGACGTTACACAGGATCCCCTGTGAACAGCTCACATAGACACGATGCTGTTTCACTGATGGCTGATAGTCGGGTAAGTCGGACCAGCGCTCATCCAACGTCTTTGTCTTACGTGTGCAGACATAGAATCTTAAACACATGTAGCGGCAATACTGCTGTGCAAATTCAAAAGACAGTATCCGCGTACTTCACAAGTGAGCAGAAAGGCCTACATCGTTTTGGCTTTGCAGAGCAGAGTACTCTGCTCTGCAAAGCCAAAATGCAGTATCTGCTCACTTGTAAAGCAAGCAGATACTGCCTTTTGACTTTAGAGTAGGACTGCACCACCCAACAGCCTCTATCTGTTCTACACATCGGTACAACCCTGGCCCATCTTGTTCAACGCTGGCCCAACGTTGTATTGATATTCAGTGCCATCCGGGAAGCTTCACTTCCGGCAGACTTGCGCATGGTGAGCTGACTTGTAAGATGTTCTGCTACGTGTGACGTTTTGACAGTTAGGAGGTTGAGATGGCGATGGCTCGTTTCATCGCTCAACAAAAAACACAGTTGATATGTGTGTGCGCTCCCAACAAACAAGAGACGTTCACTCAATGCTGGCGTAATGTTGGACCAGGCAGTGTCGCAGACAGTGAGCCAACATTGACCTAGCGTCTCGTATTTGCTGGGCTAGAACTCGTCCTCATGCAGTAAACACGATTCGTTGATGCAATGCTGTTTAATGTTGGGCCAGCGTCGTAGACGATGGGCCAGCATTGAACCGAGGTCATCGTGACATCCACACTTCAGTGCTACTTTAAGTTTTGTTATGTATGCAAAATATTATATATATATTTATCATCAAAATTTCATCCATTTCCACATGTAGTTTTTTCTCTGGACCAGAATTTTCAGCTAGCAATGTTCAGCATTTTAGCTCTATAAGAAGCCTATAATAAATGTGTTAACATAAGAATGAAAGTAATTATAAAAATCATCCTGACAGAGGCAGACCTAATTGATTCCACACTGAACAGATACGTCTCAAGACTGCAGGATGATAAGAATATGCGTGGGTAGAAGTGACTGAAGACTAATAGAAGTTTGAAGTGAAAACAGCAGATTGATAGGCCTAAAATTCAAAAAAATCAATTATTTAATTTAGCGTTTCAAGGGTTAATACTTATACCTGAGACTTCCTCAGGGCCCGTATTTTCGCACAAGTTACGATATATCGTAGGCTTCGTATCCGAAGCCTACGATATATCGTAACTTGTAGGAGAATACGATGTTTAACATTAGTAAAATAACCGATAGCGACAACGCGTAGTCAGGCAGGCATATGCGCAGCCCAGACAACACAATAACTCCGTTACGTTCTGTTTTATAGTTTTGTAGAATATATTTTATGGCTTCGGGATCACCACGATTCAGATGGAAAGGCTGTGATATTTTTCAAAACGGACAGGGGTTTATCATTGAGCCGGGACAACCTTATAGAAAACGTCCAGCATACACGAGACGTAAACCCACTGTTGATTTAATGTTTGGCCAACGTCGTAGACGGTGGCCAAACATTAAATCAACATTGGGTTTACGTCTCGTGCGTATACTGACTAAAGTGTGGACAAGGATAAAACTACACGCGGAAGAGCTGGCACGGAAACCCCCCATTTATTATTAGATATAGAAGGATACATTGTGCAGTGCTGACTGAATGACAGCTTGTGTGGATGGGAAACCTCCTAAGTTGTTTTTACCCTGGCAGGTCACGGTTGTAGAGTTAACTTCTGATCATTTTCACAAATATTGTATTTGGCTGGCTGCCTAGATTTTTTTCTGTCGCAGCAGGTGAGAAAACAGCATTTTCGCAAACCAGAATGGATATTTAAAATCTATGAGGTAAAATTGACGTACCGGGTTTTTAAAGTATTAGTATTATCATTTTCATACCAAACTTATTTTTATAGAAAACGCATTTTGACATGTGTTATGTAGTCAGGCCACCTCTGACCCATGTCTATTGGTTACAGTCTATCCCGGAACCACTGTTTATTGATTTCAAGCTACCTCTGACCCCGTCTATAGGTTTCAGACTCCCTCTGTCCCGTGTCTATTAGTTTTAGACTACCTCTGACCCGCGTCTATTGGTTTTGGGCTACCTCTGACCCGTGTGTATTGGTTTCAGACTACCTATGACCCGCGTCTATTGGTTTTGGGCTACCTCTGACCCGCGTCTATTGGTTTCAGGCTACCTCTGACCTGTGGTTATTGGTTTCAGGCACCTCTGACCCGTGTCTATTGTTTTCAGGCTACCTCTGGCCCGCGTCTATTGGTTTTAGACTACCTCTGACCCGTGTCTATTGCTCTCTGGCTACCTCTGGCCCGCGTCTATTGGTTTTAGGCTACCTCTGACCCGTGTCTATTGTTTTCAGGCTACCCCGTGGCCCGCGTCTATTGTTTTTAGACTACCGCTGACCCGTGTCTATTGTTTTCAGGCTACCTCTGACCCGCGTCTATCGGTTTCAGGCTACCTCCGTAGCAAACACAAAACATTTGTACAACATTTGTACAACGTCGGCTCAGCTTCTTCGACGTTGGTCCAACATTGTACAAATGTTATACAAATGTTTTGTGTTTGCTGGATCTGACCCGTGTCTATTGGTTTCAGGCTATCTCTGACCCACATCTATTGATTTCAGTCTACCACTAACCTGCATAGATCTATTGGTTTTCAGTCTACAGTCAGTCAGTTTCAGCATTAAATTGCACAGCGAAACCCAAGTCTCCGCCCGTCTGGGCATGTCTGGGGGTAGATCCCCTAGACATGCCTAGAACCCCTTATCGGGCGAGCGAAGGAAAACGCTCTCAATAACCCACCATGCCCTATCACCTCCACTCTCACATCATCATCTGTACATCATTTCATCTCATCAATCAATTTATCCTATTACAATGTCACTTAAAAGACCTTTTGTGCCGAAAAGTGACGTAAAGCAATGATTTACTACTACTACAACCCGCGTCTATTGGTTTCAGGCTACCTCTGGCCCCTTTCTATTGGTTTCAGGCACCTCTGACCCTCGTCTATTGGTTTCAGACACCTCTGACCCGCGTCTATTGGTTTTAGGCTACCTCCAACCCGCATCTATTGGTTTCAGGCTACCCCTGGCCCCTGTCTATTGGTTTCAGACACCTCTGACTCGTGTCTATTGATTTCAGTCTACCTCTAACCAGCGTCTGTTGGCTTCAGGCACCCCTGGCTATTGTCTATTGGTTTCAGACACCTCTGACTCGTGTCTATTGATTTCAGACACCTCTGACTCGTGTCTATTGATTTCAGTCTACCTCTAACCAGCGTCTGTTGGCTTCAGGCACCCCTGGCTATTGTCTATTGGTTTCAGGCACCTCTGACCCTCGTCTATTGGTTTCAGACACCTCTGACTCGTGTCTATTGATTTCAGTCTACCTCTAACCCGCGTCTGTTGGTTTCAGGCTACCTCTGGCCCTTGTCTATTGGTTTCAGGCACCTCTGACCCTCGTCTATTGGTTTCAGACACCTCTGATTCGTGTCTATTGATTTCAGTCTACTTCTAACCCGCGTCTGTCGGTTTCAGGCTACCTCTGGTCCTTGTCTATTGGTTTCAGGCACCTCTGACCCTCGTCCATTGGTTTCAGACACCTCTGAATCGCATCTATTGGTTTCAGGCTACCTAAAACCCGCGTCTATTGGTTTCAAGCTACCTCTGGCCCCTGTCTATTGGTTGCAGGCACCTATGAGTCGTGTCTATTGGTCTCAGATCACTTCTGACCCCTGTCTATTGGTTTCAGGCACCTCTGACCCGCGTCTATTGGTTTCAGGCTACCTCTGACCCCTATCTATTGGTTTTAGATCACCTCTGACCCCTGTCTATTGGTTTCAGGCACCTCTGACTCGTGTCTATTGGTTTCAGATCACATCTGCCCCCTGTCTATTGGTTTCAGGCACCTCTGACCCGCGTCTATTGGTCTAGGCTACCTCTGACCCCTGGCTGTTGGTTTCAGATCACCATTGAAATTTGTCTATTGGTTTCAGGCTACCTCTGACCTGCGTCTATTGGTTTCAGGCTATCTATGACCCGCGTCTATTGGTTTCAGTCTATCTCTGACCCGCATCTATTGGTTTCAGAGCAACCCTGCACCCACTTATGGCACAGACAGCCTGAAACAGACAGACGTGTGTCCAGAGATAGTCTGAAACCAATAGACGTGCAGTGGACCCGCAGCTGGTTGTTTTCTTCACGAGATAAATAGTTTTGATCAATGATACGAGACAAAAAGTCGGATTCAGAAATGATAACATTGCAGTACATTATGCCTATCGATGCCGCTATTATTATGATTATCAGATTATGTACTGAATGTGTTCTGTGAGCAGATGACAATAAGATATCTAGTGAGAGGTAGAGGCATCCAGGTGTGTGCTACATATCCGACGTCTATAAAAAAAAAAAAATAGTAAATTCCCGGCATTTTCGGGACACCTTAAACTGTTAAACCTGGCGACTTCAAGTCCAGCTCTCATCATATTGTGGGAAATGCGGTTTATATTTGAATGATAATATTCATCGTACAGTCATGGTATTATGTGGTAAACACGATTTCTCAATGATTATTATATTACGTTATACAATTCATATTATACCGGGAAGTTGAAACATAAAGCTGTCTAATATCTTTTGCAGTACATATCATTGTGTGAAATGTTAAAAACCAGTTGTGATTGTGCTCTTGATCACACGATAGAAGTGGCCATCGGAGATAGGGTATACTAGTACCAAGGACGTTGCTCGTAGGCCTACTAAGGATACTACAAGGGGTTGCAGTATCCTTCTTATCACACAGGAAGTTACGTTGCCCAACAGTGTAGTATCGTTATGTATCCGGACATCCTAGATTACAGCCGGCTACCTTCTAGCATATGCAATCAATATTCCAGCAAACACGAGACGTTCCCCCAATGTCACTGTAATGTTGGGTGAACGTTTCGTGTTTGCCGAATGTTTGCCCAGTGTTCAGCAATCTACCCGCGCTGGCCGATGATGTCTGGCCGGAATTAGACACTACCCTTGACCTATTATCTCAAATGGTGTTCTTAACGGCCTATTTTGTTTGTGTAACTTTATCTAATGACAGACTCTTGTATGTCTGCTAGAGTGTACAAACTTTGAAGTGTCATGATCAGCCAATACCTATAATTCGAAATTCAAATTATACACACTAGTATTTGCATTGGATAACATCACTCTTCGACCATTTCATATTTTTCCATCGACTTAAATGCGTCATCTCACACATTCATTAATGTGTGTAAAATAGGGACGCTGTATTGAAATTATATGCAATGTAACAACCCCAACACGAAATAAATCACCTATCTTGTGATTTCATCACGCTAAATATGTATAGGCCCAAGACTAGTAGCCTAAACACGGAAAACACGAGTCGTTTTGTGACCTATCAACCGAGGAGACCTGTTAACCTGTAACAAAATTATCGGAAGAATCAACATGTTTATTTGAACCAACCAGAATCTAATTAACTGTTTTAAAACGCAACCAGATAAGGATACTCAAGCAACGATATACTATTTTGAGAATCGAAGCGTGGTGAAAAACGCGGTCCAGGAACAAGTACTGAACCGCTAAATAAAAGTTGAGCCAAGATATTGCATAGAATATGTACGTTGGCAGGAGCTGTGATAAACACCTCTGGTCTGGTTCTCAGACTGTATCATTCATCACAGACGAATCTGCTATGCTGAAGCCAAAAGACAGTATCTGCTTACTTGTAAAGTCTTGTAAAGTAAGCAGATACTGCCTTTTGGCTTTGTGCGGCAGTATGATGGTGCTTCTTGAGAACCAGAAAATACCACGTGAAGAAGGCTTCATGAGCACTAACTAAAACACACGAGATATTGGATAGATATTTGTATTTATTTATTTATTGCACCTCCATAGATGGAGAAATAATACATAAAAATATATAATGACCCAGCCCTTAAAGCGTTTAAATATGTTTATATAAACCATAGAGACCAAAGGGTTTTTTAATTCTAAATCATCACGAGTATCTTATGACTCGCTGTGTAAACATTGTGGGCGCACAATGATATGGCACGCCTGGGCGGCATGGTCAAGGTCCACAGTAGTAGGGTACGCCGCAATATAATATATGTTTCAGTGAAGCATAACGACCCAGCTGCTTTAATATTGGGCCATGCAGCATCCCTTTTGATAGTGGTAGATGATATAATATATTATGTTAAATATTATATCTTTGTAATAAAAGAAGCTGAAATGCATTTGTTCATTTTGCTCCGACGTTTGGCATAACATATAAATACAACAGTACAGTGTTTACGATATGTATATGTGAATAAGTTATTTAAATGAAATGTAGGACAAATAGGCCTATATTAAACGTAAGACGGAATAATGATCGACATGCACAATCATTCATGGGATGTGCTACTTAGCTACGTTGTACACTTTTGCCTCAATGCTGCTTCACAACAGTGTATCAACATTGGTCCAGCGTGTAAATCGTAACCCTTACACCTCTGATCACTACTATAGTCGTTTTTAATTTGTGTTATATGCCGCTCAAAGCACTAATATCGGGAATGAAATGACTGTTTAAACATCAAGATTTGTAAATTTTTGGTCTCAAATTAAACACATATATGGGGAATTTTCAACCACTTGAGGTTGTGGATCGCGGTAGCGAGACACAACCTCAAGTGGTTGAAAAATTAAATAAATTAACCGAGCGAGATGGGGTTAACGTGGGTGAGACAAGACAGACCAGGGACGGACTGAGAGAAACAACAGTTCACCAGGGTTATTTACAGAAACCGTGAACGGAAGCATGGAACGGGTTCTCGTAAAAACACAGCCAATCAATCCGTTGTAAACTTATCTTGAGACCTATCATTGACAGAAGCCAGGGCGAAGGCGATTATTCACAGAACGGGATGTCAGTTTCTAAGATACATTCTTAGACAAAAAAATGGTCCTTTGTTACATAATAATATACTGCCGTGCAAAGCCAAAGAGTTACTAGTAAAGTAAGCAGATACTGTATTTTGGCTTTGCGGGCATGTAGCATAGAGTAAGGTTCTCCATATTACCATGTAAAATATAATCGTCAAGAACCTTTTATTTTCTTAAATCACTAAATTTAATAGGCACAGCCTGCTTGTACTGTGTTGATAATTACGGAACATTTTTTTCTGATGTTAGCAGTAAAGAACAGACATTTTCAGGAACATGGTGGTGATTGTAGGCTATCATCACATCTTCTTTGAATGTTACAACATGCAGACTTGAATTTGTTTTGGAAATATATATATTTTTTTTTTCTATAATTAAAGATAACTTATTTTGCTGGGGTGGGTGGGCAGCAGAAACCAGCCGCCAGAAATGGCTACTTTTTATTGCTCTCAATGGTCAATTTCAAATATTTGTATTACAGAGACTTTGCTTCTGTAAGCAAGTGTGGGATTTGGCGACCATTTGCCCACCACTGATTTTGCTAATCAATGCCATGTTTGATCAGCAATTGGCCGAAATTGCGCAGCTTTTCACTGTGCGCAATACTGAACAAATTGACAAAGGCTCGTTGAACAACATAATATTAAGGGCGACTTTCAACAACAGCATAAAATCGAACATGGCTTGTTCACGATGGCTTTCTCCATAGAAAGTACCACAAGAGAAAATGATCTCCTACCAAATAGCCAGGAGAACCAAGACGTCGAATCAACGTTGGTTTAACATTGGTCCACCGTCTACGACGCTGGCCCAACATTAAACCAACATGGATTAAACGTCTTGTGTCTGTTGGGCTGCCTGTGTCCGCTCAACCTAACAAAGGCTGGCAACTCAGAGGTCCGCCGCCGCTGAGATTGTCTAATGCCATTCCGTCTGATTCTCACTAATTGTGTTGATGGAACGGCTCGGGAACTATCCAAATACAACTCGGCGCATGCGTCAACTTACTTCACGCTCTGCTGTCTTTCCCGTGTAGGCCTATCCCGTAAACGGGAGACGTTGATCCGACGTTGGGTTAATGCTGGGCCAGCGTTAAAGACGCTGGCCCAGCATTAACCCAATGTCGGGTCAGCATCTCGGGCGCGCAGACACAGGCGTGATGCTGAAGTTAGCTGAACAGTTGTCAAGATTGTCCTGTGTAAATATATAGTGTGGACACAGGTCAACTGATGTGTGCAGACGGTAAACTGTTGCTGCGGTTGTCTGAACAACACTGACAATTTAAGAAAACAGACCTGTACATTCGAGAAAAAATCGTTTTATATCGACTGATAATTTTCAGTGTGCAGGGAATATTTCCTCAGCGATTGTTTGATGTTTGACAGATTCGAGTGACATAAATGCAAGTGCATCAGCCTTTGGTACTACCCGTTCAAAAACAATAATATAATACTTAAATGTATTATTTTACGTGCCCGAAGATACTTTGATGGAATCAGTGTGTGCCAGATCTCTCTCGACGAGCCAACAAAGCTCCACCAATCCTCGTCCAAATTGTTAGCTTAGCGCACTTATAAAGAGGACACATTTTTGCGTCTAGACCACAGTAACATAATGCCAATGTGTAGGACTATAAAGGTTTCATGCTATGGCATTATTATTGTGTGAAATTTTAAATTATTGACAGGAATATCTTCGGTGAATATTTTGTGCTTTGTAAATGACTGTGAACATAATACTGATTTTATGTGTGTCATACCAGAGAATTAAGGTAAAATGTAACGTTTATTGGAAAAGTTTCACCATAATGTATTGTCAATCTAGTATGTGACTTCGTAATTTAGAAACTTTTAATATTCATTATAATTTAGTATGTATTAAGCCTATAAAACCTATAGTGTTTAATTTAGAAATTGTGAAGTGAATATTCCTGCCATCACCAATCATTGCGGAGACTTACAGTGGGTTAGGCTAGCAGAACGATAAAATGCTTCTGATTTAGTTCTAGTATCCATGGTATCCCCGGTTGCTTATTATAGCGTTAGTGATGCCATGGCTCCAGGGTACTCATAGCCCAGCAAACAAATGGTGGTTTAATGTTGGGCCAGCGTCGTAGACGGTGGCCCAAAATTAAACCACCATGTTGCATGGATGTATCAGAAATGATGCCACTCTTGGCATCAGCCAATCTCGGAATAATACACTCATAACACGATACTTATCCTAAATGGACTGATGGAAAAATCCACTTTGCAGCATCAATATACGTTTTACAAAATACTTTTTAGCTAGTGTCTGTTCGTCTATTTGTGCTCTTCCGCTTACAATCACGATTGACAATTGAGCGTTTTATTATTTTATTGTTTTTGAACTAGGCCCACGTGTTCTCCATGCCAATTCTCCAGCACAGTTTCCAAATGACGCAAGATAGATTCAAAATGGCCGCCGATTGGATTTAACGGTAGTGATTTTTTAATGAGGCAGCCAACTTTAATCATATTGTATCTATAAAGGGACTGCCGAATTTAGATTTTTGGTCTGGCCTGCGTAGCATGTTCAACCCACGAAATCTTTAGACTCATTTGAACATGGCGCTGACTAGATTAAAAATTACCGAGCAGCCGGAGGCAAATCAAAGAGGTTATAATTATATGTATCTATGTAACCTCCTTGGGTAAAATGAATAATATGGTGGCATGATGTGGAATCATGTCCATTTGAAAAATCAAACCCTTTATAAAAGCCACCTTGAATTTCGAACCGCTAAGAATAAAGGTCAAACGAATAGAATGAGATTTCAAGGGGGCATGCCGCAATGAACATTTCATCACCAATCTTTATGTTATGCCCGGTGATGATGTAGCCAGGAGAGAAGATGGCGCTCGGCAAGCGTTGGTTCAACATCAGGCCGATGCGACAGACATTGGCTATACGTTTTAACAACACCACCTGACAGTCGTCTTCCGCGTCTGTTTCTTGTGGCACTGCAGTGAATGAATTTGACTGCCGGCCACGGGGGCGTAAACATGTCTAGAATCACACGGCATCGCTCAGGTCGAGGTTATGATTGAATAAACATGTCTGCGTTCAGTATCTGGTTTGTTATACCCTGACTCCTAACTGCTTTTGTACTCCGTCTGAGCGCAATTCAAGTATCTGTTCAGGATCGAAGAGGTAGTAGCGGTGACATGTTTCACCCTTTCAGCGCGGGGACCGACTTTAGACGTGAGAATCTGACGTCCATAGACGTCAGATTCTGACGTCTAAAGTCGATCCCTGCACTGAAATAATTTAAAAATGTATAATGGCGTGGACTCATAGGATAGGAATTCAAATGAAGCAGAAAGAGCTGACTAAGACATTTATGATGATTTCAAATTGAAAAAAAAACTTTGGTAATAGCGGTAACAACATTAACAAGCCATGTATCAGGAGTAGAAGTAGGAGTTGAACCCGAGTGAAAATTTGGTGAAAATTTAAAACTACATAACCTGGTGGGAAAAGGTTGGAAAAAAAACAGTTTTGTTTTTTCTCACAGAATGCAATGTCATGTGTAATGATAACATACTTTGTCCCGTCGCTATTTTTCCTCCCAGCAGTAGCATATAGGCACCCAGCTTATCAAATATTCATACGGTTACGGCATGTGCCACAACTGATCGATATCCGTATAACCTTGTCTGACACTGAGAGGAAGCAACCCTTTAAGAACAATAGCACTCCCCGAAATTATACTTTTACACGGTCCTGCATTAACCCTTTTCTCGCGAAGTTATCTTGTTTGAATTTTCACCCACTTGAAGTTGTGTCTAGCTGCCGCGACCCACAGCTTTAAGTGAGTGAAAATCACTTATATAATTACGTACAGTTAGAACCAAAACATATGCCCATCTAGCAAATGTGTTACATTCGAGATCAAGCTTCAGCTAATCTTGATGTTTAAACACACAGTTCGTTTCCAATAACAGTGATGTAATCGGGTAATAAAACAGATTAAAACGACTAAAGCCATGCTTAGTGCTTAAAGGGTTAACATGTATGTGATTGGTCATGATGGTAAATAAAATAATAACAAGCCACTATAGTAACAAGTGGTTGAGCACAATAGTTTATTTAAAAATAGTGTACACTATGCAGAACAGCTTATCATAATTTACGTCTCTATTCCTAGTCTACAAGCTATACCACCTGGATAATTTTAATTTGAAGGATGTACCATTAAAAAAGTCAACTCGATCAAATTCAAAATGACTCTCAGCCTTTATTTATTTTGACATCTGTCAAAACATGTAATTTGTTGTCCAAAAAAATGTATTTTCTCTCTTATTAGTTGTCCAACATGACTAATTATGAATAAATGTTCATGAGATATAGTAGAGGCAAAATTTTAAAAGTTATAGTTAAAAGTTATAAGTTTTGTATGCAAATGATATTTGCTTTTAAACGATGATTAGAGGCTGGGGCTCAATTCCGCCGCCGACGTGCTTTGTTATACTTCGTAGGACAATACTATGTTGGTTTAAATATTAGATTCTAACATTAGTTCACAATAAATGAGGTTGGAACGAACAAATTGATGTTTAGGCAACAACCTTGTCGCTAATTATCACATTATAGTATACGACCGATGGCATTTTGTGAATTAAACACATCTAATCTTGTAAAGTGAGACCTCGCCGCTAAATGTCTCATGCCGCGCAAAGCCAAAAGGCAGCATCTGTTACTTTACAAGTAAGCAGATACTGCCTGTTGGCTTTGCAGAGCAGAACTGTATCAACTACACTAATCAAGGTAATAATGTATCACCCACTATATTCATTGAGTACGAGGGAAGAGAAAATTCATTTTCCACTCTTGATCAGAATTTTAGTAACTTTATTATAAATTTTGAAAGTTAATATATAAATTCTGTCTAGCAAAGCCATAAGGCAGTATCTGCTTACTTTACAAGGAAGCACATACTGCATTTTGGCTTTGCAGAGCAGAATAGTCCGATGTCATCTGAGAAAAATTCTACTGGTATCTATAATGACATCGATCTCCCATTACACCTGGTCGTCTATGCCCTTGACTCTATCACTCCTCGGATCATCATGACACGTCATATAATGGTGGTTATAGCTCTATAAACCATATCAATCACCATCATTAGCTTGATGTTGGTTCATTACCTTGTCCTGACATTGAATCAAGGTATTTCTCCTTCAACAGTGTTGCAGGATATGGAAAGCCTACTGAGTTTATAAGTCGCTTAAAACGATCATTGGGATATTACAAAATGCCACTGATTATCTGATGTCACTGTTTTATCCTGTAGATTAATACAAATAAATAAATAAATAATATTCTCTCAGGGTATTCTCTGTAACATCCACTTGGACACATGGGGAAACAAAACGATATGTTGAAGCCCAAGTTCTGTGAAATAATCAAGCAATTATAAAAATGACGGCAAACAAATTCTTGCAAACAAAATTAGTGTCAACCTGATCTTAAATGATAAAATGTCATCACGTACAATACTAATCACTCTACGAAATGGTATTTGTATTCATATACTATATTGCAAGTTTGTTTCCCACGTGTATTTCTTGCGTCTGGGTGGACCAAATGAATCATTTACTGAACAAATTCCTATAATTTGCCGCTTCCAAAATGGTTCATCCATATATAATCTTAAGATACGAAAATAAGCTATAAATATGGATATAGAGTGTATGTCTATGTTTCTGCAATGTAGTGGCATACCATTATTCTGCCGTGCAAAGCAAAATGCTGTAACTTTTGTCATTTATGTTATTGTTAGGCTGTACGTCACATTTTCTGGCTTATTGTTGGGCTGTAGGTCACATGTTCTGGCTTATTGTTGGGCTGTACGTCACAGTTTCTGGCTTATTGTTGGGTTGTAGTCTGCGTCACATTTGCTGGCTTATTGTTGGGCTGTATGTCACATTGTCTGACTTATTGTTGGGCTGTACGTCACATGTTTTGGCTTATTGGTGGGCTGTACGTCACATTTTTTGGTTCATTGGTGGTCTGTACGTTACATTTTCTGACTTATTGTTGGGATGTACGTCAAATTTTCTAGTTTATTGGTGGGCTGTACGTCACATTTTCTGGCTTATTTGGTGGGCTGTACGTCACATTTTTTGGCTCATTAGTGGTCTGTACGTTACATTTTCTGGCTTATTGTTGGGATGTACGTCACATTTTCTGGCTTATTGTTGGGATGTACGTCACATTTTCTGGCTTATTGTTGGGATGTACGTCACATTTTCTAGCCTATTGTTGGGCTGTACGTTACATTTTCTGACTTATTGTTGGGCTGTACGTCACAGTTTTTGGCTCATTAGTGGTCTGTACGTTACATTTTCTGGCTTATTGTTGGGATGTACGTCACATTTTCTGGCTTATTGTTGGGATGTACGTCACATTTTCTGGTTTATTGTTGGGTTGTATGTGGTCTGTGATCACCTCTGGTTGGCCTTCTCAGTGTAGTCACATCTGCTCTACAGCAAAGTTAGGCTTCTCGAGATCGCAGCCTAACCTTGCTGTAGGGAAGATGTGAGATCCTGGTTGTGCTGCCATTGCGGCATCACTATGCACGATGTCTTTGCTCTCTCTGCTATTGCCGGCTTCACTGTACATGCAGTCTTTGCTCTCTCTGCTATTGCCGGCTTCACTGTACATGATGTCTTTGCTCTCTCTGTCATTGCCGGCATCACTGTACATGATGTCTTTGCTCTCTCTGTCATTGCCGGCTTCACTGTACATGATGTCTTTGCTCTCTCTGTCATTGCCGGCTTCACTGTACATGCAGTCTTTGCCCTCGTGGTCTGCACGCCATACTAATTGCCTGTCTGGCTGTATTGATTGCTCACTCAGCCACTGTGTGAATTTGGGAACCTCCTGCAATACAGCAGTGAAAGACTTTCACACATTTTACACCATCATGGAGAAACATTGATGGAAAAAGAATAAATTAATCAGTTCTTGGTGCATTCATCTCATTTTATATCTACATAATATTGCGAATATCCTGTATAGTTCCTGTGCTTGTAAGAGTAGGACACAGTCCCGACTTCGGGCTTCCTTCTGTCGCTCCTTCTGTCGCTCCTGTGCTTGTATTGGCCTTGCTCCTATGCTTGTATTAGCCTTGCTCCTATGCTTGTATCGGCCTTGCTCTTATTCTTGTATAGGCCTTGCTCCTGTGCTTGTATTGGCCTTGCTCCTATGTTTGTATTGGCCTTGCTCCTATTCTTGCATTGGCCTTGCCCCTATGCTTGTAATGGCCTTGCTCCCATGCTTGTATTGGCCTTGTTTCTATGCTTGTATTGGCCTAGTTCCTATGCTTGTATTGGCCTTGCTCCTATTTTTGTATTGGCCTTGCTCCTATTTTTGTATTGGTCTTGCTCCTGTGCTTGTATTGGCCTTGCTCCTGTGCTTGTAATAGCCTTGCTCCTATGCTTGTATTGGCCTTGTTCCTATGCTTGTATTGGCCTTGTTCCAATGCTTGTATTGGCCTTGCTCCAATGCTTGTATTGGCCTTGCTTCTATGCTCGTATTGGCCTTGCTTCTATTTTTGTATTGGCCTTGCTCCTGTGCTTGTATTGGCCTTATTCCTCTGATTGTAATGGCCTTGCTCCTATGTTTGTATTGGCCTTGCTCCTATGCTTGTATTGGC
Organism: Flabesymbios commensalis; assembly: GCA_964017125.1. Taxonomy (NCBI): domain Eukaryota; kingdom Metazoa; phylum Annelida; class Polychaeta; order Terebellida; family Flabelligeridae; genus Flabesymbios; species Flabesymbios commensalis. The sequence goes on along the minus strand of OZ024906.1, from coordinate 80,872,120 downwards.
CTTGCTCCTATGCTTGTATTGGTCTTGCTCCTATGCTTGTATTGGCCTTTCTTCTATGCTTGTATTGGCCTTGCTCCTGTTCTTGTATTGGCCTCGCTCCTGTGCTTGTATTGGCTTTGCTCTTATGCTTGTATTGGTCTTGCTCCTATGCTGGTATTTGCCTTGTTCCAATGCTTGTATTGGCCTTGCTCCAATGCTTGTATTGGCCTTGCTTCTATGCTTGTATTGGCCTTGCTTCTATTTTTGTATTGGCCTTGCTCCTGTGCTTGTATCGGCTTTGCTCCTATGCTTGTATTGGTCTTGCTCCTATGCTGGTATTTGCCTTGTTCCTATGCTTGTATTGGCCTTGCTCCTATGCTTGTATTGGCATTGCTCCTATGCTTGTATCGGCCTTGCTCCTATGCTTGTATTAGCCTTGCTCCTCTGCTTGTATTGGCCTTGCTCCCATGCTTGTATTGGCCTTGCTCCTATGCTTGTATTGGCCTTGGTCCTATGCTTGTATTGGCCTTGCTCCTATGCTTGTATTGGCCTTGCTCCTATGCTTGTATTGGCCTTGTTCCTATGCTTGTATTGGCCTTGCTCCTATTCTTGTATTGGCCTTGCTCCTATGCTTGTGTTGGCTTTGCTCCTATATTTGTATTGGCCTTGTTCCAGCAGAAGGCCTGGAATATATGCGTTGCAGATCTCATTCCTTCACGACATCGGCGACGCGTAGGCGGTATGTGGAAGTCTTTCTGTTGAATTGATGTGCTTGCACAATATATGTTGACTTCAAGTTGTTTTAACGCTTCGCCAACGGCATAAACGTTGCTCTGGTGTTACGCCAATGAATAGATGACGTGTTGTATCTTCATCTTGACAATATCACGACTCTTCTGCCACATTTATATAACATTTACACAACGTCGGACCAACGTCTTCGACGTTGGTCTAACATTGTATAAATGTTATACAAATGTCTGTGTTTACTGTCACGATACATTTCATGGTCTGATGTCATCTCGTGTGGGTGGATGCAGTGAATCGATTTTCAGATATCTACATACTTTTACATGTATATGTGTGAAATAACCATGTCATGTACTGAATAATGATCTAATAATTCAATTGCCAAAACCTAAAATGCCTGTGGATTCTATCAGACCTGATGTGGTAACGTCGAACTTTTGCAGAATTATACATACATGTATAAATTACCTCGGTTGTTATATTTCAACCCATATTTTCAGGATTCCGATCTCCAATATTGAGAAACACTCGATTGTGGACCTTCGTTTCTTATTCAAGTTATCGAAGATCAAAATATCTATTGCTGACTATCTTTGTGGTGTGCGGTCTTCATTAGCACCCCTGCTGAACAGATGTGCTACTGTATTCGCTAACTACCACCACTCATAGCGGTAACTTTTTACTGCACATAAATTAGGCCTAAAACAAATAAAACATAAGCCATAACTGATCATTCTATTTTCTTTAATAATATATTAATAGTATGTTCAACATCAATCGTTCGATTGATGACAACATTCTGAATCAAGCACGTTCAAAATAGAAAGTTAATGAGAGCATGTTAGTTATTATATAATACAAATGTGTGTATTGTTTTTACAAAAAAGTGAATTGACAAAATACTGAAAAAAATATTATAAAAAATACCAGAAATCATAAATTGTCTATTATCTCGTTTGACTGACATTTCATTTCTCACATTAAACTATAAACTGATATTGAATTTTATTACCCCATTATACCTACAATACACATATAATGAACCTATAGTGTGTTTTAATTGTCGCCAATCTGACTTACTTGTTTTATGGAGATATACGGGTCAATAAATACCAAGCGTTGACAGAGCAGTGATGTGAGAAGTCATACATATATATAACATACAAAAATATTACATGTGACTTCATGTGTGACAGTTGCCTCACAACTAAAATATAACTACAAGCTATTTCTTATAATACGAATACTTTGAACTATAAAATAATGCTTTGTATGAAATAAATAAATAAAATTCAATGCTGTGCCATCAGGTTGTCCCGTCGAGTGAATAATTTGAGACTTTCGGTACAAGTTATTGGTGATTTACGTGACTGTCTGCTGCCAAGGGAATACAACGACAGGCAGAAATTATACGACTATAACTCCCGCTGTTTTAAAAATACGTGTACTCCAATAATAGAAACTGCTATATGACACAGTGTTATCGCCTGAACATAATATATAATTAAACTTCCGGTTTTGTTGAATCTCTATTGATTAGTCTTATTTAACATGAATCCCACTCTTCTTGAAGTGTGTTTCGACTGGACATTGTAGTAAAGTCAGTGCCGTGGAAACGGGTAACATCTAACACTATAAAGAAGAGAAAAGCTTTTGAATTAAAAATATATAATTTTAAGCCTATAATGCAGTTAGATTATCAGATATCCTTGAATAATCTATTTAGCTAAATGGATTACGTATAGGGAGTCTAAAGTCTCTAGCATACTATTTCGAAAGCCGTGACAAATATCATGCGCTTCAAAATAGATTACGAGATTTAAAATAATACTGTGTTCAAACAATGTCATTTTGTGGTAATTCGTTAGGTCCGCTATGTCGTCTTTCTCTTAATCTGTCTGTCCGCGTTCCCATGTAAGCGCGATAGACTCGCGTGTTTTTATTTGTATGGATTGTTATGAAACTCGGTCAAGTTATTAACAATTTTCACCCACTCGAAGTTGTGAAAAATACTGCCGGACGAGCTCGAAAATGGTACAGGTCACATTCAAAATGCGTTCAGACATAAACGGCTTATCTTTACCTGTTTATTAATCTCTAAACCTACATGAGGAGTATCACACCGATGACAATGGATGTGCGCGCATGCGCGCTAGTCACTATATACAGGCCTTTATAATGCGTTGCTGGAATAAACCAAGAGTCTGGCTTTCCACAGCATCAGCTGCGGTATTGTTCGTGGACAGTAAGACTACTTTTTTCCTTGTAAGCACGATTGACACGCGGATATTCACTCTAATGTTCTGAAACATGCCCACCCAACGAAATCGCCGGACGAGTTCGAAAATGACTTAGGTTATTATATTTAAAGTGACAGGCCCAACTGCGCCCGAACTTAAAAAGTTGACAAGTTGAAATTTGTGTTATTTAGTCTTATATCATCGTAAATCTATATTATCTTTCTCCACCCTAAATTTGAAAGAGATATGTACCCGATAAGTGTGTATTTCGGAATGTTCATACAATTAATAACAACCATCCCTTTATTATAATGGTTTTGACCAAGCCGCTGGGGGTCTAGATGAGGGGTCCGATGTTGCTTTGTTTTTTTCTTTGAAAGGATCAACACTGAGGGAAATCCCTTCCTTTTTGTCACTGCACTAGCGACGAACATCCCATGAGTATAATCTGTGTATTTCTGCGATGTTCACGATGTCCTGTAAAGATGTAAAATATGTCAATTGGCCGAATTTAGGTGTGGTGAACCTTCGTGTTCTGAAAAGTGAGACTCGTTGGGAAAGCGCCGTTAAACGGCGATTATCCGATGACATTGTAGTTAAACTAGCAACGTTGACGATCTGAGACCTTACATACTTATCCTAATACGAGTTAAGAACTTTTTGTCATAGATGACGGCTAGTAAATTATAGTAAAAAATATCTTTAGAAGGAAATAATCAAATCGTTGACTCGATACAACTTTCCTGTCAATCTTTGTGAACTGAAACATGGCATTGAAAAACGGGTGGATCTAAAAGACAAAAATGTAATGACCGACATTTTGTCATTATTCGTCTTTTTCGAAACCTGATTACGTTGCCAACTGATGTTTCTCAAAGTTGTAATATATCGAAATGTTGCCTTCACTCATTCAAACACTCAAAAATATATAACAGGGCTAAAACAAAGACATGCCATTTGCCTGGGCACGGGCCTTTAAAATGGCCGCTACTCGGACATTTTTTATTTTTCCTTGGCACTGTGATTTGCAGTAAATAAATTTCAATAAGTAAAAAATGTCTTTGGTGGTGAGAGTGGCATGTACACCTATTTTTATTTTATTATAAATAATTATGGATAATATATTTGTGTATAAAAATAAATAATATAAAGCTCTTGTATGTACACCGATCGCATGCTCTTCCGGCTTTTGCGACGAATTAATTTTACCAGAATAAAACTAGCTGATCATGGCTTGCACGTTGTGGCATTTAATCTATATTTGTGACATTTGTGGTCTAGTGATTTATGTACCCTAAAATTCAGAAAATAGTCAATAATTAACTGTATGTTTTTAATTAAGAAAAGACTTAAAATTTAAATCACAACAAAGGGAATTAGCTTAGGACATAAAAAGGAACTCAACGCGGAAATCATTCTGGGTTTTTATTTGTATTGTCAGGGGACAATTCATATTCTTTATTTCTTTGTTTTGTGTGTCTGTATGTGATTGCTGCCCAGAAGACACAAGACGTTGAATCAATTCTGGTTTAACGTTGTTCCACCGTCTACGACAATCGACCAACATTAAACCAGCATTCATTCAACGTCTTGTGTCTGCTGGGTGATATTATTGTGATTTGGACGACTCAAGGTGGTTATATTGTATAGAGAATGACACCTCGCTTGCCATGAAGTCGACATATTAGTGTGGAGCACGATGACACGAGCAAATAATATATCACAAGTGTGAATTCATGAATAACACACGTGGACGATGATAGGTGCATCTATTCACCTGATATAACAAAGCTAAAACAATAATGTCAATCATATCATGCTGAGGTTTTAACCCTTCAACCGCCGGTCCCGGTTATAATTTTTATTTTTTTATTTTTATAAGAACATTAAATACCAGCTTTTGAGCATGCTAAAAATTAAACGTGACATCAATCAGCAAAGTTTCAAAATCGTTGACCTCCATTTTTGTCAAATCTGAATAATTTTCATTCACTTAAAGTTGTGGATCGCGTCAGCGAGACACAACTTCAATTTGGTAAAAATTCAAATTAAATAATTTTGCGGTTGAAGGGTTAAATTTACTTTCACAGTAGGTATTCAGGGGCCGTCTTCTGAGTCGATCCTAAAAATAAAGTTATGAGCCAACTTTTACGTTTGTGTTAGTACATTACATTTAAGACCTATCAGCTTTTAAACGGGTTGAAGTTAAAACGCGACATCAATACTGCAGCTAGGTTTCTGAAAATTTGATCTTCATTCTGTTAAATCTGAATAATTGTCACTAACTTGAAGTTGTGAATCACGTCAGCGAGGCACAATTTCAACTGAGAGAAAATTTCAACTTAATAATTTGGTGGTTAAAGGGTTATGATAATCTCAGAATACGGCCACTGGTGGTGAAAAGACAACACTTGAAAAAATCAGAAAAAAATGAAAATGCTCATATTACAATGCACTGGATAGTTATATCAAGTTCGCTGGCTGTGCGCTAACATAATGCATTGAACCAATGTTAATTTAATTTGGGTCACCTCAACGACGCTGTCCCAACGTTAAAACAACACTGGGTGTCTCGTATTTTCTGATCAACATCCCAGCCAACACGAGACGTTGACCCGATGCTGGGTTAATGTTGGCCCTCCGTCTCCGACGCTGGATCAGCATTACGCCAGCACCGGGCGAAGTCTCGTCTTTCCCGTGATCTCTATCCTCTCTGTTAATCGACCAGTGATTAAGGGTGGAGCTGCTTAATACACCCGATATTTAATCGTATAACATACCACCTATATATATGTTGTAAGTACGATACTCTGAATTTTAGTCTTATAATCTGTGCAAATTATTTAAATCAAAATCCCATTCCGTTGCTTTGATGCAGTATGACTACGTGATTTTTTGTGATGCATTTGCTATCATATTATATTGAAACAAAATCCAAATATTATCGTTCCCTACTGCTCCTTAATAGTAATAGTCCTCTCAGTTTAAAAAGCCAAGTGAGCATTTATTCATTGAAAGGGTAAAAATCTGATGAATATAATTATTTTTGTGGTCACTTTAAGTTTTCCATTTTATTAAATTTGGTATAACCCACAGCCTTCATCATGTTCATGCCACGTTAACTCAGTGTTGGTCCAACGTATGAAAAGTTTGAACAACATTGATGTAATGTTGGTTTCAAGTGTTTTTTCTTTGTTTGCACGTCTGCTATTACCCTTTACCCTCTAAGTTATCTTATAATTTTCACCCACTGTGACTTGAAGTTGTGTCTCGCCACCGCGACCCACATAGCAACTTCTAGTGGCTGAGAATTATCCTATTTGTTTGATTTGAGGTCTTCTTTCTAATTTCAAACCAAACATTTGCAAATCATTTCGTTCCCAATAACAGCAACAACGGCTTATAAAACAGATTAGCGGCGAAAGGGTTGAATATCTTTTCCAAGTTTTTACAGGATTATTTTGTGAACTGTATTGACAAACAGAGATATAATGGTTAAATTTAGACTGTTAAGAAACGGCAATGCAGATGACACGAAATATATTAACCATAACAGGCATTTTGTCGTCAAAGCGTCACGTACTCACCGCTGGCCGTAACCCTTGTCCCTCTAAGGACAACAATAATCGTTTTTAATTTGTTATATCAGCCCATCAAATCACTGTTATTGGAAACAAAATGAGTGTTCAAACATACAGATTTGCAAATATTTGGTCTCAAATTGAACAAATATGGTTATTTTTCACTCACTTGAAGTTGTGTCTCGCGGCAGCGAGACGCAACTTCAAGTGAGTGAAAAATAAAATTATTTAATTTAGCGCTTTAAGGGTTGAAGGGTCGCGCCTATTTGTGCACAATCACGCATACACACTGAGAAGTGGGTGATTACATCTAGGGCCACTCATGCGTGAACGTTATTGTTTCGGCTCGCGGCGATTCCACGAGAACAAAACATCCATCTACGACGCTGGCCCAACGGTAAAACATTATTGGGATTGGACGGGAGCGCCAGTGAGGGTCACTCGGGCTGTGGCACAACTCTGGCCCAATGTCGGGCTAATGTCTAAGCCGCTGGCCAAGCGAACACGAAATATTGACCCGAGGTTGGTTTAACTCTGGTCCACACTCTGTGACGCTGGTCCAACAATAAATCAACACTGGGTCAATCTCTCATGAGCGGGCTTACCTGTATTTCACCCTCCCAGCATAAAAAATGATGTTCACGACGCTGGCCCAACATTGGCTGAGCGACGAGCAATCTCCAGGAGAGGGGGGCTGGAATATTTATCGCTGACAAATTATTTATTTCAACCCGGCTCGGCGGCGCGCTGAAAATTTAAAATTTTATTACATGTTTATATACCGTAGAAATTAAATATTTTGTTTATTTCATGCATGTTTTATTTTAAAAATACTCCAGCCCCCCCCCCCCCCCTCAATCTGTGAGATTGAATGGTGTCCCGTGACATAACCGTAGACGGTGCCGCCGTTGTACTCTGAAGGTGTCTTGTAGATCACACCCCCACGCTGGTCGCACACAGAAGTCCCCCGCGCGTTGCCGTCCCTGAGATAAAGTCACTTCACTCAAGGCTGCCGGGCACCAGGCTGCGCGGTGAATACTCAGTGTTATAGGGGTACCTAGAAATCACAGCCACAAATACTGTGCAGTACCGCTGCTCTTCTCAATGATGAAAGCAGCGTCACTTCATCAAATCGGACGTTTTGTTGGAGTTTCTGTTAAATTCGTTTGAATTTATGCATTCACACATAGGGTAGATGAGATCAGTGGACTACATGCTCGGTGGACTGCATACTCGATAATTACTGGTTGTTGAACATGAGTGTTGTATATGACTATGATAAATATATGACTAGATAACTTGAATAACTTACAGGGATTTGTTACTGGATATACACTCTATTAACAGATTAAGGATGGATTGTGGGCGCCATGTCAGGAGGTAAGATTGAAAGCCAGTGCTCATTTTGTCGGTTAATCGGACACAAAAAAAAGAGTGAGGTTTAACTCATACAACGCTGAAATATATTTGTATAAACCATGGGGACCAAAGGGATTTTTCAATTTGAAATCATCAAAAATTCCTTTGTTAGCTCTTTCTGCTTCATTTGAATACCTAAGTTAAAGATCTACGGCCGTTACATTTCTAATTATTTTATTGCGGGGATCGTCTCTATATGTCAGAAACTGACGTCTACAGCCGTCAGATTCTGACATCTGAAGACAGTCCCCGCGATGGTTAAGTAATATGATGTAGTATTATATTAACGCCGATAATTGGTTTATTAACCCTTGTCCTGCTACGCCCGTATAAACATACGGGTTCAAGCATGTTTTAGATAGTGTTCCCGCCTCTGTATACTTAGTTCAATACTTCAATATTGGAGATGTCTATTTTTCATGGAGATAAATATTTTTCATCATTTAAAGCTGGAAATTCCTTAGCAATTCCAGCTTCAAATGAATGAAAAATAGTGAAAAATTTCAGCAGGATGAGGGCTAAATGTAACGACAGTTAATACTGGTATCCTATTGCGTTGTTATTTTGTTCCATTTGTGAAGCAAACTTGGACTGTAAATTGATTTTCATAACTGACCATTAAACAAACACGCATCAAAAATTCAATAATAAGATATTCAACCATTAAACCATGCCTTGGCATTTTGACTGGCTGAATTGAATGCAATTACCTGATTCGTCGTACTGGAAACGTAACTTGTATACGAGTTTTTTCGACGAGCATGTATCTTGTTGATGAAGACTTTTGCAAAGTTTTCTTCCAGCAGTCTGTAACAGGATTTCTGCAAAGCTTGCTTGTTTCTGTTGGTCTGTTGATATGCTATATAGACAAGGTTTTGAATCTCACGCTGATGTGTACCAAACTCCCTGATGGCGGCCACTATATTATGATAACTGGCCGCCATGAGGGGGTTCAGTACACCTCATTGTCCAAAATACAAGATTTCCAACTTGTCCATTTATACATTAGTAATAATGTACTACAATCTATCAACGAAAGGTAACTGGATTACTGTAGTCAACAATCATGGCAATAGTGACTGAGAGTGCGGCTCACTAGATTATAGCAGATTGTTGACCGCCAACAACTGGATGTCGAAGGCAACTCTAGAGGACTTGGACAGTTAGAAGATAGTAAAGACTACACATGAAAGATAAACCACCCGAGATGACCTTCTCAGGTACACGCCCCCCCCCCCCCCGGCAAAAAGGAGACATTGTCAAAAAAAGATTGGTTGAGCAATGCCGGGTCAACATTGGTCCACCGTCTACGACGGTTGACCAATATTGACCCGATATTGCTCAACCAATCGTTGGGTACGCGGGGGCACTATGAGATACTAACGAGGAAAATAGAAGCATTACTTCCGTGAGAACCTATTCACTTACCTCTCCTCATGATCCTTACCTCTCCACTTACCTCTCCTCACCCGAACAATCTAACGTTTGTTCTTCCACCCGAAATACCTTCGGTCGCCAAGGACGCCTCTCCCCACCAGAGATCTTATCTAAAACCGACCTCTTCTGGTCACGTATAACTACATCTTTGTTTCCAGGTCATTTCTCATGAGTTCTAAGGCAAATTAAATGTAAATATAGATTCCTATTCTGACATAAAAGTGTCGTTTTCTTCGATTTTAATAAGGTTCATAATATATTAGATGGACAAAGTTGCTAAATATGGTACCATAAATATGTAGGTCCATGAACACGTCGGTTACACGATGTTTATGTAATTGAATAGGGTTGCACACTACTAAGTATACTCGGGTACTGTGATTTGTTTTATACCTGGGTGATATATTATTCTAATGTTCTTTGTTTTTATTAAGGCTCGTACAAACGCACCAAGGGTGCTGCGGTAGAAAATATCATAAAATGTAAGTCTATGATGAACACGTCGGCCACACGATGTTTATGTAATTGAATAAGGTTGCGCAGTACTAAGTATACTCGGGTATTGTGATTTTTTTTATACCTGGGTGATATATATTATTCTAATGTTCTTTGCTTTTATTAAGGCTCGTACAGACGCACCAAGGGTGCTGCGGTAGAAAATATCATAAAATTTAAGTCTGTGATGAACACGTCGGCTACACGATGTTTATGTAATTGAATAAGGTTGTGCAGTACTAAGTATACTCGGGTATTGTGATTTTTTTACCCTGGGTCGTATATTCTGATGTAATTTCTTACGACTCTTAACAATGTTCGTATATAGATGGACAAGGGTGCTGTGGTACTCAAAATCATAAATATGTAGGCCTGTGAACATGTCGTTTACAGATATTTCTGTAATAGAATAAGGTTGTGCAGTAGGCAAACTAAGTGTAGACCTGCTCGGGAATTGTGATTTATCTTACCTGTGTCATGTACATATGTTTATTTTAATGACGCATAAGTCTGCATAGACTTACCGTCGTCAATAAATATCTATCTATTAAGTGTATTCTAACGTAATTTCTTAGGACTTTTTATAAGGTTCGTATAGATGGGAAAGGGTGCTACAGTACAAAAATACCATAAATATGTAGGTCTGTGATTACCACGTCGCTTACGAGATGTTCCTGTAATAATTGTATAAGGTTACGTAGTACTCTTCTCTACAAAGTCAAAAGGCAGTATCTGCTTACATGTGAAGTAAGCAGATACTGCCTTTTGGCTTTGCATGGACTCTATATACTGCACTCGGGAATTGTGATTTGGTTTTCTAACCTGGGTCATATATCGACCCAAAGTAGAATCGCAGTACGACACCATGGGAAGGCATATCACAAGTAATGACGATAATTACACATATTCCCAAGGAGCAGTAGTAGCTGGAACAATGCTGGTTTGATGTTGGCCGAGCGTATACGATGCTGGGCTAACATTTAACCAGCATTGCTTCTGGGTGTGTATCATAGACCCAGTCTGCATTATGGTGAGACTATTCTGCTCTGCAAAGCCAAAAGGCAGTATCTGCTTAGTCGTGAAGTAAGCAGATACTGCCTTTTGGCTTTACTGACTGTATACCATGCTCACCATTACGACCTGGACCTGGGCACTAATTGCATATAATTGGTAATTAACGTAGTTAATAGGACATATTTTTTACTCCAATTAGCACGTCCGTCTCAATAGTGATACTTTCTGTAACAGTTTCGTGCTGCCGCCGGGTAATTTCATTTTTTTTTTTAAATTTAATTTGTAGATCGGCTGTCTAATCAATTTAGTTGTATTATTTTTGTCATAAAGTGTCTCTACCAATTTTAATTAAGCAATTGAACGGGTTGATGCCGGTATCGCCCAAAAGCTTGTGGGAATTTTGTCGTTGTCATGACGCATCAAATAGGACTCCATGATATATATATATAATGACTACACTATTACGTTCACATAAAAATAAATGTTTGTTTTATGATGCGTACTCGTGTGTCTTAAACACCTTTTTTATTTTAGTGAATCAAACACGAAAGTGTTCCACGGATTGAAATTACTCCACCTGTTCATTACACAGTAGCCGTGTCGTCCACTCCGAGGCCTGGATTGATGCATTTTCTCTACCCCAAAAACTCAACATGGCGGTGACTGAGAGCGATCTCGACCCCAAGGTCCATATACACTTTTTAATGACTGTGCGATCTGTGAGCTGAGAATGCGAGCATGTAACTGAAATGTCACTGATTCTAAAAACCTCTTTTCGACCTGATTATTCGAGGGCAAGTCTTGGATATGACTGTCCAAAGAAATGCCCCACGATTTTATACGGAGTCAATCTGTGGCTGAAACCTATTTCAGCCACTGGGCTAATTACACAGTACTTGTGAATACATACATTTTATTTTCTGGTATTGAAATGTGAAGAATAAGTATAGATCACGTATCGTGACGCACACTACGCACAATGTAGAAGTACCAGCGATCAGAAGATGGTCAAATGCCGGTTCGAGTCCGGGGCAACGTCTCGAATCCGGGGCCAGCGCTGATCGGGGGTTGGCCCGATTCTGTGAGTTTGACCAGTATGGGTTTGGTCGCCCGTCACCGAGCCCATCATTAGGTGACGGTAATAACTGGTATTATACGAGCGGCGACCCAACAAACCCGAGACGTGAAGTCAATGTTGTATTAATGTTGGGCAGGCGTCTGCGACGCCGGCCCAACATTAATACACCTTTGGACAAACATATCGTGGTCGACGGGAACCCAAACACCGTTTTTTTCCTGATTGACTCCACTACGCCCGGCGATGTTCACAAGGAAGTATAACGTAGAGATTAATAAAAGCCTGCATTGTTTCCCGGAAAATTATATGTGTAGATATGTGGCCCCCTAAATATGTGTGTACAACCACACTGTTCTTTATGTGGGAACATCTGAAGTGTATGCAATTTGGGTTTTAGATAAACATGTATCTCTCGAAATTTTTTTACTAGAAAGTGTACAAATTCTTATAACACTTTCACCAAGGGAATCCATCAAAACAACACAAGTAAACCCGATAGTACGTAAGTGGCTAGACATGACCAGTAATAGCTGGTAACGTTTATAGAACCTTAATATTGACATGATTAAAAAGTCATATGATTTAGCATTTATATATTTCTTTTTCAAGGATAACGTACGAAACAGAATAAATCTTTATTAAGAGTTTAATATTTTTTATTTTATAGCAAAGAATATGTTGCGTTGGGAGGTGCTGCTATGTTTTGTTTTGTACATAAGCCTACTACCATTCTTGCTACTCCTGATATAATGCGAGCAGTTCAGTTGCATGTCTAGGTATATTAAAAATATACATTTGTGAACTAATGGAAATTACAAGTGAATATGTTCACTAATGCGTGGTATTCTAATGATCCAATATGACACACAATATTGCCAATAATTGGCCTATAAATTAATGTGATAATAACTCACTTACGTCTATTACAGAAGTATTTTAAAGACGCTATGAGATATATCTGTTTACTTTATATGGCCTAGTTTGCGTCACAGTTATTAGTCATTTCCGCCTATTAAAACTAAAGAACACTCCCGTATATCAGTCATTCCCAGCCGCCCCTTAATTATGTGAAAGACACATGACATATGTACGACACCATAATTATGAGAAAATACGACAACATATTAGAACAAATATATTATTTGATCATTCACTTTTCTGAACAATACAATATCTCAGTAAACACAAAATATTTGTATAACATTGTCCATTGTCCATTGTCCGACGTTGTACAAATGATTACTGTGTTTACTGGGATTTGTGTGAATAAATGAATACATGAAGAATGAATGGGGGTTTAGGCCACATTTGTGCACATGAAGGCTAAACTGGACCAAGATATCCTCCCGAGGATGCCGAGATGAATCAATGAGATCACACTGCCCTCTAGACACAGGATTAGAAATTCTGGCCCTGGTGGTCTGATGCCGAGCACGCTAGATGGGTCATGGAGGCTCCCCGCAATATTCAATCTTTACGAGTAAGCGGGAAAGATATTTTTGTCAACTTTTGCGAAAATGTTCTACGTATTAGCTTTCGGTTTGGCTTCAGACTACTTTCCTTGTTGTCGCTAACCAATCACTGAACCAGCACTGAATCTATGCCTACACGATATGTTGAACCAATGTTGTTCAAAGGTTTGTGTTTGCCGGTGCTGATGCATGTAATAGTCACTGACAAATCTCTTGAGAGAATGAGGTGTGGAGATCTGGTGCCTCAGGGTGATTTGCAGCACGGTGGCTGATCAATTGGGTGTAACTTGAGCACATAATTACGGAATAGTTACAAAGAGTTATGACCTCTGTCGAGGGCAGTGTTCTGCTCTGTAATGCCAAAAGACAGTACCTGCTCACTTTACAAGTAAACATATACTGCCTTTTGGCTTTGCACGCAGTGTTGTAAGAACTGCATCAAATTCTCTGTCGTCGTCACTTGTGTAATGTATTTAGTGCGACAAATTAACCCGAATCAAAGGCATTATCATAACAATTGTTTCGTTCAAAAGAAGCACAAATTCTACGTAGCAAGAGCAGTAAATACAAGGAATCTCAATAGAGACTATTGAATTTCCTTGGTAAATACAAGGATACTAGAACACTGTGTTCTAGTATCCTTGGTAAATACAAGGTTGTGTACTTTAGTTTTTCCTAATGGCACTCGTAAAGATGCAATATTGTTGGGAACCTCCGTGGCCTAGATGTAGCGTGCTCGGCCTCAGACCGTCAGTCCTGTGTCTGGAGGGCAGTGTCATCTCATTCATCTCACCATCCTCAGGCGGTTCTCTCGGCCCAGTTTAGCCTATATATATATGTGCACAAAGGTGGCCTAACACCCCATTCATTTCATTTTTCCCAATGTCATTTGGATACTATTGAAATTTGAATCACAGTTAAAAGTATGGTACATGTATATTCAGTTGAAAATCTGTTTTTCAAGTTGAATAAAATAAAAGGATTTTAATACCTCGGTCACAATGGTCCGTACGAGCCCTGAAGTAACAACTTCTGATAATTTCTAGTGGGCGTTTTGTTAATACGGCGTTCGTACGAGTCATTGCGACCGAGGTATTGAACCCATTTTTATTTTATTTAATATTTTCCCCTTGTATATGAATGGATGTATTATTCTGCCACTTCACAAAGTGGCAGATACACTCTTTCATACCCAGGGGGGGGGGGGGGGGGGCATATACGTAACATCTCCCGTCATATTTTAGCGGTCTGGAATGTTTCTAAACTGGGTATTTGATGACATAGATCCAACACTTTAAATTAGCAGCTCTAAATCACCGTTTGCCGCCTGATCATCGGTCAATCAATTCTTTATGAACAGTTTAATTTGCATATCTTTTGCCGGGGTTAATGACCCTGTAATTTAAATCGCATCGCGTATAGGCTGCCACCGTCGCCTTTTCACTGAAAGCATTAACTGTCCATAAACCTTTTAACCGCTACGCACGACTATAATCGCTTTTAATTCTTCTGGTTAGCTGATCGAATCACTTTTATTGAGAGTGAAATGAATGTTTAAACATCAAAATTTGCAAATGTTTGGTGCTGGATTAAATACATTAGTAATTTCGCCCACTTGAAGTCGTGGGTCGCGACAGCGACACACAACTTCAAGTGGGCGAAAAATTAAATAAGATAACGTAGCGGAGAAAGGGTTAATTTTGGGTATTATTCTAACTGCAGTTGAATGGTTCACGCAGGTAAAGAGTGTTGTACAATAAATACGTGTTTACTTTCAAATGGAAACTTCAAACAATCCATCGAGCACAAAAGCCCAACAAATGCTGATCTAATGTTGGCCCAGCGGCGGCGACGCTGGACCAACACGTCAGAAGAATTTCGAAATAAACAATTTTACACCACTTATGTAAAAACATTTAATTATGAATGTCTTGAGATCATTTGTTCTTACTTGCCGTGCAAAAGCCAAAAGGCAGTACGTACTTTAGGCTACAAGTAAGCAGATACTGCTTTTTGACTTTTCAGAGCAGATTAGTAGTCTTTATATTCGAAACTTTTCAAACAACGGTTTTTAAGTGTTTTGGCAAGATTGAGATAATTGATTTCCACCGACTCTCACACATTATCTGCGGTGAATTTCAATTATCTATTTTCATCACGTAGGCCTATTACTATTACAATATACCAAGGACAGGCCGATTTGGGCTGTTTATTTAAGGTCTGTTGTTGTACAAAAAGTAGATCTATTATTGAAAATCGTCGGGTATCTGCATATGTAGGCCCTAGGTCACACTTGTAAGTTTGATTGCGTTTTTAATATCATTATTAAAATACACACGCGACGTTAATCCACTGCTAAAACGTAATATTCTAATGAATATTTACTAAAAACCTTTTTCGTGGTCATGCACATATTATTTTATTGACGTGATATCCACAATTGAAAATAAAGGCAAACTTTGACCATGCAAATAATCTGAATCATCATACGAAGAACTGTATGTATTATTCATTCAACTCCTGCTGCTGTAAAATAATGCAAGAGAGCATACAGCGATGTAAACACCGATCGTTTTCTTTTCAGAAAAAAACATAGGAGGTCGCTCGCAGCTAGCCCTGAAAACAGGACTATTCCGCGGCCCGGGCCGCGGGATAGTCCTGTTTCCAGGGCTAGCTCGCATCGGGTGTTGACTGCGTGTAAACAATATATGTTAGCTCGTTAACGTGTTCATGTAGCTAGCAGTCCGGTATCTCGCCCTGGGTGCCGCTATCTTGGGTCTACATTTTGCCGGTGTGAATGCAGTACAGGGACGTCTAATAACTAGTTTCTTGCTGAACGTTAGAATACCTGGGCCGTCTGCGCGAGAGGCCGCAATTCTTGGCACGGTGACATCAGCTGATGCGATATTAATCCGCAGTTGTCTCGGTACCAGGCCGATGTTTTTGACGTCGGTCCGATATCGAGCCGACTTTGCACCGCTCACGGGATATCGGGTGCATCCGAGTGCGACGTCACCCCCTGTGACCCCATTAGGTATTTAGCTTTAAGACCCATGCGCATTCCTCGGTCATGTCCACCAGTAAAAATACGAACGGTCACTGTGTGCAACTTTGTAAAAAAATAACTACCACCCAGAAACGGAACCAATATTGTTTTAAATGTTTGCCCACCGTCTTCGACGCTGGCCCAACATTAAAACAACATTGGATTAATGCGTCGTGTTTGTCGTGTACTAACCTGCTAATTATGTGCTACTTTATAGACGCCCAATTTGTGGGCTACTTTTCAGATGCCCAATTTGTGGGCTACTGCATACATGTCCAATTTGTGGGCTATTTATTCATTTTGTGGGCCACTTTATAGCCGTCCAAATTTTTTTACCCACTTTATGGATTTGTTAGCAGCAATTCAGTTAAACGTGATCTGGCATGAAAACATCCCGTAAACATTCCCCTAAGCTACCAGATGCACCACGAACAATATTCGTTTGCCACTTACGTTTTACGCAATGGGAGACGTTTTCATTTTTGAATCGCCATAAGGCGTCATGTTTTGTGTAAGTCTCACTATATTTTTTCTTATACGCCAAATACTTCATTGCAGAACTGTGTTATGTTATATTACGTTTTTTGTGAAAGACAGAATATACTTTTCTAGCTTATAATGGTTCGCATTTGTAAAAGAAAATGTATAATGTAGGCCTACTTTCAGTTATCAGGTTTTGTGGAGTTTAAAAGGATATGGTAAAGGACGAGCTATACGTTCTAGGTTAAACCAAGGACAATAGAATCAGTGTGGTTATAATTCCTTGGTTTAAAACTGTTTTCAATCGTAAATATTAGTACACTATTGAGATCACTCAGCCGCTTATAAAACAGTATCACACGTGAGTAGCGTCATTTTCTTATGACGAGTTCTTTCTGTGTTACAACGCAGCGTACCAATGAATACCGACCCAGAAAACAAAGACACATCGACACAACGTTGATTTAACATTGGGCCACCATCTGCGGGGTATATACTTAGTATGGAGCACAGCGGCGGTCACCTTGTCGTGGGTGGTAATTACGATCAAGTTACGATCAAGGTACACCAGTCACTCGTTTAGTTTCGTGTCTGGCAACGTCCCAGGTATTCTGCTGTCTTCTGCCGGTTGAGACGTTGCTCCGATGCTGCTTTAATGTTGGGCCAGCGTCTGCGACGCTGTCCCAACATTAAATCAGCATCGGGTAAGAAGTCGGTTGGGGTTTATTCCTTTTTACACGCTGCCAGACGTGAATCCATTTTATATACTGCAGATCTGGTAATATTCGAGAGGTTTTTCGCGAGGAGGACAAATTCGCGAATTTAAGAATCTCGCGAAAATTATTATTATAATAGCGCTATACTATCATCGAAATTCATAATTCGCGAATTCTAGACTTCACAAAAAGTCCCCGAATCACAAATTCGCAAAAATCTAAACACGCGAAAATTACCAGATCTACAGCATGCACGTTGATTTAATCTCAATGTGTACACTGACATTAATACAATGTTGGTTTGATGTTGGGCCAGCATCAAACCAACATTGGGTCAGCGTGTCATGTCTGCCTGGTAAGAATAATATTATTAAATAATAATTTCTGAAGTCGTGTTTACGATTGGTTGGTGGTCGCTTCAGATTGAATAACTTGCGCAGTGGAGCGTGGATATAGAGACATTTCAATTGTGACCGTTAAGTGCCTAATTTGTGACATGACGACACATGACGTAACAAGTGGACATTATGGACACTGGTCACCTGAGTGACCGGGGGTCAAGCCCGTGATAAGCATCATAATAGTGATTATTACGATTTACTGCGCTTTATAACTATGTGATGTAATACATCACAATCACATAGTTATAAAGCGCAGTCGGCATTACCGTAAAACAGCGGTAGTTTTTTTCACGATATGTCGTCGCCTCGGAGCTAAAGGATCCTATCTGCCACTCTAACGAGTGTCAGATAGGATCCTTTAGCTCCGAGGCGACGATGTATTGTTTATCGGTTGCTGTTAAAGATGACTACTCTGCTCTGCTCACTTACAAGTAAGCAGATACTGACTTTTGGGTTCGCACGGCAGTATTGTTGTGCACTGTTTTTATAATATTATTTTTGCTATTTTACCTGTACACAAAATTCGCTCAAATAAGTCGCCACAAAAACGTAACCAGTACCGACACATGTCGGTGCATCTTTGCTTTTACTGTGGTATACAATGATATAACATCGGTCGTTTGACATACTTGTATTTTTTCATGACATTGTATGCATCTGTGGACGCCCCGAGTGACGTTTGTGGCATTCAGATATTACAAACAATTTAAAAAACATCAGTCTTTATCTTTTTCACGTAGAACAATAACCATCATAACGTAATTGTATTTACTAAATACGTGTCGCATGCGTGCATGAGCCTACAAAAAATAATTTGAGAATTAGTTGTCACATTAAGGTTATGCGAATAATGAGGATAACGCCATTATTTTTTGGATGATTAACCCTTGAAGCGCTGA
Source organism: Flabesymbios commensalis (assembly GCA_964017125.1). Classification (NCBI taxonomy): domain Eukaryota; kingdom Metazoa; phylum Annelida; class Polychaeta; order Terebellida; family Flabelligeridae; genus Flabesymbios; species Flabesymbios commensalis. The sequence goes on along the minus strand of OZ024906.1, from coordinate 80,853,113 downwards.
AATATTATTTTGTATATACGAGACCAAAGTTTTTTTTTTTTGAAATCATCATAAATGTCTTAGTTTGCTCTTTCCGTTTCATTTGAATACCTATGTTATGTGTCTACTGTCATTACACATATTCTATTCTTTCAGTGCGGTAATCGAATTTAAATCTGACGTCTCAAACGTCAGAGTCTGACGTCTAAAGTCGGTCCCCACGTTGAAAGGGTCAGATTACATATGTATGCTAACGACTACATCTAGATCGTAATGGAAGGTTGATGTGGCTATGATCTATCGTTAAGCCCATGTCCTTAGACGACATTGTGCTAATCACCATGTCAGAATTCACCAAGACAACTTTTATCTACAAGATATGATTATATGGCACACTAACTCTTATATTGCTGAATTGTTTCTATTGTATTTGTCGTCATTTGAAGCTTACATTGCTAACGCAATTCCCCGCATCAAATGACAAAAAAAAAAAATCCTTTTTTTAATACACATTTTTTTAATTGAATTATTTGACTAACTGAGCATCTACCACAAAATATATTATCTGTTACCTCTGTATCTGTTGACATCTGTTACCTCAATACCTAGTTACAAACCTAGATACCCTTACAACAAGGGTTTGCATGTCTGCAGTCGTACACTAGTAGTACAAAAGGGGTGCTGAGAATTTCTATTAAAAATATATATTTTTTCTAAAATGGTATTGTTTCAAGTGCTTTCCAAGTTCGTACCCAGTATGATCGATTTTTATTATTCATCAATCACAGTGCCATTTCTGGCCCACCAGGTGCTCATTTACACCTGATCGAGTGAAGCGAAGTACGACGAAGTGCCCTACAGGTCTAAGGACACAACATTAACTGGCGCAATCTCACAAAAGGGAGAAATATGATACTTTTTTTAAGCCCAGTCGCGCCTATGCACGACAGGCGGTAGCTCTAGTGAAGCTACACGTTCCACTAATGCGTCAGGTCTTGAATACATACAGTATGAGAATATCATTGTTGGGCTTTATAATTATGGCCTGCCACTGATTGTCATAGCTGCACAGTATGACTGAAAGATGTACAGAAGTTTCCATTGTGGCCAGTGTGTCTTAAGTTACACCTGTTTACAGTACTATGCAAAGCAAAATGGCAGTGTCTCCTCACTGGTAAGGTAAACAGATACTGCCTTTGTGGCTTTTCACGGCACCACAGGTTATATAGGTCAGGTAACACACGTGATGGGGTCACGAGACTGCGGTGATAATAACAAAAAAACTTTATATATATAAAAAGTTCTTGTAATAACTAAACGCAAACCAATACAAAACGAGGTTTAAAAGATGCACACTTTTATCGTGTCTCCAGAATAACAGTTGAAGTGAAACAAAATGCAAATCCATGCTTCTCAGCAAACAAGAATTTTACTTAGTGTTGATTTAATGTTAGGCCAGCGTCGCAGATGCTGGGCCAACATTGAATCAAAACTAAGTAAAATTATAGTTTTCTCAGCTACCAAATGATTTACAATGCTGTTTTACAATGTAGGCATATACATCTTGCGCCAAAGCGCCATTGAGTCTCAATATTGTTGAGATATACTGGCGCAATAGAAGTCATTATCCATTATCCATGAATTTAAAGTAATTGTAATTCAATTCAGCGTTGCATTACATTATGCTGATCTTGAAACAAATAAATTCATGTTGAGTGACGACACATGATTAATTGTGCTGTTACGGATTTTAGAATTCTCAGTGTACACCATACCAGGTGCCTTCACCACTTAGATTTAATGTAGATCAAATGTTTCTTTCACAACGTGTGTGTACATAACCTGTCTAATAACCTGAAAGACCAAGTTTATATTTAATAGGTCATAGGAAATTGGTGGTGTACTTCTATCAAACATTTTATTTCAGTTTTATTTGCTATCAGACGCGTAAAGTAATTGAAAACGTGATCACGGTCTTCCGTTTCAAAAGCCAGATTGGTTTTGATGATGATGAAGTGTTATATGACTAGATGATCACAGATCACCATTGTCTTCCCGTAAAATAGCCTTGCTTTCAAGCAGAAGTCAACTATGCTGCACTGAAAAGCCAAAAGGCAGTATCTGCATACTTGTAAAGTAAGTAGATTCTGCTTTTAGCTTTACATGGCAGTATATGCAGGTGTTGAACCGTCCACTAGAATCTCCGTTCTACCTAGTATCCTTGGTTCTACACAAATTAAACTTAGAACTATTTAGAACAGTGCACCTGTTGGATTTTTTCGAGGTCATATAAATTAGCCCGGCTAATTGGATAATCTTTGGTCCGGCATGGAGGTCAATCGATCAAACATTGTCCAACCCAATCTGCAACACCCTTGTAATATCGAGCATAGTAAAGCAAGGTAAAGCACAATCAACCTTTAAGGTGCAAATCACGTCTATGTAGTCGTTTTTTAGAATTTTTATTTGGCCTTAGAACAAGAGAATTTGGAGGGAAAATGAGCATTGAATTTGCCACATATGCATATGATTTGATTCAGTATACTTGACTATTTTTCACCCACTTGAAGTTGTGGATAGCCGCAGCGATGCACAACTTCAAGTGGGTAATGAAATAAATTCTACAATTTAGCGATTTAATGATTAACGTATCGTCGCCTCGGAGCTAAAGGATCCTATCTGCCACTCTGACGAGTGTCAGATAGGATCCTTTAGCTCCGAGGCGACGGTATGTACAGCTAATGTCAAGCTAATGTCAAGCTGATGTCAAGCTAATGATAACAAGAGAGTCTTCTTCTTCAATCTGCTGTTATTTTATCTCCTGACGATGCTTGACGATGTTTTGAAAGCGATAGCTTTTTATGGCACACGTTTACGTGTGTAAGGCGTTGTGTGACAACTCCTGCCATGTTATGTTTTAGCACGCTCGTCATGTGACGAACACGAGGAAATTAAGAAATCCACCGGGTTTCATTTAATATGCGTCAGTGACAGGTAATTTCCTGAGTTACATGCTAATTATTTAAGTCTACTTGCTATGTTATCCAGTCGACAGCTATTCTCCCTAAAGGTGTAACTAGTCTGTAAGACACGCAATGCAAGACCCAAATGAACGATTTTATACTGAAAATACTTCAATCTACGGAGTTCAGACACATTCAAATACCTTTCTTTGAAGATTTGGTTGCTGATTACACTCCAACCCGCAACTGCATGTAAGTGGTTGTTTGGGACATTTTAAATTAAATAATGGACTGCAGATTGCTAAGGTTGCTAAACTTGTTGGAACGCTTGCATAGCAACTGTTTGTGACTACATGCCGTGATATGTACCGCTACCAAATTAAACCATACAGTTTATATCTTAATAATTCACTGTCATTCTCAGAGTTAAAAATTGTTCAGAAAAGTGTTGTTTAAAGTTGTTATATCTTTATCAAGGAATCTTTTAATTTCTAGAGACTTCGATTTAGTAAATTTATTAAACAAGAGCTCAGGGGAGGGGGGGATTATAAGCCTATGTGTTATTTTACGTTTTTAGTCGTGTGTATGGGTCGGTCAGAGAGATGGCAGGATATAATTCACCTGACCTCGTCATAGCCCTAATTTAGTGACTTAAGATGACAAGTAGATAATGTACGGGTTGTACATCAAACGTAACAGATAACAAAATGGCCGTCGGCCAAGCACTGGCTACTAACAGTGTGTTGTGTCTTTTTTATTAGGTCTGATATCCACAGCATTTGAAATAACGATTAATCAATGCTTAATGACGGGTCAGCGTCTGAAAATCCGGCCCAACATAAAACTAAACCATCGAAATTACGGTTGCACTACCGGTACTACAATATGCAACTTCCACTCTTGCAGTACTAGACCTACTATCACTGACTATGTACCATGATTTACATAAACGTTTTTCATCATGTGTGTTATCATCAGTGATCACGGGTCATATCATATTGTTTCGTGTCAGGGAGCAGTCCCTTGATCACTTGAAAAAGCATATTTTTCAAAATGTGATAAAATTATTGTCTATGATCTTATGATCTGAAATGGTGTCTATGCCACTGGCAGTGTGTAACTTTAGATTGTCTGGCACTGAACCACATCAACATAAATATCATATATAACTCTTCTTCATTTTATTCTTGGATGCCTTTTTAGTGTCAAGAGTGTGCGCTTTCAATCCTATGATATAAACCATACATCGTAATTCTATCCTCATTCCAGGACCATTTAGCATCTTTATACGCCAGCTAACCCTTATAACGCTAAGCGCGACAATAATCTTGTTTAATCCATTTTTATTTGCCTGTAAAATCACTGTTGGGAACGAAATGAGTGTTTAAACATCAAGAGCTACAAATGTGTGGTCTCAAATTAATCAAATAAGAGTAATTTTCATCAACTTGAAGTTGTGGGTCGCGGTAGCGAGACACAACCTCAAGTGGGTGAGAAATTAAATTGTTTAATTGAGGGTTTTAAAGCTTAAGTTGTAATAGACAGTCTGATGAATGTTGTTGGTGTATTACCACGATGTAAGGTAACATATCAACATATAAACCGATGTACGTCATATTGTACTGAACAATCACTTATTACGTAAAATTACATACTATTGACTCGATTTACTCGAGCAATTAATGACTGCCCCACAAAGTCAAAAGGTAGTAAGCAGATACTGTATTTTGACTTTGCATGACAGAGTAACCCACCGGTGGCCAACACTGTCCCAATATGATTACAAGACGTTCAACAAACTTTGAATCAACACTACGTTTGTGGTATGATAACCGATGATGGAGCCTACCGATGATGCATGGACCCGACCGATGATTGAACCAACCGATGATGGAACAAACCGATGATGGAACCAACCGATGACGGAACTAACCGTCTGTATGCTAAAGATCACTACATGGTCTTCACGCGCGGCTGTTAATCATTTTACCTGAAAATTATACTGCCCCAGTGATGACACGTTCCAGAAATAAATCTGTCAAAACTACTAGTCTATGAGATTACTGCTGCCAATGCCAAGAATCACATCGTGCAGGCAGCTGGAGCGTGATCCCAGTATGTTATGTCGTCTGATTCCACCGGGCACACGACGTTGTTGCGACGTTGAATCAACGTCGCAACAACGTCGTGTGCCCGGTGGGATAAAAAGGGTCTACACGCACATAAAATGTGTACATGATATATGTTTAGAATATGATGACATTAGTGTCCATGTTCAACCCTTTCTGGATCTAATGCGTCTCATGAGAAAGTTGTTCAGAACTATCATTGACTATTGTATTCCAAATTTTTATTTGGTCTTACATGTAAATAGTAAAAGTGACGCCACGAACATGTTTAAGGTAACGTAAAATTGTTCTTTTGGGATTCTACCCTCTTATTTAAATAACAAATTAATGACCGCGGTGATTGGCTGAGCTCGTCATGTGATAGGCTGAACCGCTCTTAGATTGGTCGGGAGTAAAATACCATACTTGGTCCTAAAATGACAGCATAGGTTCAAAGAAAGAACGACGTTAACTCTTAGGCCGACAAATACATATAAGTTAGTTAACCATAATTAAATTGTGAGTTGTTGGTCAATATACTCTTCTTCATTTTATTCCTTGATGCCTTTTTAGTGTCAAGAGTATGCGCTTTCAATCCTTTGATATAAACCCATACATCGTATTTCTGGAGTGGCTCCATTCAAGAACTTTGTCTTTGAAGGCACCTCTAAGATGTACCTCTTCCAGAATCAAATCAATCTGTGTCAACATGCTGAAGGCAGTGTGGGCCAGGTGATTTAGCGAGAATACTGGCCATCCTCAGCTGTCCCTATAAATTGTTCCTGCTTGCCCCTGATTACTCTACTCCCTACCCCGACTTACCAGCAAACTCCCGACGCTGAACCAATGTTGATTCAATGTTGGCCCATTGTCGGAGACGATGGGCAAACATTGAATCAACACTGGTTGTCGTATTTGCTTGGTTGCTGTAATGGCTGACCACGTATGCTTCTGGCAGTCACTGCATGCTAAACATACGCCAAATGTTGCTTTTATCAGTTTATGTGGGACCAAAGTCGAAGATGCCGATCCCAAAATGAGCCGACGTTGGTCCGGTTTCGGTTAACACCCTTTATACAGCTCTATAAATATTTACCTCTCCCCCTCCCTCGCTGATTACCTTTTCAATCTCACAAATGAAAGAGCGCGTGTTCTCGTATTCTTCAAGATGACTTATTCAGTTATTTGTAATTAAATATGTAGTAGAAGCTTTGCTCGTGAGCCGCGAGAGACAGAGTGACCGGCTCAAGGATATTTTGTTGTCGATAACGCAATACAAACCGAGACAACAAAGTTGGTCTAATCCCATCTGCCTTCATTCGCGCAATATACCTTATTAAGGTATGTTTTTTATGTTTTTGATCGTGTTTGTTTGTTTGTTTGTTTGTTTGTTTGTTTGTTTGTTTGTCTGTCCGTAAGCCGGATTACTTGAAAAATAATGAAACTTTTACCAGAGGTGTGTCTCGGGCCAAGGAACAATCCATTAATTTCGTCAGACTCTGACTGACTGTTTAGTTTCAGAATATAACACCAAATAAGTAGTGATTTTCAACATTTTTCATTGAAGAACTACTTTTTGTTTACACTGCTTGGGGAGATAATTCTATTTTTAAATAAAGCAGAGTGTGTGTAAGAAACACTCAAAGGGACGCATCAATCACACTGCTCAGCGAACCGATTATTACCAGCTGGCAACGTAATAACTGTGCGCCCACCTTGATTTTGTTCTGGGTTGTATCGCTTCAGTCTATACATCGCCATTAAAAAAATGTAACCTTCGTTACAAATGCAAACATATTTTAGTTATGCATTTGAACACAAGTTAGCTATGCATTTCTGAGTTATTCATAAAGACATCTAGAGGCTTAACATTTGAATATTGCTGTAGCAGCAGTAATTTATTTTCCTAGTTTTTAACTGCATGATCATATACTAATACTGTGTTCTATGTCCCTACATAGGCCTACAGACCCCCTTTAATCAGTGTTTATTTATTCAGATGGTATGGAAACTAGACAACAATAAATCACTGTGTGATAAATTTATGCCACATTCAAGCTGATTTGTACACTGTTGTACACTAAGAACAAGCGTACGTCAGGAGGAAATTGTTTTTTCCCCACAGGATGTTTAGCAGGCGTTGTATGAACACCAGCAAATTGTTTAATTGGTGTTACTTGCAATCTACAGGAAGCGGCCAGCTACACGCATATACCCAGCAAGCACGGGACGCTGAGTCAATGTTGTTTCGATGTTGGGCCACCGTCGAAGACGGTGGACCAACATCAAAACAACATTGGCACAACGTTTCATGTTTACCAGGATCCACGTATACGCTCAACCATGCCATAACAGCAGACAGCATGGAACAAGAAATACGGACTTATGTTACTCTGGCATTTATAAAAGAATACTTAGCATTGCCACGAGCTTTGTCTAACCCATGACGTAACACATATCGTACTTTCGGTTGATCAAGAACCCACTGTCAAGTGCACCTTACACATGCCAGACCAAATCACCGCTGTTTTCACGTATGCTGCCGTGACGACAGGGATGGAGAGATTTTTATAATCTGGATGTTCTCGGCAACGTTGGGCAGAGAGCTGTCATACCGCAAACCAGGACTGTCCCGCTATCCTAAGTTTACATACTGATGATGTAATCCAGAAACGTTAAAAGACGGCCGTTTTTTATAAACACTTGAGTTTTCTGATACTTTCGCCGATTATCGCTCACTTATGGCCGACTTATCAATGCTTGATACGCGTTCGTCTGGCTTTGTGGATATTTTTAGAGCATTGATGATTGTTGTTTTGTGATCCCGGTTCAACATAAGTCACGATTGCTGCTGCTCGTCGTCCTCTGTGACCCACATAACAGAGCACGAAAAAAGGTAAAATGAAAAATTGAGCCATTCCGCTGACATTCAAAAAATGATCATTAAGACACTTCTATTGACTCTACCAGTATAGTCTATTCACTTTTGATGGAAATGTAGCTTCTATGGAAAATAGGGCATCAACTAAAAAACATCCATTTCATATATAAACACGTTGTGATCATACATTCTTTCAAGAAAGAAACAGAAAATATGAGGAGATTTATTGTCGAATACCGACAGGAACGTCATCGTGTACATCGTAGTCTACTGTATTGAACTGACCAGTGATTTAATCTCATTAAATGCAGTTGTGAGAGTTTCACAGCAGATGGTGGATTCACTTGCTTGACAAGACCTGTTATTTGCCGGATATTCCCTGAACACCTTTTAATCTTATAGCTAACACATTAGAACCAGCGAATAGAGGTGTATTTTGGGTGATGAATATCTTATTCATATGACCATATTTTTATGTGACTAGTAAAATAATTATGATTAGACCGACATCGCGTATTTTCGCATGATGACTGAGGTTACAAAGGATTGCACTGGAGGGTGAGAACAATTGTTGGCATATCATTTACCCTTAAAGCGCTAAAATATTTGTATACAAACCATAGAGACCAAAGGGTGTTTTTAATTTTGAAATCATCATAAATGTCTTAGTTAGCTCTTTCCGCTTCATTTGAATATACATATGGGGGTCTATACTGTCATTATAAGTATTTTTACTCTTTCAGCGCGTGGATTGACTTTGACGTCTACAGACGTCATATTTTGACGTCTAAAGTCGGTCCCCGCGCTCAAAGGGTTAATTATCGACATGTTATTGTGCACTTTGTTTTTTTTTGCAAACTTTTTTTGCAAACTTCAGAAGTTAATATATCATGCGGTAGTTCAACAGTAAACACCCTTTGTTTGCTGGGATGTCACTGTGGAAATTATACGTCCGGTGATCGATAGGCTGTTCTCGCAGTAAATTCTAAAGCAATCTTTTAATTTTTCAACCGTATTTTATTTGATAAAATTTATTTTTATATTTCGCATTTCCATTCGTATAAAAATGTCATATAATAACAATATTCAGCAAGTCATTTCTTGTCAATAATAATTCTTTGTTCTTTGAAGTTTGTTTACATTTCATGTGTTATTTGTCTGTTTGACAAGACACATTGTGTATTCGACCCCTTAAGTTTTATGACCATGACCAGTCGTATTACCATGCAGACATTAGACGTTGACCCAATGCTGATTTAATATTGGCCCATGTCTACGACAGTGACCCGTCATTCAGGGTTGGCAATATCACCCGACCCGGGTTTTCCCAGGGTGGGCAAACCCGGGCTGGGCAATAATAATGCTTTTTCAGCCAAAGTGGGCAATATTAAAAATTATGAAAAATATATCTTTTATTAGAATAAAACATTTTTCAATAATCAGGCAATAAGTAAATATAATTCTCATCTCGTCGTCCATTTCATTCTTTAAATTTCAATATTGACCCGTGTTGGGCAATAGTAAAACTTTTAAAAACAGAAGCAATAATAAAAATTACAAATAAATATATATTTTTTATGGCTAGAGTCAAACATTTAGCAATAAATAAATATAACTTATGATTATCAACCCATTGTTCATTTCATTCATTAAATTTTTATATTTACCTGGGCTGGACAATGGACATATTTGTGTTATCATATTGACTAATTTATTAATTTACATTACTACATTCACAACAGTTGGCCTTTTTGCAGACATAGCACGTGAATATTATTGTTTCAACAGTTTATATGTGATCATCAATTTCTACATTTACTGGACGCATTGAGTTGATATTAATGAAAAAATAGACATCCATCATGGACATGACTACTGATTAGTTTCGACGCAATTACTGTAGATGTAATCCCCGAGACTGTGAGGTCTAATAGGATTTGTGAACGTGGCAACGTGAGCCCTAGCAGACTATCTAGCAGGCGGGACACAATGCCTCGAACCAATGTTGGTTCAATGTTGGGCCGACGTCGAAGACGGTGGCCCAACATTCAACCAAGATTGGGTCAACATATGGTGTTTCCTGGATAGCAGGCGGAATAAAACGTGGATAATACAGGCAATTTGTGCACACCACGGGAGGTAACACAACGTGGCTGATAATATGAAACTGAAGGTTTCGGTTTCAGCCACAGATTGCGCCTATACAAAATCGTGAGACTTTTCTATTTACTGTCATATTTGACTTGGCCTGGATTAATCAGGTCGAAAATAAGTTTTTTTCATTTACCATTTCAGTAACATTTCATTTGTTACATGATCGCATGCTCAGCTCATTTGTCGTACAGTCATTAAAAAGTTATCGGCATTTTTCGGACATTGGGGTAGAGATCGCTCTCAGTCACCGCCATGTTGATTCTGTCGGGTAAAATGAATACAGCAATCCACGGTGTGGGCTCGTCCGTCCACGGCTACGCGGGAGGTGCCGAACGCAACTCAATTGTGACCGAGCTGTCGCGGGACGCTTATCCGGGACTGGCTCACCGGTGGGCCAACATCTACGACGTTAACCCGTAAGTAAGCCAACCGGGAAATTAATCTCCTGTGTAAGCTGTCAGGTCGTCAACAAAAGAGACTGACTGCGGGCGGGGTTACCAAGCAACACCTTCCCTTATATTACAGGATTGTGTCAAGGTGGCACTGTTTTCTCGGGAGAAGTCACAACCTCTCTATTTCACCAATAACTTTTTAAGTTCTTGCTTTCACTGAGTAGTATGATGGGGTAGGACGGAGCTTCGAGAGCCCATCTTCCCTACAGCAAGGCTAGGCTTCTCCCGAGATTGCAGACCTGCGACCTCGGGAGAAGCCTAGCCTTGCTGTAGGGAAGATGCGGGGGCTTCATTCCATACTCATTGGATGATGTCGATGTTCTACAGTTTTACTGAAATTTTGTAGGTGACAGCTGTAAAGTCGTTCGACGTCATCTGTGGCCACCATGTTTTTCAACCAAATCAATAGCGACACAAAAAAAACATAATATTGCAGGAAGCATCTAACGTATCTCGCAATGTATTTATATGAATATTATTAGATATTTTTTTACGATTTATTTTTATACATAAATATCAGATTTGTCTGTGTAATAATAAAGCTATACATAGAACCCGCCATATGGAAAATCACGTAACAGCCATAAATCTTATATGAATTAATCCCATGAACAAAGCCACACAACACGCGCCACAATACATAGCGTACGGTATAATCTAGCTCATGAATTAATCCCTTCTCTAGTACAATGGCGATAATATGAAGTTATAGATGCGAGACATTCAGCATAAATCAAATAATTTTCGACAATTTGCCAAAGTATATTTAGTAAGTTTGGTGACGGGTATTATTGTAAAGGGATGCTCAAAGATATCTTAAGACATCGCCATCAGGCAATATTATTGCAGATGCAGCATCGGGTGACCTGTTGCCACGGAGCCTGCCAGCAGCCATCAGGCCATGGCGCTGCCCTGTGGACACGAGACTTTGATGCTGTTTTAATGTCGACCCATCGTCTACGACGCCGTTCCAACATTAAACCAGCATTGGGTCAGCGTTTCGTGTCTGATGGGTGGCTCTCGGCGGACACTCCAGATTGCCGAAAACAATGACGCAGCAAACAATAAACGGATGATCCGATGCTTAATTCTGGGCCAGCGTCGCAAACGGTGGCCCAGAATCACCTCAACATCGTCTCAACGTGTTTTTTGTGGATGCCCAGCGGCCATTTCTCACTCCGTCGCGGATAGAAAATCCCCGTCATGCCCCGACTGGGTGCGAAGCCCCCAGTCGGGACATGACTGGGATTTTTGGCGGGTATTTTCAGCCGGCGGTGCCAGAGAGATAATGGCAATCTGGTTGAGTGTGGGGATAGCGGTGGATGAGATCATAGACTTCCTGGTAGTCTATGGATGAGATAGATGAGGTTGCGGCTGAGCGGTCAATGTTGTGAGACTGCACGTGAGACCACGATGTGGACGATGTGGTTATGGAGATAAGACAGCCTACTCCACTCACTGATATCACTAATCTGCACGTCTAACTCTTAAACTAAGGGAGCCCGTGGGATGACATCCATTTTGGTATTTTGTTTTGTATGAAGCAGCAAATTCCGCAGATCATGATTTCAATATTTTCATTTTATTTTTAGATTTTCAGAAACATTTTTATCAACATGTCTAAGAATCCAGAGAAAACTCAAGTAAACTATTTGTACACTTAAAGGGAAATCTCCCAATCTGTCACTTTCGCACACCAATTAACGTCGGTGCCTTTGATCCTTTGATCCCGCGGTCCGAAGCGGTGGGTATTTCTGGTATAAAATTTTGTATAGTTTTGTCTTTTTGAGTGCTTTTAAATCATCGTTTTTAAAAATATTTTTAGTAAAGATCAGTAGGCTATAGGGCCTATAACTTCATATAAATTTATTTTTCAAAATATGTCAACATCTATGCAGTCCCTTGAAGTGCTATTCGCGGCTAAGAAAAAAGGAGAGACAAGCCTTAAGCAGGGCATATGTTGTGATTCAAATTGTGCCTATGCCAATAATTTTACCAAATTAAAGTTGTAGGTTGCGGTAGAGAGACACAGGCTTCAAGTGGGTGACGATTTAAATTTAAACTTTGCACTTTAACAGTTGAAACTTAAAAACGCCTCACATTTGTCGTTCTTACGAAGACTTTCCAGATCATTAGTAGTTACAATGAGGTTAAATTTAACCTCCTCGGTAGTTCCAAACATCAACTGTAGTTAATCATACAATTCAAAGCATGTCACTATACAAAAGGGATAGGTTAACGCATTCCTAGATACGAACACTTTGTAGAATATCTTAGATATCTGATCGCGCATTCAAAAAGTTAAGCATCCTTTCTCCACAGCCTTGCAATTGGCTGCCTGACTGACTGCTTCCGGTTATTGGCCTGTCTCCGCGTCTGTACCACAATGATCTATAAACCGTTTACCATCTATCTATAAAAGTTTTCTCGCTTCGCTTGCAGATTTAGATTTTTCAGCCTGCATGTATTGGGTCAGGTGGCGCGCACGAGGTCTGCCCAAAGAATCTATGGTGTGCCATATAAAATGAGACTAGTTTTTCAAAACTAAAATACCGTGCTACCATGGTGCTGCCAAGGAATCTATAGACTCCTTGATGTTACTAATCACGATATTGCTATGCTGTCATTCAAATCCAAAAGGCAATATCTGTTGACTTTTACAAGTGAACAGATATTGGTTTTGCAGGGCAGTATGGTCCCAGCTAACACAGACTTCATACCAATGTTGTTTTAGTGTAGGGCCAGCGTCTGTTACGCTGGCCCAACACTAAACCAACATCGGTATAAATATCGCGTTTCCTGGGATATTCCTTGGCAACATCAATTAGCGGCATCAGCGGTGCTCAAGTATTATATTGATAAATGGGGTGTGGCAGGAGGTAATCAAGCCCACGTGATGTGCTAATGACCACGGACGAGTATTTCCCTATCGTGTTGGATAACCGTGTCCAGACACCCGGGAGCCGATAGCGACGGCTGGACCCTCCATCTAAAGATCGTAAAAAATGACCCGAACGTGACTGGAGAGGCGGTGGGCGGTGGGGGATTTCAACAGATGAGGTGGAACAGGGTACCATCACCAGGCGTAATCAAAGAGGAAGAGAGAGAAATTGTAAACTCTCCGCTGCTGTCAACCCGTGTACCGCTCTGCGAAGCCACAGAACAGTATTTGCTTATTTGTAAAGTAAGGAGATGCTGCCTTTTGCATAATAATTTTTTAATTGATTTTGAATTTGAAACTAAAATTTACGGCACATATGCTTATTTAATAAATATTATTCAACAGCCTAGTCCAAAATAATTATATTGTTTCTAATGAAGAAGCCACTCTATTTTAGAGACAAAATACTCAGCATACCAGTTGACGTATACATTTGCATTTAAGTAGAAATATATAATACAAAAATTGAATTCTGATTTTAGTGATTGTCTCCGGTAATTTGTGAATTGCTACAGTGGATCAGTGTAGCCTACTAGATAGTCACACAAAAACAGCGCTGCAATGGATTCCGTGGCAGACTACTTGAACCCATCACCCTGGGTTTCGTGTTGCTGTATCAGCTTCTCCTGTGAATGGCATCTTACACAGTGATTGACACGAACCCCGTGTTCCTGCCATGTTCCTGTTAGGTTCCTGTTTTCTTTAGACCCCTGTGTGATTTATTCCGAGATCCAATTGCTGCTGTCCTCTTAACCCACTCAGCGCGGGGATCGACTTTAGACGTCAGAATCTGTCGTCTGTAGAAGTCAGATTCTCACGTCTAAAGTCGATCCCCGCACTGGAAAAATAAAATATTTCTAATGGTCGTAGACCCATAACACAGGTATTCAAATGAAGCGGAAAGACATTTATGATGATTTCAAATTGAAAAAAAAACTTTGGTTTATATAAAAATGTTTCCGCGCTTAAATGGTTAAGTATCAGGCGGACCAAAGTTCAGGTGAACCCTCAGCGTATTGTTGTGATGCTCACCAGAAAGTGATAATAAAACGTATATCTCTCCACCAGTATTCGACGTTTTTTTTGCAAGGACAGTAAGTGCATTTGAACAGGTTTTTTGTTTGGTATTTTCACGAGCAGTGTGCTGCCGTGCAAAGCCAAAAGGCAGTATCTGCTTAAAGTAAGCAGCTACTGCCTTTTGACTTTTCAAAGTATAAAGTATCTACGTCACATGTGAGCTCCTTGCCTAGAAATCAGAACATTTATTAGTGATATGTATTCTTGGTGCAAGTAATGTATTATATACTTAACCCTTTCACCACTGAAGCCCGTTTTCATGTGCTGAATGCTATGGCATTCAGCACATAAAAACGGGCTTCAGTGGTGAAAGGGTTAATTAAAGGACCAGTTTTTATTTGACATTCAGGTGATGTAGCGCTTAGGATAAATGTAATGCAGCTAAATAAATACACAACAACAAAATACATTGCCTACACACAATATAATTATATACATAATACCAAGTTGTCCGAAAAAGAGTAAATATCACTATATTCATAAACTTCCACAATCATTAGGCAGAAAAGAGATATGCCAAGGAGGCGGAAGCAATGTAAAGAAAGAAAATTAATAGACATTGCTCCGTTCAAACAATAAACATGTACTGCTATAGGGTACGTTTGCTCATAATGTCAGAATACTAACAGCAATTCGGATATGTACAGTAGCCTAGAAGAATCCATACGTCGTGTAAACATAAGGTAAAAAAATGGAAACTTTAACAAATAAGCGACCCATTGTCAGACAGACAGGCTACGCTTACAGTCACATTAATTGTAGGTGTTAAGTAAATATTAGTGGCCCGCCTGCCTTGGTGGACGTAAAGTAAACGGAACACCCCTTCTGCCTTGCGAAGCTGAAAGGTATATCTGCGTACTCTACAAGTAAGCAGATACTGCTTTTCGCCTTGGCAGAGCATCTTTATTTTCATTGGGATGTGGATTGAGAAGCAAAAGCAACTGTTGACACGGCTGTAGACGGACGAACAGACCCGCTGGGCACACGACGTTGTTGCGACGTTGATTCAACGTCGCTACAACGTCGTGTACCCAGTTGAGAGGTTGGAGGTGATATGTCAAACGATGGACAGAATTTTGATGGACCGAATTCTACGTGCTCTTTTGGATAATCCTCACATTTATCCGAATGGCGAGAGATGTAAGCTCAAAATTTGAAAATTCCAGCATGCTTCATGCTATAAATCGATAAACGTAGTACTACAGACGTATTGATTTCTGGCACAGAGCATGCGGCCGCGTCAGCATCTCGCTTCTGCGGATAGCCCAGTCCGGAATGAGTCTCGTTTGCGTTTGTAGGCTACCCGATGACGTCATTTGTGCAGGGGGAGCCCCGTCAGCGTGTGTGTTGGTGCGTGGCGCTCTGAATCATCGCTCAGACTGGGATGTGCCGTGGCGGAAGGCGCACGAGGTTGATGTTACAGTGAGCGCGGCACGCGGACGAGGGCGACTTGTTCACCGCCGTGAATCAAACGTGTCACGAGTCGTATCGTTTATTACCTACCCCCGCTAATTGTTAGTCTGTGACGGGGCATTGTGACTGCTCGCCGCGATCAAATTGATCATTCAAGGACTGTATAGAGAGACACTGGTTTATTAACCGATTTGTTACGCATAGAGGAATATTGTGATTGCTTCACTTAAGGATATAAGCACATCGCTAACATAAGGAATACTAATTCGGATAAAATATCATTAGACCTGGATGTGGAAGGGAAATTTTAGTTAACGTAAGTAGCGTACATCGTTTTGAATTAGATTTTTTGAAATAACGTAAAAAGTGGCATGGGTACGAGATATGTCTGATCAAATAGATTCATTGGTCTAATATTATCGCGCCCTTAGTGTCGAAAGGGTGTAACTGCCACATTGTAAAGTGGTAGCTACACCCTTTGAGAACTAAGGGTGCCCTATCATCTCACGTCTTAGACCGAAAATATTCACGAAACATCTGTGACAATATAAGTAGCCTATGCCTTATGAGATATGAGATATTTTTTTTAATTTGTCGCCTAGTTCAAGAAATCTGTAGGCCTATGCACTACAAGTCGTGATTGTAATTGACGGCTTTTTGTGGATGAATATGTTAACCCTTCAATCGCTAAGCTCGACAATAGTGGCTTTTAAACCGTTTTATTAGTCGTTCACTGATATTGGGAATGACGAGTGTTTAAACATCAAGATTTGCAAATGTGTGGTCTCAAATTAAACAGATATGAATAATTTTCACCCACTTGAACTTGTGGGTCGCGGTAGCGAGACACAAGTTCAAGTGGGCGATTTTTTCATGTAGCGCTTTAAGGGTTAATAGTAAATTCACGCTTGAAAGGGTCTACATAATGTTACATTGCCTGTTATCAGGTTGTGATATTGTTAAATACAAACAATTCTTCTCCTCTTGCAACTGAAGAGACGTGCATCACATCCTCAAATTAAATACAGAGCCCTTTTAACCCTTTCGTCACAAGAATATCGTAGAAAAGCACTATTTGTAGCCTAATATTGGTAATCAACGGTTACACAATTTAGTATCACAAATCACTTTTTTAAGGACTCACATGTATTATGTCGTGCAAAGCTGAAAGGCAGTATCTGCTTACTTTACAAGTAAACAGATACTGCGTTTTAGCTTTGCAGAGCAGTATTCGAGAGTCAACAATATAAGAAGCACAAAACTCTTTTGGCTGATTGCCCACTCATGAGAGAAAAGGTGCGCTGTCGGGGAAACCCTTTCGGAAGCTATCTGTTAATGTATTGATGTATACTGCTTTGCAAAGCCAAAAGGCCGTATCTGCTTACTTTACAAGTAAGCAGATACCGCCTTTTGGCTTTGCGCGGCAGTATTGCAGATAGTAATATTCAATTTTGTTTTGTGATTGCTTTGTGATTGATGAATGGGAGGGACCGCATCGGTGAGCAGGATAAACGGGTCAAATGATATCATATTCCTAGATTCAGTTGTGTGTCTTTTTTCAAAGATCTTCCCTTTGTCCTCGTTTTCTTTTGAAGTAGGTCATCTTTTTGTGCGTGTTAAACCCTTTTGTCAGTTGATACAGAAGGAATGATTAAGTGAACCAAGAAAATAGAATGAGATACTTTTCATGGAGTGAACATATGGTATTAACGGCACGTAGTATAACCAGATGACTGTACGTGAGCATCCTTTATATATGAGGACATTTTCGTATAATAATATTACTTTTTATGTTTTTAATAACATATTTTTGTTATCGCGGCCTCTGATTCTCGGGATTGTAGGCCTACCATACGTATGCACAGGATAGTAGAACTAGATATTGTAGTATCCTTGGTAGGCCTAACATTACCAGAAGCGCCATAAAATAAAAAGTTACATTAAACCCCAGCTAATGTCACGATTATATTACCCAGGGGCTGTATTCTCGTACAAGTTACGATATATCGTAGGCTTCTGATTGGTCGAAATGTCCATCTCGACCAATCAGAAGCCTACGATATATCGTAACTTGTACGAGAATACGGGCCCAGATATGGTATCCAGATGATGAAACCAAGGAGGTTATACAGCTAAATAACCCTAGATCTTGATAAAACTAATAAGATTCTTGTAAAATATTCAGGGGAACTTCATTTTATTCCATTGCCTTTTTTGGCTCGGCCCTGCAAGCACCAGACGTTAAAATGCTGTCGATTCAATGTTGGTCCACCAACGGCGCTTGCCCAACATCGCGTTTGCTTTATCAGTCTCCTAACTATTCAAATGTTTCATTAATTATATATTTTTATATTTTTCATGGATTTGCAGCTGACATTAGTGCGTGATTACGGTTTAAATGACTTGAACTGGAATTACAAACGCAGTATTGTCAGCTGCACGTATCGACGATGCACGTCGATGTGTGTAGGCCTATATTCTCCAAACATAGGCTATATTGATTTGAGACTACTTTATATATTGTGTCATAGAGTTTTAAAGAGTAAATTATTGTCTACATTGCCACCTACCTCAGTGTTAGTGGTCTAATGACGTTCGTTCTGTGAACTGTAAAGGTTGGAGGTAGAATCTACCGCAGAGGTACCACCTAATTTACGACCCGTTCATAGCAGAAGCGCTGTATATCAAAGCAATGTTGTTTTAATGTTGCACCGAAGTCGAAGACGATGGGCAAACATTAAATCAACGTTCTTGACACCTTTTGAAAGTATCCACCAGTCTTTGAAGTGTTTTTTGATTGAAATATAACGTGAAGCAAACACTGTACGAAAAGCCGATTTAAGGTTGGGCCAGTATCGCACACGGTGGACCAACATTAATCCAACATTGGCTCAACGTAATTAATTTGCTTTTTCGCCTTCATCGTTTCAATACTGATGAGCTAGGTAGGTATACCTGTACACTGCCCCGTAAAGCCAAAAGGCAGTATCTGCTCAGTATCTGCTTACTTCACAAGCCTTTTGGTTTGCAGAGCGGCCTAGTGCAAACTCCAAAACGAAAATGAAATGAATATTATACTAATGTTATTTGTGTCTTAGGTTTTTTTCTATGATCATGATAATATTTATAGGTCTTATGTTGTATTATTGTGATTATATGGGGCCTGATCAACACATGCCAGACACTGGCTCGTTGCGATGCAATTCTGGACAACGTCTACGAAGCTAGACCAACAATGGGTCAACGTCTCGGGGGGGGGGGGGTATGTTTGAAATGGCCAATGGGGATCAATGTTGAGCTAGCGTCGTGATCCACATTTTGATCTTTGCCTAATGTTTGCTGTGGTGTGTGACATATATAATTATCTATTAATATGTAGCTGTTGTTTTTGTTGTACAGGGCTGTGGAGGCCGTGATCATGCCTGCTAAGAGGAAGGGCATGTGCTGGTGCCTTGGGGGCACGGCACCCCCGGAGATATCCTACGGATTAGAGAATGGCGGCATGACGCTGAAGCCCATAGAGGTGGAGCTGCCAATGCCGCAGGATGAGCAGGAGCTCAACACCATGTTCTCAGAGCTCGTGGTGAGTACAGCGCGTGAAGCACGCATAAACAGTGAAAGCAGGCGAGTCGTCTCGGTTCAATCACAAATAATATTTATCTCGCTATTGATCTCACTCGTTAATGGAGTGTTGACCTTTGAGAGATCTAGGTATCTCACTATGCAACCCAGGATACTGCAACCCAGGGAGAACATTGCAAAGGTTGCCCTTGAGTTGCATGGTGATGTACTGAGAGTTCGCATTTTCAACGCTCTATAAGGAGTGAGAGCCGTTGCGAGGGAAATATTATTGATCATTGAAGTGAGACGACTCAGCTGCTTTTGAAAAAAAGGTTGTATTTGAACCCCAATTGAATGTTCCCACTGTACGTTGTCACCGTTATTAGAAGTATTGTTCTACAGTAAGACCACACTCTCCATGAACGGCTATTTGTATGCTCCCCTTCGTTTGATCACTGAATGACATAAACTTAAATAACGGCCTCAAAGACCGTACATGTATCCAGAGGCGAATTGTAAAACTCTTGAGGTATATGAGGCAATGCTGACTGATTGTCTTCACGGATGATGGATATCTGGCATCTGTCTCAGTTGGCTGGACATGCCCAATGTTGTATCAATAGTGGGCCGATGCACGGTGCATCGTGTCTGATGTCACTGCTATACCTTTGCAGTATGAGACACGCGCCTGTTGTCAGACAAAGTTCACAGGATTTATGGTCTCAATTTCTAAAGTTTAATGACTTATTTTGGAGGTATCTGCAGACAGATTCTGAAATATATATCTGTATGAATATCCTGTCTTATATCTTCAAAAATTGCACGTATAGAAACATTGACTTTCATATTTTTGTTGTGTAACATTTTTGTGTAATATTTTGAAACCATTTTGCGATACAGGCTTCTCCCAAATCTTAAATCTAATTTGATTATCTTAACACTAAGTAAAAAGTGATATCTTAAGTGGCTTTCAACCCCGCCGATGACTATGGCAATCAAGGGGTTGTATTCACAAACGGGTTGACGAGATCCTCCTCCTGACAGCAAGGCTTGACTCCGCGAGGATGACAGGCCAAGCCTGTCAGCCTCGCGGAGTCGAGCCTTGCTGTCAGGAAGATGATCGAGATGCTCATCTAGACCAATCACATGTCTAATATCAGCAATTCTTTCTTCAAACGATACACTCCATAATGTATTCTATACGCGCACATATTATATTCCTCTTTAAAAGGAACCCCCGAACGATGTGATCATTAATCTTGATCAGTGATCGGAAACACGCGGTGTGGTTCCCGTGAATTGTGAGGTACTGTTAGGGGGTCGGTTCCCGCTATATATCGTATCCCACCTATTGCGCCTTGCAAAGTCAAAAGGCGGTAGCTGTTCACTTTTTAAGTGAGCAGTTGCCGCCTTTTAAATTTGCAAGGGGGGGGGGAATTGAGGTCGGAGGAAATGCTTGGTCACCACCAGGTGTGTGACTGCAAAAATACTTTCCTTCACTTCCGTTTATATATATATATACATATCATGTCCTGTTGCCAACTATATATATAGCCGTTATCGCAAAGTTTTTCTCGAACTGTTTTGAGTCATAAATGTACGTCAAATTCGTCATATGTCAAAAATAGAACCCATGTGTACCCAACAAAGTGGTCCTGCACATTAATATTTTGTTCCATCTGGGAAGGAGACGATAAACTCGAGGCTTCTATATACATTTCCCGTTGGGAATTGCATTGACAATTATTACAGGTTAAGATAATAAACTCAGTGTACATTGCTATAGGCAGTGTTGTCCAACATTGATTTGCCCTCAGTGGGCCAACATTACGCCACCATTATAATTTTACTGTGTGACCCATAATTTGGTTCATTAGAACACCGAAAAGGCGTTTGTGTACTGGAATAGAGTGCAGTCGGTCCGCATCAAACGAAATTTAGGTGCGATATATTGAGTCATCCAATGTTTTCTCAGTATTTTATTTTTTCTAGCCTGGCTACAACTTTTTACTGTTTGACTCGGATGTATTAAATTAAGTAATTTGCAGTTAATACTACTTTAATGCGTTACTGCATGCCAAAATAGGCTAAGCGTTTGATTTCTATATAAATTTAACGGCCTATGTGTAGTTATCGACACCCATCCAACGAAAAGTACTACTTTAGAAACGAAAAGTACTTCACTTCACAATTTAACTATCTGACTATGGAAGCACATGCATGTCACGTTATTCTAAGCCCGTATTCTCGCACAAGTTAAGATATATAGTAGGCTTCGGATTGTTCGAGATGGCCCAGGTCTACTGTATTTGTACATTTTTCTGACCAGTCAACATGCGTGACCAAGGATTAAATAAGTGCGCATCAGTGTGTGGCAAGCCACAATTGACGTAGCTGCCACAACATTATTTAATTGCTGGCGCAATGCCGGGGATATGAGGCAAAAACACTGTGTAATCGTTTACCCAATGTGTTCAGTTGGCATCCACGGATGCTAAACCTGTCTGACCATCTGTTAGTCTGTCATTAAGCTGATTATAGTTTGGCAGCTGAGCGGTCGGGGGTGCTGGTAGAGGGGTGGTCCGCTATGTCAGGGGTGGCTAATAGGCCGGGGTCACGTGCCCACCCCAGAACCAGGCCTGTCAATCACCATGGTAATCGTCCGTGAGTCCGCATCCACCCTGCTCACCAGTTTACTCGCCTGTTTACTCGACACTCCACTGCAGGAGAATCGCATTCTCGTGTCAAAATGAGCACATTTTGTATATTTTAGACAAACTGTGAAACGATTTAAAAATAGACGATCTATAAATATTCTGTACATCTATACTCCCAGTACCAAGGAAAATAAAATCAGATTCTATTTCCTATATGATCTTGAGTAAGAACCCTTCGGTACACCTTGAAACTCAGGTTCTCCTGGGAATCTTCCCTACAGCAAGGCTAGGCTTCTAAGCCTAGCCTTGCTGTAGGGAAGATGCAGGGAAGGTTACCGGTGGTTACATAATGAAGTACTGAAAAGAACACCAATATTGTTTAGATTTTATTTTGACCTAATTATTAGGGACTTAGGCTGTAAATGATGTTTTAAATGTAAAACTTGCCACTGTGAACAGTTTTTCTCATGGTGATTTCAAATTGAAAAAAACCTTTTCTCTCCATTGTTTATACAAAAAATATTTCAGCGCTCAAACTCTTACAGCGCGGGGATCGACTCTATCCCCGCGCTGTAAGAGTACAAACATGTATAATAGCTGTAGACCCATAACACAGGTATTCAAATAAACCAGAAAAAAACTAACTAAGACATTTATGATGATTTTGAAAAAAACCCTTTGGTCTCCATGGTTTATTCGAAAGTATTTCAGCGCTTTAAGGGTTAACGAAGTAGCATCATCAGTACGTTTACCAGCTAGCCCATTAACACCACGCTTAATTCACTGAACACATTGCTCGCGTCTTTCTCGCCCAGAAGCAACCAAACTCTGTATCGAGCAGATACGTCCAGTCCAAACATTCAGTTGTGGATCTGTCAGTGCGCATGTACACACGTTCCCTGTGCCCAGAGCAAGGAGGTTAAAAATGTTCACCTCCTTGACCGGAGTAAGGAGTTTCAATTCCACGCTCTTCTGAGCAGGAAACCTAAACTCTCGAGCAAATAGTTTATATTCCACGCTCAAGCAGATTACAAACGACTACAGGTGTAAAAAATAATATATAAACCGAACTGGTTAAATTTCAACAGTGTTGTGTCTATGACTCATACGTTTAGAATGAGTGTCCTGGACTTCCACCGCTCCTGGCGTTGTGTTCTTAATTCGTTCACTGCTAAGTGCGACCGCAGTCGTTCTAGATTTGCCGATCTTGCCGAGCAAATCACAGTTATTGAAAATTAAATGCGTGTTTGAACATGCTAATTTTTGGGTGTCAAATTAAACAAATCTGAGTAATTTTCACCCACTTGAAGTTGTGGCTCGCGGTAGCGAGACACAACTTCAAGTGGATGAAAATTAAAATAAAATAACTTGGCGCATTAAGGATTTAAACGTCACCAGGACGGAAGGGACCACTCCCTGTTGAGTTAGTTAAGAAAACACACCTATCACTGACGTTAACCGCAAAATACCTCCCCTGGCTGGTCAACGTGTACATTGATGACGGCATATATAATTTTCCTCTTGCTCGCATATGCTGTTTTCTACGCTAATAATTTTAAATTGATATTATTATTAAAGTTAATTCACACCTGGGTAGATTGGCATCGCGTGTGCTGAATTTGGACGGTTTTGGGACATTTGACATGATAACTCTATATGAATGTATGTATGAATGTATGAATGTATAATGTTAAAATAGAAATGGTCCTTGCAAAATTTCATGAAATCGATTGAGAATGGACTGAGAAGAATTTGAATATTTAAAAAGATCATTGGAATAGTGAGCCCTACTTACGTGTCGAGTTGGTTTTCTTGTTTCAATACACTTCAGATAAACCTCGTATCTTTGTGACCCATTTAGACGGTTTTATGGGGATTGGGTCAGGAATAAATGAATTGTCGTCCTTTATCAACATGCACTATTTTGTTCACACCACATCAGGCAATGTAGACCCATGAGAGATCTTGGAATGTACGGCTTCTTTGACTTGTTGCTAATTTTAGAGCAACCACTTAAAAGTGCTGCCGTGCCAAGCCATAGCCATCCCAGCAAACACGAGACGCTGAACCAATGTTGATTTAATGTTGGCCCAGAGTCGGAGACGATGGGCCAACATTAAATCACCATTGGTTCAGGGTCTCGTGTTTGCTTGGATACCTTTTGGCAACAAGAATGCAGTTGCTGAATTTTACTGTTTACAAGTTCGCACTTGCTGCCTTTTGGCTTTGCAGACCAGAACGGTCAATTATATAGTGGCCAGGATAATTTTTACCAACTGAACATTATTTGACACGTTTGGGTCTCTTTTAAGTTTACTGATTGTGACCTCTACTATTTCCCTCGTAGTCGGCTCTTTGACTTTCTGGTTCATTTGAATATTCCTTATGGGTCTACGGCCATTATAAACATTTAATTATTTCAGTGCGGGGATTGACTTTAGATGGGATCTAATAGACGTCAGATTCTGACGTCTATAGTCGATTATCAGATATTCCGGCCTTGACATATAAGAGCTATGGGATTACACGATGTAGCACTGGCACTGAGCGAGATGAGCTGTCTATTGTGGTGTGAAAGTCGATCACCTGTAGTAACATGTGTCAGAGATCGATTTGTGGATTTACAAATCCATGCAGATTAACCCTTACAGCGCTGAAATATTTCTTTTTATACAAACCTTGGAGAGCAAAGGGTTTTTTTTCAATTTGACATCATGAATGTCTTAGTAAGCTCTTTCCGCTTCATTTGAATATATACCTATGTTATAGGTCTACGACCATTATAATTGTGTTATTCTTTCAGTGCGGGGATCGACTTTTGACGTCAGATTCTGACGTCAAAAGTCGATCGCCGCACTGAAAGGGTTAACACACCACCACGGCCTGTGTCATCTGAAGCTCAGCTGAAAATCCATCATTTATCAATTATTCTGTTTTCATTTCGAAACATCTGTGTTTGGACAAATAGAGTGAGTTTTTTAAAATTATATATCCATAGTTTCATTATAGACCTATGATATCCACATATTGGACACTTGGTGTTGTAGTGGCAACCATATAGTGTTTATTACTGGTGGGTAGATCTTGGTTTCAAACTACAAATGTATTCTCTTTATAATGCAGTCCATCATAATGAACGGCAACACTGACAGTTGGTATGGTAATGGCCTGATTGATTACAGGGGTAACGTATGATTGTGACCGACATTTTGCTGTAGTGGGACAGCATAGCATGACGATCTTGCATTTCTGGATAAAAGCAACAAAATTTGCACAAATGTCTGCAAGCATATACGTATCAATTTCTGATATGGATGAATTTTACTCCCACTCTAAAAACTAAACTCCAATATGGCCGCTAACATTCAAAATGGCCGCCAGCGGCAAACTTGAATTTAAAACTTTTGACATAGTGATCCTAGAATCTGATGTAATCATTCGAAGTATGCCCAATCAGGTTTTGTACCGTCATATGTGTCGAGAAGTGTACCCTGGCTGCAATCGTATATTACAGTGTATACTTTTTGACACATGTAAAACCTGAATAGGTGTACTTCATAACAAAGTGTCTGCCGCAATCTTTGTTCAAAAAGGGAGGCAAAGATTGCACGATATAAACGAATTTGTTTGGCTGCTGTGTCCTTATGTATGTAATTATTAGTGAGATATTCAGGATGGCAGTTGTGAGTTTAACCCTTTCAGTGCGCGGACCGACTTAAGACGTAAGAATCTGACATCCATAGACGTCTAAAGTCGATCCCCGCATTAAAATAATTTAAAATGTATAAATGAAGCGAAATGAGCTAACTAAGACATGTATGATGATTTCAAATTGAGAAAAAACCCTTTCGTCTCAATGTTATGTACATTATATTTCGGCGTTGTAAGAGGTAAAGTGTCGATATTTATTTGTCTTGATGAACTGGCACTTTGTATTTTAACGCAATTTTGATGTTCAAGCGTAATATTTATGAAAAATCTCCCAAAACTGAGTTTTTTAGGCAAGTTCAGCTTCTCAGGTGTGAAACTACCTTGAACTCGTATTGCACAGTAAGCAGATACTGCATTTTCGCTATTGGCAGTATACGGGCCTAACATAGCAATTATAATAACATGGATGTTCAATTTAATACCGACTGATATCTTATCAGTTATGAACGATGTACATGATGGATCGACGATATTTAATTGCGTAGTACAGGTCAACTACATGTATACTTTTTATATCACTGTTTACTCTCGGCAAAGAGGATTTTTTCTAGAGGAACAATAAATCACTGAAAAACTTGCCTACCGTTTTCAACAAAACGTCATGCAGTACTGATGCAGACCGTGCACCCAGCAAACGCGGTCGTTAAACAATGCTGGTTTAATGTTGGCCCTCCATCTACGTGGGATTTTTCAGCAAAGATTGTATGTGGCTGAATGCTGGGTCGATGTCTCCGACTGTGATACAACATTCAGACAGCTCCTTTGTTCGCCTCAAACCCAACAAACACGAGACGTTGACGCAATGCTGGTTCACTGCTGGCCCGCCGTCTACGACGTCGGCCCAACATCGAACCAACATTGGCTCAACGTCTCGTGTTCGCCGCAAGTAGTCCCATCCAGGAAGTGAAGATGAGAAGTAGGAAGTTATAAAGCTAATCATTATATATTATAGGCTTGAAAAATCATTATGTTCATGATATTTGAAGGTCTAATGCTGTGAAAATCAGTCTGTGTTTATGATAGCTAAAATAAGGTTTCAAAAAGCTAAAGCATTTTAACACTTTCAGCGCGGTGATCGCCTTTAGACTTAACTTCGTTTCTGACGTCTGCCCTGAAAGAGTAAAATATTTATAATGGTCCGAGACCCATAACATAGGTATTCAAATTAGGTGGTAAGCGCGAACTAAGACATTTATGATGATTTCAATAAAACAAATCTTAGACTTAATTTACTAACTGTACTATTTTACAAAGAAGAGATACATATTTTAGAAATCAATGACTTACTTTTCTGCTATGCAAAGCCAAAAGTCAGTATCTGCGTACTTGAAGAGTGAGTAGATACTGCTTTTTGGTTTTGCACGGCAGTAAAGATAAAGCCAGCAAACAAAGCTGTCTAAAGTGATAAGAGAAGTGAAAGCCAAGATGAGAAAAAAGTGGAGATCTGGACTGTTCTGTTGATAGTGCGTGGCGCTTACGCCATCGTTTGTCTTCACCTTGGTGGCAGACCCGCCTGCAAGTTATGTCTTTGTCTGTCTGTCTGTACTCTCAGATTTGGCAGAGAAGAAAGCCTTGCTTCCTCTGATTTTCAAGGATTTGTTGAAATTTTCATTATCGATCAATAAATTAAAATGGACGTATTCTACTGGTTGTGAACGGGATTATCACCGCACGTCCACCGACATTTTACACTTATTCAATTTCTGGTTTAAAATAGTTGTGTATAAATCATTGCTTGCAATGGCCGACTCTTATAAGTGTATCATGCCTTATTCTTCATCTTATTTGATGTTGGTATCTGCATGGCCGTATTCAAGATCGCCGTAGTTGAATGCAATGTCATGCATCTGATATTTGAAAATGTCAATAAGTTATACCTGAAACCGTAAAGCTCAGAAATTCATGGTGGTGCAGCATCAGATTATACGGCCCGACATTCAGACAACATTGACACAACATTAAACCAGCACTGGCGCCGATACATCCCATTTATTTTTACTGGTGTAAATCAACCTCGCTAAGTGATAGATGATATGTTGTATTATGACATGACCTGCGCCAGTTTTGGGCAGAGATGGCCGCGGGCAGATTTTCAAGGTCGGAGACCCTGGTATTTTATGTGGTCATTACGAGAGCGGACATTTATGACACCTCCACATGACCAGCAGCTATGGTGGACAGTCTGCCGTGCAAAGGCAAAAGGCAGTAACTGCTTACTTTCCAAGTGCATGCCTTTTGACTTTGCTGATCAGTGCTGTGTTATACCCTTTTGCAATTCCATAGGGTAGTATTATATTTGACGAGTTATGCGCTGTTTCACATTTGAATTTACGCTGTCAGTTGAAATTGGAGAAAGGCATGATTCATTTGCGAAGAACGCAATTACAGACTGCAAAAATATTATTGTGACCGCTAGCTAATTCATCAACAGAAACAATTTCGTATCTGGTGAAACGGTTCCAAGGTTGGGATCGGTGTGATCTGTTTGTTGACGTGGAAAAAAATTATAGATTTATTTGCTCAAATGTTTACACATGGCATCAGAAATGCATGATACAGAATATGCATTTCGGATGGCATACAGGCGCCATAGGCCTATAATTATTAATTTATATCAGGGAGCTAAAACTTGACAAATGAAGGTAATATTTATAATATCAAAACCTGGGTAACAGACAGTATATTTATAACACATTTATAACATTTATAACAATTGACATGGCGAAAACACGAAAAAGATATATTTTGCAGACCTTAATATTTCTTTTATGACTGTTCACCAAGAAGGATGAGTTGTGTCCCGTAAATCCTAAACGCAGTATCTGCTTACTTTACAAGTAAGTAGATACTGCTCTTTTATTTTAAAGATAAGCGTTATTGATCTTACAGGTGACAGATGCTTCATCAGCTCTGCCATGTTATGTCTCTGTGTCCTGTCTTCAAGCTCAAGTGGTGGCTGTTTGATTCCAAGGGCGTCCTCAAAATACGTTCCCAAATAACACAACGAAAATGCGGCAATTGTGACCATCCGCAGCTGAGAGGATCACATTATCTTAGACCTATACAATTCCAATTTTTACCCACTTGAAGTTGTGTCTTGCCCCCACTACCCACAACTTCAACAGTTTAAATCAACAGAAAATTCTACAATTTGAATCGGAACATTTTACATTTTAGCAAATTTAATGTTCAATTTTCCTTCTAATTTTCTTGTTTGAAAGATATTACAATGGCTGAAAACGGCTATCAACACTTGAAGGGTTAAAATTATGCTTGTTTTATGTGCACTAGTGGTTAAAGGGTGGATTGATTGGCTATCAGAGCTGCTGACAAGTGTCTGTGTATCATCCATCAGGTGTCCTGTTTACAGCAGGTCACATGTGGTCTGATCACAGGTCTAAGTCAAACCAGACAGCGCCCATGTCAAACTGATCACCGGGAGTGACAAGTGAAAGCTTCCCTCGCCATCCCAGCAAGTACGAGGCAGTGACCCAATGTTGCTTTGATGTTGGGCCGCCGTCGAAGACGGCGGGCCAGCATTAAAGCAACATTGTGTCAACGCCTCGTGTTTGCTGGGATGCTATACCCTACCAAGGAGGTGACCCTGTACTTATAAAGTGAGTATCCACGCCCTAGAATTAATGTTAGACGGGGATTACTGTTATGTAGACACAGTCAGGATTATTGTTAGACGGGGATTACTGTTATCTAGACACAGTCAGGATTATTGTTAGACGCAAATTACTGTTATCTAGACACAGCCAGGATTAATGTTAGACGGGGATTACTCAAGTCTCAGGCCGTCTGGGCATGTCTGGGGGTATATCTCCTAGACATGCCCAGAACCCCTTATCGGGCGAGCGAAGGAAAACGCTCTCAATAACCCACCATGCCCTATCACCCCCACCCTCACATCATCATCTGTACATCATTCATCTCATTAATTGACTACAACGTTTTTATCGTAATATAATGCCACTTAAAAGACCTTTTGTGCCGAAAAGTGACGTAAAGCAATGATCTACTACTACTACTATTAATGTTAGACGGGGAATACTGGTATCTAGACACAGTCTGGATTAATGTTAGGCGGAGATTACTGTTATCTAGACACAGCTAGAATTAATGTTAGACGGGGACTACTGTTATCTAGACACAGCCAGGATTCATGTTAGACGGGGATCACTGTTATCTAGACACAGCCAGGATTAATGTTAGACGGGGAATAAGGTTATCTAGACACAGCCAGGATTAATGTTAGACGGGGATTACTGTTATCTAGACACAGCCAGGATTAATGTTAGACGGGGATTACTGTTATCTAGACACAGCCAGGATTAATGTTAGACGGGGATTACTGTTATCTAGACACAGCCAGGATTAATGTTAGACGGGGACTACTGTTATCTAGACACAGCCAGGATTAATGTTAGACGGGGATTACTGTTATCTAGACACAGCCAGGATTAATGTTAGACGGGGATTACTGTTATCTAGACACAGCCAGGATTAATGTTAGACGGGGACTACTGTTATCTAGACACAGCCAGGATTAATGTTAGACGGGAAATACTGTTATCTAGACACAGTGTGGATCAATGTTAGACGGGGATTACTGTTATCTAGACACAGCCAGGATTAATGTTAGGCGGGGATTACTGTTATCTAGACACAGCCATGATTAATGTTAGGCGGGGATTACTGTTATCTAAACACAGCCAGGATTAATGTTAGACGGACGGAGATTACTGTTATCTAGACACAGTGTGGATTAATGTTAGACGGGGAATACTGTTATCTAGACACAGTCTGGATTAATGCTAGGCGGAGATTACTGTTATCTAGACACAGCTAGAATTATTGTTAGACGGACGGAGATTACTGTTATCTAGACACAGCCAGGATTATTGTTAGACAGGGACTACTGTTATCTAGACACAGCCAGGATTAATGTTAGACGGGGACTACTGTAATCTAGACACAGCCGTGATTCATGTTAGACAGGGATTATTGTTATCTAGACACAGCCAGGATTAATGTTAGACGGGGATTACTGTTATCTAGACACAGCCAGGATTAATGTTAGACGGGGACTACTGTTATCTAGACACAGCCAGGATTCATGTTAGGCGGGGATTACTGTTATCTAGACACAGCCAGGATTAATGTTAGACGGGGATTACTGTTATCTAGACACAACCAGGATTATTGTTAGACAGGGACTACTGTTATCTAGACACAGCCAGGAATAATGTTAGGCGGGGATTACTGTTATCTAGACACAGCCAGGATTCATGTTAGGCGGGGATTACTGTTATCTAGACACAGCCAGGATTAATGTTAGACGGGGATTACTGTTATCTAGACACAGCCAGGATTCATGTTAGGCGGGGATTACTGTTATCTAGACACAGCCAGGATTCATGTTAGACGGGGATTACTGTTATCTAGACACAGCCAGGATTAATGTTAGACGGGGATTACTGTTATCTAGACGCAGCCAGGATTCATGTTAGACGGGATTACTCTTATCTAGACACACCAGGATTAATGTTAGACGGGGATTACTGTTATCTAGACACAGCCAGGATTCATGTTAGACGGGGATTACTGTTATCTAGACACAGCCAGGATTAATGTTAGACGGGGATTACTGTTATCTAGACACAGCCAGGATTCATGTTAGACGGGGATTACTGTTATCTAGACACAGCCAGGATTCATGTTAGACGGGGATTACTGTTATCTAGACACAGCCAGGATTAATGTTAGACGGGGATTACTGTTATCTAGACACAGCCAGGATTAATGTTAGACGGGGATTACTGTTATCTAGACGCAGCCAGGATTCATGTTAGACGGGATTACTCTTATCTAGACACACCAGGATTAATGTTAGACGGGGATTACTGTTATCTAGACACAGCCAGGATTCATGTTAGACGGGGATTACTGTTATCTAGACACAGCCAGGATTAATGTTAGACGGGGATTACTGTTATCTAGACACAGCCAGGATTCATGTTAGACGGGGATTACTGTTATCTAGACACAGCCAGGATTCATGTTAGACGGGGATTACTGTTATCTAGACACAGCCAGGATTAATGTTAGACGGGGACTACTGTTATCTAGACACAGTGTGGATCAATGTTAGACGGGGATTACTGTTATCTAGACACAGCCAGGATTAATGTTAGGCGGGGATTACTGTTATCTAGACACAGCCAGGATTCATGTTAGACGGGGATTACTGTTATCTAGACACAGCCAGGATTCATGTTAGACGGGGATTACTGTTATCTAGACACAGCCAGGATTAATGTTAGACGGGGATTACTGTTATCTAGACACAGCCAGGATTAATGTTAGACGGGGATTACTGTTATCTAGACGCAGCCAGGATTAATGTTAGACGGGATTACTCTTATCTAGACACACCAGGATTAATGTTAGACGGGGATTACTGTTATCTAGACACAGCCAGGATTCATGTTAGACGGGGATTACTGTTATCTAGACACAGCCAGGATTAATGTTAGACGGGGATTACTGTTATCTAGACACAGCCAGGATTCATGTTAGACGGGGATTACTGTTATCTAGACACAGCCAGGATTAATGTTAGGCGGGGATTACTGTTATCTAGACACAGCCAGGATTCATGTTAGACGGGGATTACTGTTATCTAGACACAGCCAGGATTCATGTTAGACGGGGATTACTGTTATCTAGACACAGCCAGGATTCATGTTAGACGGGATTACTGTTATCTAGACACAGCCAGGATTAATGTTAGACGGGGATTACTGTTATCTAGACACAGCCAGGATTCATGTTAGACGGGGATTACTGTTATCTAGACACAGCCAGGATTCATGTTAGACGGGATTACTTTTATCTAGACACAGCCAGGATTCATGTTAGACGGGGACTACTGTTATCTAGACACAGCCAGGATTCATGTTAGACGGGGATTACTGTTATCTAGACACAGCCAGGATTAATGTTAGACGGGGACTACTGTTATCTAGACACAGCCAGGATTAATGTTAGGCGGGGATTACTGTTATCTAGACACAGCCAGGATTAATGTTAGACGGGGATTACTGTTATCTAGACACAGCCAGGATTAATGTTAGACGGGGACTACTGTTATCTAGACACAGCCAGGATTAATGTTAGACGGGGATTACTGTTATCTAGACACAGCCAGGATTCATGTTAGACGGGATTACTCTTATCTAGACACATACTGGATTTCTCTATGAAAAGGAGATTATTGTTATCTTAGTGTTAGTGACGTAATGTTTAAAAGTTAGGACAATAGTCATGTTACCTGCCCCCCCCCCCCGATCCAGAAGTACTGTTATACTAATGAGTTTAGTCAGGATTACTGTCACTTCAACCCGTTCGGTGCTTGTACAGACTTTGACGTGTTAGTTTGGAACACTACTGTTGATGGATATCCATGATTTCTGATATTTTATCCAGGCTTTGTCTTCAGGGCGACATTTGTTTATTACTTATTAACCCTTTAAGTCCTCACGATGCATTAAAGCATCATTTTACATCCATGAAAACAGACTTAATTTTCCTACAATCAAGGGTTTTAGAACGAAATTCCCGTGAAACTGGTTTACCAATACATGGAAATTTTCTTTATTTTTTAAACCACATCAGATCATCTTCATCCACTACAAATCGAGAATTGCGACAGCAGTTCGCGGCTTGTAGTGGATGAAGATGACAATGGTAAATTCAGGCTTGATAGGGTAAACACTTGATAATAGCATGTTATTGACGGCGGGTAACACCTGGCTGTTGTGTCTCTGCCAGGTAGACGACTAGCTGATGTCATGGCTGCCAAATACACTAACGAATATTTCACCCATTTTTTGTGTCAATGTTGTGCCAACATTGAACACAAAGATCATATCTCCTCGTTTTGGGTGTATGCGGTTTATTTATTTAGCTCTTACACAATGTATTTTTACATAATCATGATAATAATTATTCATTATGGCTATCATACTACGTTGCC
Source organism: Flabesymbios commensalis (assembly GCA_964017125.1). Taxonomy (NCBI): domain Eukaryota; kingdom Metazoa; phylum Annelida; class Polychaeta; order Terebellida; family Flabelligeridae; genus Flabesymbios; species Flabesymbios commensalis. Next base: position 80,819,172 of record OZ024906.1, on the reverse strand, counting down.
AATTCGCCCAAATGGTTGTGGCGTACATATATTCTAGACGTTTTCATGTTTGGCAGATGGTAACTCGATCACAATAGTAATGTGTCATAAACTTCACCGCACATAAAATTATGATTATGAATTAGTTGTTCGGTGGAGGTATACTATATTATAATTGCTGTGTTTTGGCAGCTGCCTATCCCACCCTTTCTCTTATCGTTTTTTTTATATATTTACTTCCCCGTGATTGTGTTTTTGTTATCCAAATTAAATTGCAATCTAATGGCGCTACAATATACTTAGTTAAGATTGTGAAAGTGTGTGTGTACTCATGTATACTATTACATCACTAAGAGCCGCTCTATTACATTCACATAAAATAGTATGCGGCAATAGACATGTTTCAGTTTTTATCGCTATAAATAACGTTCATATTGGCCCTACAACATCCCATTATACATTACAGTGTACACACATGCCGACCATACTTCTCGGCAAAGCCAAAATGCGGTATCTGTCTACTTGTATAGAAAGCAGATACCGCATTTTGGTTTTGCATGGCACCTTACACATGATACTCATATTTTCCTGTAGATACATATTTCACAGTCTGTCATATATTGTTAGTTGATGATACACCATCTCTAACAAGATGGTATAATAAGCAGGTGTGGTTCCTATAGAACAGCTACTTCCCACTGATACTTGGTCATTAACCCTGTGCACGCTAAGTTATCTTGTTCAAATGTTCACCCACTTAAAGATGTGGGTCGCGCTGCGCGACCCACACCTTCAAGAGGGTGAAAATGACTTATATTCGTTTTGTTTTGAGACCAAGCATTTGCAAATCCTGGTGTTCAAATGCTTATTTGATTCCCAATAACTTTGCTATAAACTGCTGATAAAACCGATTCGCAGTGAAAGGGTTGACTCGACCATTATCATATGACGCACGCCCTGTAAGCTAACAATATGACTCAGCTATTAATTGGGCATACTTTGTTAAATGGATTATTAATGCAATAACGATTTAGTTTTTGAGTTGAATCACATGACTGTGGTCTTAAACATACCAATGGTGAATGCCTCTAACCCTTACAACGCAGAATATTTTTGCATAAACCATGTGAACTAAAGTGTTTTTTTTCAATTTGAAATCATCATAAATGTCATAGTCAGGTCTTTCCGGCTCATTTGAATACCTATGTTATGGGTGTACGGCCATTGTAAATATTTTAATTCTTTCGGTGCGGGGATCGCCTTCATGCGTCAGAATTAGACTTCTACAGACGTCCGATTCTGACGTATAAAGACGGTCCCCACACTCAAAAGGGTTAAATGCTTAGAGCCAAATTTCCATCTTCTCTATATCTTGTCAATTGATTTGTTTACATTCCCACACTATAATGTTTAGAGCTCATCACAGTTTTCTGTGATATTGCAATGATTGTAATAATTTCGTCCAATTTACGAAACTATTGTGAAGATGAAAAACACTTTTATCAGTTGTTATATCAATGTAAAAGTTTTTAGGTGGATGACTAAACATATCTAGTGGAAAAAACCGCCATGATACTTATGCGAAATACATGTTTTAGTGCGCTGACTGGGCGTTTGTCGAAAATATTTTTTTTATATTTTAGTGGAATTCATATCCGGGTTTTACCCTTGCAAAACCGCTATATAAGACACAGGCCTACACACTAGTTTCATTCTAAATGTCCCATGTATATATACATCTAGCCTAATTAATGACTTTAAGTCATTTGAATGTGAATTTTCAACATATATTATAGTGTTTTATAATAATAAAACCTGTATGAGCGAAAAATCTAAAAATGTGACAGCTTTCAATATTTTCTAAAATAATTTAAATAATTAGAACGTAGTTTTCCACCTTGGACCCAACGTCTTAACCCTTTCAGCGCGGGGACCGACTTTAGACGTCAGAATCTGACGTCTACAGAAGATTCTGACGTCTAAAGTCGATCCACGCATTGAAAGAATTAAAAAATGATAATGGACGTATACCTATAACATAGGTATTCAACAAGTTCAAATGAAGCGGAAAGGGCTAACTAAGACATTTATGATGATTTCAAATTGCAAAAACCCTTCTGATCTCCATGGTTTATACCAAAATATTCAGTATGAGGCTCATCACGTTATGGCTTTGTCACTCTGTACAGCTATGAGACTATTAATGTGATAATCAAATCAACGATTCAAAGGAGCATCCCCGACCCGTCTGTGCTGCCATTCAAAGGCCAAAAAGCATTTTTTGCTCACTTTACGAGAAGCAGATACTGCCTTTTGGCCTCGCAGACCAGTGGAGGCCTCCATGGCTTTCGCCAGTTATCTTTCGCCTGTGCTGGTTTAATGTTGTTCAATGTGGTTTAATCTTGGGCCAGCGCTAATTCGCTTGCTGAGTTGGTACCGCCGGTCATCTTTGTCTCGGTCAGTTGCTGACCTCTGCTGACCCATCCTCTGTCGTAACAGATCTTCTATTTGTCTGTCGGCTGTCGGCTGAGGGCTTCTGGGAATTTACCGCACCTTCTTCCCTGTCCTGCCCGCATTTCAGTAACTTATCCATTGTATCATTGTACATATATTACAACATATTTATATAATTTTGCTCGACAACCCATCACCACACGAACCACAGTGGCTTAACTCTTTCAGCGCGGGGACCGTCTTTGGACGTCAGAATCTGACGTCTGTAGAGGTTAGAGTCTGACGTCAGAGTCTGACGTCTAACGTCTGTGCCCGCTCTGAAAGAGTAGATTATTCATAATGGAACGTCTGTACCCGCACTGAAAGAGTAAAATATTCATAATGGCTGTAGACCCATAACATATAGGTATCCAAATGAAGCGAAAAGACTAGTTAAGACATTTATGGTGACTTGAAATTGAAAAAAAGCATTTGGTCTCTGTTGTTTATACAAAAATATTTCCCCGTGGTATTTCACAATCTGTCATATTATTGTTAGTTAATAATAGCCTAGGCGTTTTCTAATAAGATGGTATACTAAGCAGGTGTGGTTCCCATAGAACAGTTGACTCCAACACTCATCACAGGTTGTGCTATTATGGCTATTGTCTCGTGGTTGCTGAGCATGTGATCAATATACAGACGTCTACACATGTAGAGTGGAAGGAAAACATTGTCTGGCATAACATTGTCACGTCGTGCGTCGGTGTCACGGCTATGGGCTGCATTGATTTGTTGTACACGGTGTTTTAGTTGGTGTGTGTGATGTGGCTCTTATACGTCAGATCCATCTTCCCTTCCCTAGGTTTCTCCAGGTCGCAGACAGAGTCTGTGCCGTCTTAATTATGAGATGGAAAACACCTCACTCATTCAGTGATTGTTATCAGAATTTATCGTGGCTGATGTAAGAGGTTCCCTTTTATTAACCCTTACAACGCTGCATGTTTATTATTATTTTTTATTTAATTTGAAATCTTCATCAATGCTTTATTTATGTTATGCATCTTGTCCAGCCAAGTCTGCACTCTCGTAAAGCAAATCTTCACACACCTTGATGGTTAAAGATGATTGTCATGAGTCTTCTGCCTCTAAAAATTCTAAAGTTAAAAGTCGGTCCCCGCCCGGAAAGGGTTAGATGACATTTTTCTTTAATTTCAATCGCTATATATACTGTAACAAAACCCCTCACCAGTCCATGGCCCTCGATGGCATGCATGCAGAAGAGAGCCATCAAAATGGACCGCAGATAAAGCGGCAATGATTGTGGCATGAATAGCTGACCAATCAGTCGTCACACCGACAACTGACCAGCCGGAATTGAAAGGTGGGTCAACGCCCAATACGTTGGCCCAACATGTATCAACTTGGTTCAACGTTGATTTGATCTGTGTTTTACAGGGATTGTTTTTCTCTTTGTCCAGTGACACATTACTGGAATCCCCCATGCAGTGACTGGTTATCTACTAGCTATATCTCTCTTCAGCATCCCTGTGGTGGAGTAAGAACACTCTGAATACTTTATATGAGAATGTACCCATTAGCTTAGACTGGACACCAATTCCTAGTAATGCACATGACTTGATTAAAGAATACTTATGCAGCACATTACACATTACTGAGCTTTCTACTGGAAAGTAACTAAGCATAAAATGTGTAGTATTATTTCGGGGATAATAAGGCATTATCTTGTCTATAATGGAAATAACAAAAATAGCATCCATCTAGTATAAATCTAATATTTTGCGAATACATTTGCGTTAAAATTCGTATGCATAATAGATTTCATTCAGCGTAAATTCAATCTAAGCTTTCCAATTCTAATATCGAGATCTATCGGGTCAAGTGAACTCATTGGGTCAGAATGTGAGTCAGCTGGGGTGCGCACCGAGGAGGAGGTCAATACGTGAAGTGTGGGACCACACCGAGGGGAGGTTAACAGCTTGCCCGACTCGTTGATGGAGTCGATATCCCGACCGTGGACCGAGAACTGGCCAGTGAATAGGGCATGTCCGCGCTGGGCCAGACTCATCCTTTCACCGGCTATCCCCAGTGACCCGAAACAACTCCCCGTAAACTGTGCACCAGCGCAGGCTGACCGATCCTGTTGGCACAGTGTTAAATCGATGTTATCCCAACGTCGAGGACGTTGAGATAACATTGATTCAACACTGTGGGCGTATTCAGTCTGGCTGAAGACGCTGCCGCGCCATGCCATGCCTGCAGTCTTCAGATTGGTGGTACGCCTGCCAGACACAATTGTCGGTCTGGTTCCAAGCCTAAACACTATACGTATAGTAAGCTTACAGACCCTCTGGCTACTCTGCTGCAATCAAAGCCAAAAGGCAGTAACTGCTTACTTTCCAAGTAAGTAGTTACTGCCTTTTGGCTTTGCAGAGCAGTACAGATGCCAGCTGGGGTCATCTGGAATCAGTTCACGTTCTTGAAGTACGATTCCTCTTTTGATACGATCTGGGGGAGTCGTTGGTCTAACATCTCACCATAGATTGGAAATGTTTATTGGGGCGATAAGGACATTAATTAAATGTTATTCTGAAAACCAATTCTTATTATATAAAAAAAATCTCAATAAAGCACATTATCTCAATTTGGAGGAACTGGTTGATCTTAGTTTTTACTTGAATCATGTATCCTGAATAATAATTTATAAGCCTATAGGTTGCTTCAATAAATTTTATTTTATTTTTTATTCATTACTTACTCAATATATAAACAAATTAGGTTAAGGTGGCATATTGAACCCTAAAATTTACTCATTGATTCTTGGAATAGACTACGGTGTAATCATTTCTCCTGGGGGTTTGCTGACCTAAGATGATCATTAATCAGTCTGCAGACGCTAAAATATTCACCTCAGATCCTCTAGATCTGTCACACGAGATCTCTTAGACGTGACCTGTCACACGAGATCTGTCAGACGTGATGGTTTAATTGGATTAGACCTCTCCCAGCCTTACCTTAAGTGACCACCCATTGCTGCACTGGCTGGGTCCTGACAAGGAGGTTCTAACCGCTGTTGTGATGTGTACGTTCATAACGTACAAATACGGTATGAACGTACACATGCAAGATTAAGGGGACCCAGTGCGATATATATGTTCATAATGTACACATACGGTATGGAAATACACATCGCAACAATATGGTTAGAACCTTTTTGGTCCTGCTAAGACTATACCACCGGCTTCTGACTCTGTATACGTTCCTCAGATTCACTTGTGCTACACTGTTACTGTCTTTTGGCTTTAAGCAAAGAGCACGTGTGTTTCGTGGCACGTCTTGTTTGCAAGTCGCTTCTGCTTCTACACAATTAGAGAACCAGCAAAGCGTCTGATTAAACACAGTGCATAATTTGATACCTTTATCTTAAGCCGTGTATTATCCACCCTCACGCACTTGACAGATGGAAAATAAGTGATTAAATAATATAAAGCCACAGCCACTATCAGCATGATCACATGCGCACAATTATTGAATAACAATTTCATTATTCATTTATCATTTATCGATTCATACTGCAGGAATCAATGGGTATTGAAGCCAGCCAGTTTGTGGAAATCAAGAGGTGGCTTGAATTGGCTTGATTAAATCTGGTACGTAATTTCCCTTGCCACCGGATTGACTGTTCGTATTATGGATATCGCTGACCAGGCAGTGCTTCCTCATTATTCATTAACTGTATTACTCTTGAGTGATATATTTGCGCTCAGCAAACACAACACAGCATTGGTTCAACGTCTAGATCTTTGCTGGGAAACATTATCATATAGAAACATAAAACATTTGTTGACATCGTTCACTAGTATTTGATTAGACTAAATTATGATTATCTTATAATTCCAGCCATTATGCACCAACTAAGCTTCTGCATGACCAATGTTTAATCCGTATTGAGATAGTAAATCATTTTACAGGCAATAACTAACAACAGTCGAAAATTACGTGCTAAGCACTGAATGAATATAAATTGTGTTACAGTGTATCTCTATTCAAACCAATAATTTTGTGCATCAAAGTGAATCCCTAACAGGCCTATTTAGACATAAACAAGTGAGACTGATTCTGCATGGTCTGACTTTGTGAATTTAGGTCGTGTAAATTGGTGCCAGATAGAAAGTAATTTGATATTTGCTTTAAGTAGGCTACAGTAGCCGTCCTCGATGGCTTATTCGGTGCGGTTGTGGCTCGCAACTCAGAGGTACTGGCTTCGAATCCCGGCTGTCTCTAATACCTGTCATCGTGGTTGTGCATATATACAGTGTTCCAAACTGGAGTATTCTATGGTACTGTGCACTATAAAGAACCCTTGCAATCATTCGATAGGAGTAGAGCACAATCTCGACTACGGGCTTCCTTGTGTCGCGAAATTGTTATGATTGCATAGAAAGTTACACAAAGGAATATTCACTCACTTACGCAGTACAGTACGCAGGCGGTGATGCTGATTGTAGCAAATACCCCAAGCATTCTGACTTTCTATCCGCGGGACGATCGTGATGCTCGATATTCTCATGATCCACTCCATCATTGACACACAGGCGACTCATTTTCTGTGACCTCGATAACAGCCTGTGAATGTAGGCCTACTGCATTTACCGCAGGACTTCATGACTCTGCAACTGCTTCCCTCCTGTCGACGATTAATTCTGCTTGTTAATTCGTCCTCTAGGATATGAAAGGGTGTATCTGCCACTTTGTATAGTGGCAGATACACCCTTTCGTATCTAAGGAGACGATAAATATTTTGCTTGTCAATTCTAGTGACGTTGCTGTAATCCTTCTGAGTGCACCTCATTTAGACACTACATCAAGTGACACGTGCCTTCGACTAATTTTCAGTGTAATAAACCAAGCTGTCGTGTTTATGAACTGACGTCTAAGGATGATCCCCGCTCTGAAATATTTAAAATTATAATTGTGGTAAACCCATAACATATGTATTCAAATGAAGCTAACTAAGACATTCATGATGATTTTGAAATGTAAAAATACCTTTGGTCTCCATGGTTTATACAAAAATATTTCAGTGTTGTAAGTGGTAAAGAGCCGCTCACTCCGATTTACTGTAAATGTAGAATACACGTGGTAGGGCGCAGATGTGCATGCAGAGATCACGCCGTGATTGTTGTGATTTGCATGTCAAGACAAATACAGAAACCCACTGCGTCCTGACAAATATTCCGGCCATTTTAGAACTTCCTCTGCTGGCGTTGCATGCCGGAAGCGCGTGTGCGTGATGGTATGGCAAGCCAAATATCTCAAATACGCTTATCGGCTTCGTACTGGTAAATTGTGATTCATTTATTTCTATGTAGGGCCTATGGCTCTATATATTGGTTTGTTAGGGTAGATTTTTGGTCTATGCTACTTTTATTTGTTTGGTAAATTCTTAAACCCGACGTTATTGAATACAACAAGATGAGTGAGATACGTTTATATAGCAGTTGAAGGCTGGCATGGTTTGCACGCGTGCGCATTAGAGCTGTGGTGAGGATCCGGTTACGGCACATGTACGTCGTCCATAATGGCGCCAAGATGAGCCTACGTGAAGTATAGTCTGTTGACCCTGTGTCACCCCCACTCAAATATCTTAACCCCTGCAGCAACACTAGACATCAAGCCATTAGTACTTTAATGTTGGTCCAGCGTCGCAGACGATGGGCCAACATTAAACCAACATTGGCTCAATATATCGTGTTTGCTGTGACATTTTAGTGTAATAACGCAAACCTGCTTAACGCAAACCTGCTCATTTTTACCTGCGATGTGCTGTGATTGATGTAGAAGGTACCAAAATATGAAATCAACATTTGATGGCTTCTGTTCTGTCATCACATGTCCTCGGACAACATTTAAGAAAGGCTGACAAGGGTAAAATCGTCGTCATTGCTCCGTTTTTGTATTTATTTTTAAAGTCACTAAAATGCCATATAGACAGTTCTATGGCTTTCGTCAGTACTCTGACTACACCATTTGAAATGTTTAAATATTAGATTTTGTTTGATAGATTGGTACAACTACAATGTACATTCACGATGTCACGTCATTAGCATGTAATATAGAGAGTTAATTATATTGTATTGCATATATATCAACTTACCAATGGGTACAAAACGCCAGACCAAGGTCCAACAACTGTGACCTGTTATAAAAAAGATAATTGCCAAGAACAATTGTGATCAAGCAGCTGTCATCACTAGATGCCATAATATCTACCACACACTACAATTATACTGGAACGTTTTTGCTCAAATTACTGATTTTTGACAATTTCTATACAAATATAACTTCCCCACTATGTTTTTTATAACTCCCATCTATGCTCCACCGATTCTGGGCTAACCATCATATTAATCAAATGAATCATATCAATGGCAAGGTAGATTTTTACTGTGATAATTGGTAGTATGCTAAGAAACTAAAGAAACCTAAGACACTCAAGCTAAAGAAACTTAAGCTATGATATTTTTTTTTCTTGTCAAACTGTTATTTAAACGAAATGAAAGGGTTTTTGGCACAGTTCATTGATTACCTGTCTGTCAACGAGATGAAAAGGTTTTGTTCGCGTTTCAGTGATCTTCATGAAAATGGCGGCTATTTTTTCCGAGTTCTTGTAAACATTGTAATTATCAGTATAATGTTGCCTCATTAAAAAAAAAGATAAAGGGGATGCCTTTCTTTTCACTAAAACACATCATTTGTCTGTACAAATTCTAACTTTGGTAATATAGCTACAATCTTTCATACGCTGTACGTTGTAGGGCCCTAATTTAGATAAGTTTACCTTTTTTTATCCTTTCTCACTTTATTTAGTCCTTAGTTCATTGAAGAGACTTTTTATTGGTCATTCCACATTTGCAGATGTTCAGGGATATCCTTTTATTTATTTATAAAGACGACCAAAATCAAATCTACGCTTGAAACTCCCAATCAAACTCAGTTAATTTGTTTGAAGCCGCTTATAAAATAGCTGATTTAATTGGTTGCACCCTGCCCAGCAAACACGAGACGTTGAACCAAGGTTGGCTCAAAGTTTTCCCGCCGTCTTCGACGTCGGCCCATCATTGAGCCAACCTTGGTTCTACGTCTCGTGTTTGCTGGGTGGTAGAATAGAAGGGGGTTAGCACTTTGCTGAGCCGTCTTGCCACACACCTCAGATGCTCATAAATGATAGACATCAGGCTGTTAAGATGGATGTTCCAGAGGGGCATCTTCTCTGAACCCATTCCATGATTGACCACAAATAAGGCACTGGCACGTGCGTGACTAAATCTGCTGGATTTTATGGTGTCCACATTACGGACCCAAGTCTCTCCAATGCACCTGTGGCTCCATGTGGGGAATCCATTTGATGTAAATGAAAGCAGATACCCAGCAAGCACGATACATTGAAACAATGTTGTTTTAATGTTGGGCCAGTGTCGAAGACGCTGGACTAGCGTGTTTGATGGGTAGACAGGAGGGTTTTTATTTCTCACATTGAAGGATGCACTCCACTTGAGAACAGTGGCGTCTCCAGAAATAAAAAGTGGTGGTGTTTAGATATGGAAAATCATTTGGTGAAAGGTGATGGGTGGCAGCATGCCCCCGGAAAATTTTCACAACATGATTTCGTGGTATTTCTATTGTAAAATGACAGCCTGGCTGAAAAAAATGACATGGAAAACCATCACCCTAAAAATTGAGGGGAATGCTCGAGTATCCCCTAAGCACCCAAGGGATACGTCTGAAAAGAGCTGCACGTATTAAATGAGAGGGTGGAATAAAATATTAAAATATTAAATATTCACAAAATTCAACGGAATACAGTGCATTCATGATAATTATGAACCATTGCTCACATCACACATTGTTGAAAGCCCGAGCCACATCTTGACATCAATTAATGCATATATTGTAATAATCTCCCGTTTAAATTGTCATAGGCCCTATATGACAATGCCAGCTTGATATCAATGCGAGATAACAGTGAATCGGTCAAAATTCAATTCGACCACCAAATTTACGTTCCCTGGGTATTTCTGGGCCCACGCTATACTCAACTACTCCACCCGGAGCAGCAGTATGAGGTTCAACCCCCAGTAGGAATGTTTGCTCAGGCTCACTGCCATCCATCTTGTGTTCCATTGGCTTAGCCATATCAGCAATGTTGGGCCAGCGTCCGTGACGTTGACCCAACATTGATGATATGTCTCAGCTGTAGCCGGTTGTGGGAGAGAATGACCCTGATCAAACCCCCTCGCCAGGGCGGGGGTAATTATGTTTGTTCGCGGATATGGTGTGGCATTGCCTGCAACGCGAGCCAGAGGGTCTTTGTCACAATGGACAATCAGCCTTGCTTGTAGACATCACAGTCAGCCATCGGCGTGTCCTGCACGTATCCACCAGAAGACACCAGCTACATATCTCCTCCTCCTCCAGAGCAGAACTATCTGCTGATCTCATTTAGGCTCTGGTCAGACCATTCAGGCGGCTGACATGCTCACATAATGGCTTCAGACAGACTGCTTGTAGGGCGTAATTGCGTGGTATTCTGGCCTGGCCGCTTCGGTTGGTTGTTTTCTACTGGAATAGTTTAGATCTATAACAGTTGATTAGTGTGGGTCACTGTTTTCCCATAACGTACCAAGCCGAAATTTTTGATATTCTTTTTCACAATGGTTTATGATCAAAATAACTTAAAAAAACTTACAATTTCAAACATTTGATTTGCTTCAACATTATTAAGAGATAAAGAGATTTACGACGTTTTCTGTGCTGTTCAACTACTGAACTATGGGTGACTATGTGCATGATATAGAGTATACCAAATAACTGACTACGTGTTCATGAAGGGTTAACCCTTACACCTCTAAGCACGACTATATATAGTCAGTTTAAATCTGATTTATCAGCAGGTTAAATCACAGTTATTGGGAATCAAATGGGTGTTTAAACAACAACATTTGCAAAGAATTGATCTTAAATTAAACAAATATGAGCAATTTTCACCCACTTGAAGTTGTGGGTCGCAGTAGCGACGCACAACTTCAAGTGGGTGAAAATTTAAATTATATAATTTAGCGCTCAAGGGTTAACTCTCCAGTCATCTTTTCCCAATAATCTCCCGAGGGTCGTATAATCTTTGTGAGGGTCAAGTTAGTTAATTTTGGCCGCGCTCTTCCAGGCGACCAGACATTGTGGGAGGTCAAGTGGTGCCTGCCGAGCAGTCAGCATTCTGATGACTATTGTCCAGATAACACATCAGCGAGTCGTGTCCCTCTTGTCTCGTCTGGTAGTCTATGAACCCCTTAACCTTAAAGCCTGAAATATTACATATTAGTCGAGAGAACAACAGGTTATTTTCAATTTGAAATCACCAGAAATGTCTTGGTTAGCTCTTTGCGCTTCATTTGGATACCTATGGTCTGGGTCAACGGACATTAGAAATATTTTATTTTAGACGTCAGAATCTGACGTCTAAAATCATTCTCCTCGTTGAAATGGTTATTTAAATTTTAACCCACATTCAAATCGGTAAAAAATTAAGGGGTAATTTATATCAACTGGGAAAAATGCTGAGCCAGTTCTGGTTCAGTGTCAGGCCAAAATTTGGCTGCGAATTTATCGAACTGTGGCGTTGCAAAACATCTCCTCACAGCCATCACTGTCTGCTATGTCGCTCCATCTTCATCCGCCTGCGCAGTCAGTGATTGCGCAGATCACGTCACGTGTGCAGTTCTTGACCTTGGAGCTTGAAACACAAAAGTTTTCTTTCATGTTGCTGAGTTATATGTAGATAGCGTGCCGAACACGTTGTTCACTTCTTCGGCGGCTAGAAAATGGGTTTTTAATATGCAGTTATTTCGTAACATTAGCACTCCTTTCTTTCCTTTGTGGCACTGTGCTAGTATATATAGGCCTACAAGTGATACTAATACTAGTATTAGCAGTAGGCCTACTGCCGTACAACGCCACAATGGAGTATCTGCTTACTTTACAAGTCTTTTGGCTTTGCAGAGCAACTACCTGACTACTGCTCTGCAAGATAAAATGAAACGAATGGGGTTTTAGGCCACCTTTGTGCAAATATAGGCCAAATTGGGCCAGGAGGTTCTCCTGAGGATGGTGAGATGAATGAGATGACACTTCCCTCCAGACACAGGATTCGAAATTCGAACCCTGGGTGTTTTTTTTAGGCCGAGCTCCTACCTCTCGGTCACGGGGGCTTCCCACTATATTGAATCTTTACGAACGAGCAGGGAAGAAACATTTTGTTTCTTTGATACTTGAATGCCAGAGAGGGGTTCGAACCCGCGACCTCCGACTTCCCAAGCAGGATACTGCTCTGCAAAGGCAAAACAGTATAATCTGTTTGCTTATAAAAGTCCAAAGACCTGCAAGAACATTTTTCTAAAATCTTATTTTAAGAGTGTAGGCTACAACACATAGGGACATATAATGTTATGATCAACCGAAACCTGGTTCGACCTGTCACTTCCCTGGTTTCAGCCTATATATTAACCCTTAAAGCGCTAGTCGCGTCTTTAGCCGTTTTTGGCGTTTGTATTTGTCCTTTAAATAATGAAATTTAAACGAGAAATGTTAGATCGGAATATGGTTTGACTTAAATTGTACACATGCAATTAATTTTTACCCACTCGGAAGTTGTGTGTCGCGGTAGCGAGACACAACTTTCCAAGTGGGTAAAAATTTAAATGATTTAATTTAGCTATTTAAGGGTTAATACCCATTAAACACCAGATGTTGTCCCAATAATGAATCGGTACTGGGACAACGTCTGAGACGTTGCATGGTCCAGTAGGCCTATTGATATTATACTGGAAAGACGTTATTTGATATTATGATGTCCCTGATTGACCTTTGCTGGACATTATCCCTCGTCACCAGTGAGATCCATCACCTGCGCCGTGCAAAGCCAAAAGGAGCTTATTTTACAAGTAAGCAGATACTGCCTTTTGGCTTTGCAGAGCAAACCTATTGTCTGCTGGATATCAATAATCATGGAGGTAACAGAGATCCGGTACAGCCATGGTGACATCTTGGTGCGTTCACCTGAGGCTCAATGAATGGGGTTTGAGTTACGGTGCAACGTAGCCGTGACGTCGTCTCCGGGTCGTGGATTGCTGTATTCTTTTTACTCGAAAAAGTAACGTTTTTCAACATGACTAAGAGCGATATCAACCTGATTATTCGAGGCCAAGTCTTAGATATGACTGTACAAAGAAATGTCCCACGATTTTGTACGGTGTCATCTTCCTTGTATGGTCGCGTGACGCTCATTGAATGGTGTTTTGTGGACACTTTTGTGGCTGAGCTGGGATTCAATATTGTGTGGAGCCTACGTGACCGAGAGGTAGCGTGCTTGGCCTCAAGACTTTCGAATCCGGTGTCCGGAGTGCATTGACATATCATTCATCTCTTAATCCTCGGAGGTCACCCTTCTCCTGGCCCAGTTTATTCATTCATTCATTCATTCATTCATTCATTCATTCATTCATTCATTCATTCATTCATTCATTCATTCATTCATAAAATGTAGAATAGAATATACACTCATTCATTCGTTCATTCAAACTAGGACGCGATAACCTGAGGAGAGTAAGGTGAATCAGATGACACGGCCTCCCTGATTCACGATTCGACCGCCAGCGGGAAACGAACCCTGAACGTGCCAACCAATTCCCCTGCCCACCCTTTATGCACCTAAGTTTACTTTCCAAGTGTGCTACTGGAATAAGATGTTTATTTCCGCTTAACTGGTGTAGGTTTACCACTACTGTTTTGCTATATGTAAAATATACTTTTAGCTTTGGAAACTATGAATATAGCTATATATTTTGACTGCTGTGGGGAAGGCCAGTCTAAATGATTTACCCCCCCCCCCCCCACTCTGCCCTGACATACTTTGATCGAGTCCCGCCGGATATCAGTTCACACAGTTGACGTGAAGACAGGTCATTTATTCAGATTAAGAAAGGTGGAATTGACCTTGACTTGAAACACACTCATACATTTATTATGGTGTGTTGGTAATCAATGAAGACGTGTACATGTATATATATCCAGCAAATTTAAATATATCTAGCTGCTGAAGTGCCGTCATATTGTTATAAATACCATCAGAAATTCCTAATACAATTGTATTTAAATGCATTTCTGATACCATGTTTTATATGTAAATTTCCATGAACATTTCTTGCCATCATAACTAACCACTGACGAGCGTGCGTTTCTCATCTTACAGCAAGGCTATAGTCTGAAGCCTGGCCTTGCTGTAGGGGAGATGGCGTTTCTACGAACAAGCCATATCTTTTACGTGACAAGGTGCTAAGCTATGCTTCAGAGGTAGAGTTAATGCTGAAATCTATTCTTGCATTTTATATCGCTGAAAACGACAGGCGCTGGTTCAGCGCTGGCTTCATGATGGACCAACGTCTTACAGTAGTTAGAGAGTTAACATCTACATGTAAGGACCCACACAGGCTCTGACGGATGAGGGCTACAGGCTGTTAATGCAGCAGGGCATTCATCCCGGGATCATGCTGGAGCCATTCCCTTTGCCTTTTCCCGTCCGGGCGGAAGTTGTAATCTAGATTTATGTCCCCAGATCTGACGCGACATTATAGCCGACTTCATACATTGATTCCGTCCCATTATCTCGCCCCTCTCACGGGACAGCGGTCCTATATTTTTGGTAACATTGGTCCAACATATCTTCGGGGTTCTAGCATGTCATCATTAGCTGAACTGCTCCCATAATTATGGTGATGAAGTTAGTCAACCAGAAAGGGTACCTGAAGATTAGAATTTAATGATGAAATACTAATTGTTCGTCCTTGATACAGCAGTTTAGTTGTCAGAACGTTTGACTCTGAACCTAGTTTTTGTTGGTTTAAATCGCGCTGCCATTATTTCTTCAGTGCACATACACAGTCCATGTATATACAGTCTCACAATACCCCTTACATGATTAAATTTAATATTCTAAAAGTTGAATAGAAAAAGCACTTGTCTAATAAATAAGGAGTTCGCCTGAAGGCTCACACCCTTTTCATTGAACCCCAGCAAACACGAGACATTGACCCAATGTTGGTTTGATGTTGGCGCACCGTCTGCGACGCTGCCCCAACATCAAACCAACATTGGGTCAACGTCTCGTGTTTGCTGAGACATGCAGTGCTGTGATGTTTTCTCTATTATCAAAACCTGCGCGACTATCAGCATACATAAAGTTTGTACTTTATTTTAGATACTAATGTACCAGGGATGTTTCATTATAATTATTATTGTTTTCTGTGTTTCAGGATGAGCTTGGATTGGACAAACCTCACAGGGAGGCCATGTTTAACCTGCCTCCTGAGAAAAAGTGGCAAATATACTGCAGCAAGAAAAAGGTGAGTCGTCCTTAATAATTAATTGTCAAGACCAACTTTAACAAAATTACTATAGCAGTCCTACGGTATTCTGTGTGTATGATTTTTTTTATTGGATTCTGCCGTGCAAAACCGTATCTGCTTATTTTCCAAGTAAGCAGATACTGTTTATTGGCTTTGCAGAGCTGTACTGTTCGCTTTGATAGATACATTTTTCTTCAGAACTTTGATGATGCCTCCCGTGAATTTAATTGTCTTTTGAAGTGTCTGACTTCTTGTGTGATGTGTGTCAATGATGGTGGTTACATGACTTTTTGTGTTGCATTACGTGATTCTGTAATTGATTCCCCTGGCATCCATGTAAGTGGCAGACACACTTGCTCTACTCTCTAATTAGAACGGCCCTCTCGACTACAACAACGTTCATTTCCGTCTATTCTATATACGCCATGGTTGATTTTACACGACAGCTGCACTGATGCTGACTGACGTCACCGGTTTACGTGTACCACGTGAGAACATGCTGTACCCAGATCTAGCACGAGACGTTGAGCCAGTGCTGGCCCAGCATTAATCCAGCATTGGCTCAATGTCTCGTGTTGTCTGGGTAATCTCACTGTGCACCTCTTGCTTCCCTCTTACACCTGACTGACATTTTCACGTGGCTGCCATGGTTTGGGCGTGGTACATTTTTTCTGTTGTCGCTGTTTTTTTGTTATTTGTGTTGCTCAATCAGTCGTGCTGTGGAGTAAAGGCACTACCAGCTCTGTATCAATTTGACAGACAGGCCACCATTTCTTGATTTAAAGGGCGTATTTTGTGGGATTACAATTGGTCTGCATCAAATCATCATTATACAGTCAATAGTTGATTGTCCACTTCCCAGCTAAACATTCATTAGTTTTAAAGACTCAGCAGCGTAATTATCAAAAAGTTAGGACTGATAATATGTTTTCCAATAGAAGAGACTTTAATTCTGAATAAAATGATAACCTGTCTCAACGCCTGACATACAGACAATAATTTCAGAGCCCTGTCTTTACCATTTTCCCATTTTTATATCTTTTAGTACTGACTAATACAAATAAATGTAAGCCTAATTCTCTATTACATTGGGAAACCCCAATAGGTAATCATTTGCTCCTTATCCCTTTTTGACGTCATAACCACTGCCAAGGTCACGTAATTATATGATGATCATCATAGAGGTGATTTATAAACCAACACCAAACGTCCAGCCAACTTTGTTTCAATATTGGGTTGAGAAGCTGACTGAGCATTAACCCTCAAAAAGCTAATTTAAATAATTTAAATTTCCACCATTTTAAGTTGGGTCTCGCTACCGCGATCCACAACTTCAAGCGGTCGAAAATTACTCATATTTGTTTAATGCGAGACCGAATATGAGCGGATCTCAATATTTGAAAACCCATTTCGTTCCCTATAACTGCGATATAACGGCTAATAAAACGGATTAAAAACGGATTAAAAACGCCTTTTGTCGTGCTCAGTGAGATAAGAAGGGTTACGAAAAAGACGAGATATTTCCGTGCAACATGAATAATATTACGTCTTTGTTCATCTCACGTCCCGGTCCGCATTCATAGGGTGGAAGTGCGAGGTCTGACAGAAGAAGATTGATTACGTGCATGATTGGTGTGCCACCCATATGTTCACGATCTTCACAATTTGGAGGTGGGGTCGCAAAGCGTCTTGTCAATGGCGGGCCAACGTCAAAGACGTCTGGCCGACATTGAGCCATGGTTGAGAGTTCCTTTGACCCTTTCAGTGCGGGGACCGTCTTTAGACGTCAGAATCTGACGTCTAAAGACGTCATATCCTGACGTCTAAAGACGATCCCCACACTGAAAGAATTACACAATTGATAATAGCCATAGACCATAACATGGGTATTCAAATGAAGCAGAAAGAGCTAACTAAGACATTTATGATGATTTCAAGTTGAAAAAACCTTTGAGCTTTATGGGTTTATACAAAAATATTTCCGCGTTTTCAGGGTTAACTTCCCAAGGTGATCATACAATGATGCATCACCTTTGTGGAAACATGCTCTGGTATTGCCTTCTTCCGAACTGGGGACTATTCGACCTTCAAATTCCGTTTTTGCTTCTCATTAGTCTCGACCCGAAAATAACTATCGCATATTTGTAGAAACAATTTGGCGCTTTCTAGAAGTATCTACTTAATCGTGTTTTATATAATGAGTGTACATGCTGTTTATTTACTGTACAGCCTTCAATGGCTCTTGAGTAATTTTCACTCACTTGAGGTTGTGTCTCGCTACCGCCATCCACAACCTCAAGTGGTAGAAAATTACTCAAAGCCATTAGAGGCTGTACAATAAATAAATTGCATTTAAATTCAAAGGATAAAATTAGATAACATAATAATAATCTTGTGACAGATACACTTGCTCGACAGAGACGGAGGGGGCGGGGTGACACATGTAATTACCGTAGACTACATGTTGCACATAACATTTTAATACGGGTTATTTGGGAGGCGCGCGTGCACAGTTTAAACGGTTTCTCTGATCATAGCTGCTGTCTTTTAAGCGCTGTTTTAACTTTTTGACATTGAAGTCACCCGTGATGACAATAGAGCCGGGTAAAGTATAGACCTGCTCTGTGACCGTCTACATAATGCATGCCTGCGTACCGTCACCACTCGATAACGCAAAATTCACACAACATTGGCCTGCTGCTCGGTGTTAGCGAAGTTCTACCCTGTAATTTGCATACCAGGTCGTCTATGCTAATTCGGCCAATTCGCCCAGAGACATTGGTAATTGGCGGAGCAATTTTCCCCTCAATTTCCTGAACATGCGCCTTGTTTTCTCGGCACGTCTCCTCTGACATGCTGTGAGACGCTGTCGCCATCTTTTCTATTCAGGGGCAATTCAATCACGAGGCATTGACCCGATGTTGGGCTAATGTTGGCCAACGTCTGCAACCCTGGCCCAACCTTAGCCCAACTCCGTGTGAACGTCCTGTGTTTTCTTGCAAGTCGTTACTTTGAGAACTTGACACGTAACAACCTCGTAACAGCCTCAGACACGTGTTTATTACAGATAATTGAGCTGCCTTCTTCGCATCATCCAATTGCGTGTTATAGTAAAGTCGTCCCTTTTCTTAACCCTACTGATTTCAGTTATGTATAGACTATTTAGAATTCGTCATTTAACTAACAAAATATATCTTTGAGTTATTAGAAATTAGGTAAAGCAAATTATGAGATTTTAACCATTTCCGTGCGGTGACCGTCTTTAGACATCAGAATCTGACGTCTAATGATGTCAGATTCTGACGTCTAGAGGCGGTCCCCGCACTGAAAGAATAAAATATTTATAATGTCCGTAGACCCATAACATAGGTATTCAAATGAAGCGGAAAGAGCCAACTGAGACATTACAAATTTAAAAAGCGATCTCCATGGTTTATACAACAACTATTTCGGCGATCTCACCTGGTCCTAGCAATGAATTTCAATAAGAATTATTGTGATTTCAAAACTTGTTGGCGATCGGAAAAAAGGCCAAATGAAAAAACCACTAGTTACTTAGTATTTCCAATGGGTACAATATTTCTGTCAGTATCAATTAGAACAACATTGATCATGTTTTCAGAAATCATCACCCCATGACCCATGCAACCAGTGGATAATTTGTGTACTTCAACATAACTCCACCTCATCTATATAATACGGCACAATACTAAGTTAACTGCCCTGCTCAGCTGGCACTGAGAGAAGTGTTTAGTGGATTTCAGGTTAATACATGTCAAACCCGGTGTTTAAGTTGAGGTCTTTAACTCCTCTATGATAATGGCAACCTATCTCTTCACTCGACCGTCTGGTCTCAAGCAATGTTCCGGACAACGTAACATTCGTATACTAAGCTTTGACGTTTATTTCATTCTCCCGTATTAATAGTATTTGTCTGTGTTAGATATGCATATTACCAGATCAAATGAAAATATTATTGTCTTGCATTAGCATGTCAACGTATCATGTGAAGTTATGAAGTATTATGATCCCAGCAAAGCCTAGCTGTATTTTCACTAATTTTGTCGTTTGCTGAGATTATGCCGTATTTACATGCAAAGTGTGTTAATTAATACAACTAATCGGACGATTTACAACACTCAATGCCATAATCTCTCGGCGGATAAGTTATGACATTTTTAAATATAATATTGGATCATTTGACAATATCCTAGTAGACACAAAACATTTGTATACCATTTATACCACGTCGACCCGACGTCTTTGATGTTGGTCCAACATTGTATAATTGTTATACAAATGTTTTGTGTTTAGTTGGATGTCATGTCCACAGGAAAATGTAGCTTTGCAGTAAAATCTAGTGTTTCTAACTACGGTGATTGCCAGAGGCGAAGATGACACTGGTGTCACATCAACTTGTCGTGTGATGCTTACCTTGTATGGTAATTAGACAAGACCTCCTCATAACTTACGCAATTATAACCCTAGAAAGTGCGCGTTCTCTTTTGTGTTATTATTTCAAGCATAAAAAACACACAATGGTTTATACTTTTTTAACATAATTATGTCTAGAAGTATTTACTACGACAAATTATACGTGACATTAGCTTGGAAAAAATATCATAAGTCGTTCGGTGCACTCTCATGAAAGGAAAGTCAAGATACTTTGATATGTCGCAATAGCTACAAACGAATCTAGGGCCTACTCCAATCCATGATGGTTATTTTAATGAGGTTTTACTCTATCTTTGTGAGTACTAGGATGTTTGCTGGTCCTCTTTGAACGAACCCCTTCTTTGACATTCTTTGTAATTGACTCAACATTTAACATGGTAATTTGACGCTGTTAAACCTTCAAGAGTCACGTTAAATAATTCTTTTTTTTTCTTGCCCACTTAAAGTTGTGTCTCGCTGCTGAGACCCACAAAGGTATGTGGGCGAACATTTATTGTATAATGTACAATGTGAATCAGAATATATGTTGATCTTGCAAATTTGATGCTCACTTATTAAAAAAAAATTCTGAAGGACTAAAAACGGCTATAGACGCGCTTAGCACTTCAAGGGTTAAAAAACTTACTTACAGAAAGCGAACCGCATGTCCATCACTGTATGTATCCAATACTACACCAGCCATAAAGAAGAGACTTGAGAAGGTGTGCTGTCAGCTGGGAATTATCCTCAATGGCTATAGCGGCTTACAGACAAGTGTCACGCTGGACTCGGGCTCAAAGGGTTAAGGCTGTTGACAGACAAGTGTCACGCTGGCCTCGGGCCTCGTGATGGCCGTCATCATTTTGACAATCATACTCAGGTGTATGTCATGTAGTGATGACATTGTAAGCTCGAAGGGTATCTCCTCGCTTTTAATATAGTTTTTATCTTCACCAATGTACGGATCGCAGTAGAATTGGGACTAAGGGCATTATTGATATCGTCATATTATGAGTATTAATACTATAGTCATATCGTCGAAAAACTATGGAATGACGTTTATTAGAAGCAAAAAAAGAAATCGTTAAAAGTAAAACGTATTGTTTGGTACTTCTCTTTTAAAATTGTTATCTTTTTATATCAAACTTTAAAAATCTGTCACAATTAATTTATTAAATAGCTTTCATCGACTATCATCTCGTATCGCTATTCAGGAAATGCAAATAAATCTAAAGGACATATTTCTATAAAATTAAGAAATCACAAATTGTTAGATTTGATGTCCTGTCTTTTACTCTTTTTATCATGTTTATTAGCATACACCCCTCTTATTACAATACTCATAGGTACACATCTAGCCCCCCTCACTACACTGTGGATTGAATCAGTTGGACGCTATATAATAGCTGTGTAGCCGTCGGCAAACTTTTTGATGACTCCTTGGCAAGTTTCGGTGCAGTTGACAAGGGAACTCAACCCTTAAAGCGCTGAGATAGTTTTATCTAAGCCAAGCAAAAAAAGGTTATCCTCAATTTGAAATCATCATGAAAGCCTCAGTTAAAGCTTTCCGCTTCGTTTGAATACCTATGTTAACAGTTATGGGTCTACGCTCATTATAAATATTTTAATTATTTCAGTGCGGGAATCGACTTTAGACGCCAGAATCTGACATATATTTAAACGCTAGAGTCTAACGTCTAAAGTCGGTTCCTGCGCTGCCAGCACTAAGCGTGAAAAGTATCAATTATTTCTGTTGGCTCCTTTCTTTGTCTTGAACCCCAGTTATGTACTTTATTGAGCATATTTAGTAAGTTAGTTCTCTCTATCTGTTTCTTCGAAATAACTTGGAGTGTCTTTCTGGCATTAGCACTATATATAGCCTACTCTTTGTCCAGTTATTGTTCAACTAAAAACGTGTCGCCATTTTCTGATCAATTTAACATATCAAACGATACCGCAATCATGTTTTGTGTACATGTAACGTTCTTCATGTTATAAAAAAAATCAAAATTATCTTCGAAGCTTTTTGATATTATCATAGCCTTTCTTTCATTTTTCATTGACTAAAACTTTCATCACGCTTTCAACAGTTTGGTGTACAGAATATTGGCATTTAACTTGATTGTAACTGAGTGACTTATTTCCCCCGACGAGCACCATATGATGAGTAGTTATGCTTAAATAGCAGTAATATGTGCGTAAAACATATTAGTATATCCAAATATAGATTGTAAAAGCGGTACGTGTTGTATAAAAGCTGTTCTTCACAAAGACACACATCTGCAGTGGCGAGAAGCACCGCCGTTATCACTATTAATCACACTTTTTTTTCTTTTGCCATGAAAAAATGGTAGTGACGGTTTTAAAATAGAAATCGTCGGATCACTCATCTGCTCTCATCCACTCTGTTACACTCTTTACGTCTGTATTTGTCCCCCGTCAATATTAACAGACAGAGACACACAGTCTCCCTCCCTCACTCCTTAATGTTCCTGACGGTTCCCTATGTCCCGTATTCACCCCTCGTTTTCTTCCATCCTCCCAGGTTTATTCATATCCCATTCGTCTCTTCGTCCTTTCACTTAAATTGTTCCTTTCATTCCCTCATTATTTTGCCCATATTTATGTTTATTCATTAATGCATCTAACAATTCATTAAATACCTCCCTTTCATCTGTATTATCAGTATTATAGGTCTACCGTAGGATTCACGTTAACCCATGCTGTCACCAGCACCCCACCCACGAGACCGTAGACGATAGGGAGAGATTGCTCTGGTCACAGAATGACATTAACCGTGGTGAATGATTTTCGCTGATTCTCAAGTCAATTCTCAACCAATTGTCTTGGAATTTTCCAAGCATTATTTTCGAGTGATGCCGCGACCCCTCTATAAACCCATTAACTTTGCCTCAGAATTTCATTACAGGTCAAATGGTCTAACTTCTGAAATACCTATAAAAAATTCTCAGGGTAGTCGCCGCAGAAAAACGTGTGTAACATTTCATGAAAATTGGTTGAAAATTGACCGAGAAATCAGCGAAATTCATTCACCCTGGCTAAAGTGAATCTGGCTATAGTTTTTTTGAGGGGGGGGGGGTTGTTGTTTTGATTGAATGACTTGTTGACCTAGATCTGACGAGCTTTGTTCCCCTTGAATCTGCGAAGGCAACGGCCCACTGTTGACGCAATGCTGTGTGAGCCTCTGCAATCCCAGTGGAGACGAGATGTTGGCTCAGTGCGGTTTTAATGCTGGGTCGCCGTCTACAACGTCGGCCCAGCATTAAACCCGCACTGGGCTTACATCTCATTTTTGCTGGACTCATCTGTCACGCTAATGACGGGTGTACACAGTGAACGTTAAAGTCCCCGCACACAAGTGGCATATGGCTCAAGTGCCGGCACGCTTAACCCTTAAAGCGCTGAAATATATAATGTATATTTTTTTTTAATTGAAATCAGCATAAATGTCTCAGTTAGCTCTTTCTACTTCATTAGAATACCTATGTTGTGGGTCTACGGTCATAATAGATATTTGTTCTTTCAGTGCGGGTATCGACGTCAGATTTTGACGTCTAAAGTCGCTGTATCACTGTCCGCGACAATGGCCCAACGTTAAACCAACACTGTGCCAGTGTATAATGTTTACTTCAGCCGACTCTTATTATGATCCTTATCGTTAATTGTAGATAGTTATTCACATCGCTACTCCAACGGTCTATTTTCCAGCTGAAAAAATATTCGAACGTATTTTAGAAAAAATATAATTGGTTAACGTTGTTTATCAGTGTTAATACCAATTTCAATACGAAAAGTTTGACATAGCTAAAAATATTCCTAATTGCAATGGTTAGGCGTTGCGAATGCATTCGTTATTTCTCATATGTCTATGCAAAATAGCCTAATAATGTTAGTAGCCTCGGATGGGAATTAAACAATAATAAAGAAAAACGAACAGAATAACAGTGAACAGTACCCATGAAGGTGATAAAATAGGGATTTATCTGAAATAATTAACTTTAAAATGGCTGACGACGTAGGAATCAAAGGGTTTGAGACCAGGACAAAGCATGGAAAAAGTGGGTGAGTTTGGGGACAAAGGCCGCCTATCACTGACACCCGTTTAACATGTACAGCCGTGGCCCAATGATGGGCCAACCTTTTTCCCCTGATCAACACCAGACCTTGACCCAATGTTGTTTTAACGTCGTTCCAACATTAATCCAAAATTAGTTTAATCCTCAGTCAACGACGCGGGGATCGACTTTAGACGTCAGAATCTGACGTCTAAAGCCGATCCCCCCACTGGAAGAGTAAAATAATTATAATGATCATAGGTATTAAAATGAAGCGGAAAGAGCTAATTAAGTCATCATTTATGATAATTTTAAATTGGAAAAACCCTTTGGTCTCTATGGTTTATATATTATATTATTTCAGCGATTTAAAAGTTAATGTCTCTGTTGTCTGAGTTATCGGTCCTGAGGCTGCCACCCATCAAACACAAAGCGCTGTCCCAATGTTGCTTTAATGTTCGCCCGTCGTCTTCGACGACGTCCCAACATTAAAGCAACATTGGGACAACGCTTCGTGTTTGATGGGATGATCAGCAAGCATCAGATGTCGACACGAGATGTAGATCCAGTGCTGGCTTAACCCTTTCAGTGCGGGGAACGTCTAAATACGTCGGATTCTGACGTCTAAAGACGATTCTCACAATGAAAGAATTTAAAAAATGCACAATGGCCATAGACCCACAACATAGGGATTCAAATGAAGCGGATAGAGCTAACTAAGACATTTATGATTTCAAATTGAAAAAACCCGTTGGTCTCCATGGTTTATACAAAACTATCTCCAGCGTTGTAAGGGTTAATGACCAAATGTTAGATTAATTCTGGTCCTCTGTCTACGACGCTGGCCCACCATTAAGCCAGCACTGGGTCTCCACCTCGTGCTTGTCAGTGACTTGTGGGCAGATGCAAATTAGCCAACAACTGTTGCACAACGCCAGCAAACACGAGACGCTGAACCAATGCTGATTTAATGTTGGGCCAGCGTCGCAGACGGTGGCCCAACATTAAATCAGCATTGGTTCAACGTCACGAAATTTGCTGGGATGTAGGTCTGTTCCTTTGTTGTCAAACCGGTTTACGGTCTGTTATTATGTTATTTATTCATCACATAAAACTTGTACGAGGTAAATTACAAGCTCTGTCCATTACATTACAGACGCATATATATGTTATCACGTTTTGTCATCTTTACTGTTTGATAGATATATTGTTTTGACGCTTGTCGTGTCATTGTTTTGCAATCAAAATGTCCACATAATCCCAAATGCGACCGCATCCGTTAGCATGAATGAAGAGATACTTTCATGGGGTTGAGCTAATTAATATATTTATCCAGATTAATCTAATTTAATAGAATAATAACGTAGATGGATTTAGACAGATATTCATGGACGACGGGAGGTCTTTGCAGACATATGCGTCACTGAAATGAACAATACTTTTAGAGAGACATCACAAACACTGGATCTACATTGTTCAGAAGTTGTTTTACACACATGTACAGACCACTTGTTTGAGGAATCAACATCGCCGCATAAATGTGTATATGTAAAAAAATATTATCTGATTAATTCACATATAATTAACTGTCTGTCCTAAATAAGAGAACAACCGGTGGGCGTTTTGTTATGGCCATCTGTTGATTCTGTTCTACACATGCAAATAGCACTCCGACTGAACGGGTTGTAAACGGCGGTATTTTTTATCGCTTTGTGACACCATTAACTGCGACACCTTTACAGCGCCGAGTTTGTTTGTACAAACTATGGAAACCAAATGGTTTTTTAGATGTTAAGTCATCATAAATGTCTTAGTTATCTCTCTTTTCGCTTCGTTTAAATACCTATGTTATGAGTCTTCGGCCATTACAGTTTCGTTAATTTTTTTTCAGCGCGGGGACCGACTTTAGACGTCATAATCTGACGTCTACAGACGTCAGATTCTGACGTCTAAAATCGGTCCCCGCGCTCAAAAAATTAACTCCCGTTTTTATCAAATTAATGACACACCTGTCGGCGTTTTTTTGCATCAGCCTCAATTTTGTAACAGCTGCAAATCTCGCTTAAATGTTAAATAAATGAAAAGGAAAGACGATTCAGTGCAAACAAATAACAGCCAACCAACCCACTGGACACACGACGTTGTTGCGACGTTGAAGCAACGTCATCGACGTTGATTCAACATCGCAACAACGTCGTGTGTCCAGTAGAAACTATTTTCATACCGTGCCTAGATAAAACAAATGTATTCAAATAATCCACTTGCAGTTAACCGATGTCAACAAAACATTAACAGTAGACCATTCACATAATTATATTCACAACAGTGTTTCTATAAGGTATATAAATGGTTTTATCTCTATAAAAAGCACGTGGCCTCATTGTGTAAGTAAATGTGCACTATAACAGATCCTAGAAACCACAAGGCATTGAGCCGCAGTTGTTTTAATGTTGGGCCACCGTCTACGACGCTGGCCCAACATTAAAACAACATCGCCTCAATGCCTCCTGTTTGCTTTGATGTGACTGTCGTGGTCTCCTAAAAATGTCCTGGCACTGCAACATTCAGCCAGTACTGGGCCAATGCCGGGCCAGCGGCTTCGACGGTGGCCCAGAATTCACCCTAACTAACTGCATGCAATGAGACGATGTGATGAAAACTAATGTCGTTTTTTGCCCTGTTCTAATTTGAAAGATACGGTATTTTCTGACGATACAGGGTGAAAATAGCCGTTTACTGAATGTGGCTGGCCCTAATAAGAGACGCAAACCATCCCCTCCTCACTCAAGCACGTACCGTTTACCCAATGTTGGGTTACTGTTGGGTCAATGTCGCAAACATTGGGTCTTTTGTTTGCTGTGCGGTCAATTAGATGTGATTTACTCCCTTTTTGTGGGTTCACTAAAACTTTAACCGCCAAATTATTCAACCTGAATTTTCACCCACTCGAAGTTGTGTCTCGCTGACGCGATCCACAACTTCAAGTGAGTGAAAATTATTAAGATTTGACAAAATGGAGGTCAACTGTTTTCAAATATTGCTCGTTGATGTCACTTTTTATCTTTAACATGTTTAAAAGGTGGTAGGCCTACTTGATGTGCTAATAAAAAATGAAAACCCAGCTTACAACGCTGAAATATATTTTGCATAAATCATGAAGTGATGAAGAACAAAGGTTTTTTTTTCAATTTGAAATCATCATAAATATCTTTAGCTCTTTCCGCTTCATTTGAATACCTATGTCATGGGTCTACGGCCTTTATAATTTGTTTAATTCTTCCAGTGAGGGGGTCGACTTTAGACGTCAGAATCTGACGTCTACATACGTTAGATTATGACGTGTAATTACTTTTTTTTCAGATTTCAATAACCATATCGAATTTCAACGGATAACCCAGTGTATGGCTGTCTTTTTCATGCTTGTGTGTTTTGTGGATCGTTGGCTAAAGGTTCTTCGACCATGTATTTATATGATTAAGGCATAAAACACTTTATTTGGTGTTCTGGTGAAACTATTCAATCACTTTGCTGATTGGTGCTTGTATGGAAAAAATCATCGACTTTGTCAGCTGTTTTTTGGGTGAAAATATTCAATTTCTTTGTCTGCTGGTCGGGTGAAAATATGCATTCATGTTATGTCTGGTGAAAATATTCGTTCACTTTGTGAGCTGTTGATTGGGTGAAAATATTCATTGATTTTAAGAGCTGAAAATAATAAATATGTATGCATCTCCCCGGGTTTTTTTTCAAGTGATGCAACTTTATTCTCTTTATTCTTATGTTCATGTGTAAGACTTAAAAAAACATATACCCTGTAATTTCACACACTTTATTTTTAAATAATCAATATATTATTTGTAGATGCATGATATAGTTTAATGATTGTTGAACACGATATCACATGATTCCACAACGCTGGGTCAGCGTTGGGCCAACATCTAAGACTTCGTCCCAACGTTGATCCAACGCTAGACCAGCTCAACCCTTCTGCTGCTGAATTGTTTGTTTCTTTTTTTCATTCATTTAAAGCTGGAATTGCTGACGCAATTTCCAGTTTCAAATGACGAAAAACATTTATGAAAAATAAACATCTCCAATATTGAATTATTGGATTGACTTAGCAACTAAGAAAAACTATTTTATAAAATTTATCGCTATTTCGTTTGATCTAAGAGAGGCTCTGAGAAATATAGTTCCAGCAGAACAAGGGTTAATGCTTTAAATTGTATGATGGTAACAGAAATTCATGATAATAAAAGCATCATGCATTTCTGACACATTTCATAATGGTGTTCTATGACTCTGTGCTGTAATGAGGCATTTTTTCAGTGGCCAGCACAGCAAAAGCGAAACATTGGCACGATGTCGGTTTGATGCTGGTCCACCGTCTTTGCTTCTGGCCCAGCATGAAACCCACATTGGTTCAATCTCTCGTTTTTGCTGGTGCAGAGCTTGACATAAAATACAATGCCGCATCGTTGATAAGCGTTTTCAAACCACTAATAGGGACGCACCATTAGATATCTGGGAGGGGGGTACGAGTTTTTGTTGATTGCATTCTTTTCACCTCCTCAAGAAAACATTTTTTTTTGGCGATGAACATCTGTTTCGTTGAAGAACAAAAATATCAGATTTTTATCGCCCGCAATTTCAACAATTTTTTTTACTTACCTTTGTAGCGACAAACTTTTCTCATATTTCCTCTTGCCCCCCACCCCCCCCCCTCACCCCAGACATCTAATGGTGCGTGCCTAAGTAGCTGCTTCCTGGGGTGTCACGGTGTTGATATAAAGCATGCGGACTGAAACGTGAATCCTGAAACCAATGTGATTACTATTTCAGTGCAAAGTGTTGATGAACATTAAGGTAATCGTACTTTGTGGTTGCATCAAAAACAAATCGGTGCTGGACTAAACCCAAAACCTTAATATGGATGACGCCATAACCTTAATATGGCAGGACGCCGAGATAGCTCACGAGAAACACGAGACGTTGAACCAATGTTGATTGAATGTTGGGCCACCGTCCGCAGACGGTGGCCCAACAATCAATCAACATTGGTTCAACGTCGCGGAAAGTTGAAACCGGAAAGTTGAAACCCACTCCCTCGATACGGCTACGCGATGGATATTTACCAGATGCTCCTATTAGAATTAAGCCTCAACCTCACGATCTTTGGTGATGCATGGGAATCCTTGTGAATTTGTAATTTTTACTAAAAAATGTGAGTTTTGATGAAACCTATCGTCAAACGTATACTTTTATGGAATTTTTAATTGCTAAAGTACAAGTACGAGGGCTGTCGTATCGAGGGAGCGAACTTGGGAGTCTACTCCGGTGGGTGCTGTTAATAATACCAGCTATATATATATATGGGGATCATGCTTTTGATGCCGGAGGGGCTTTAACTGGGCTAAAAGGCTTGTGAAGAGGGTCCTACTTGAGCACGCTCTTTCTTTACCAGTAACCAAGATATATTGTCTTATTAAATTTGTGATCGCTCGCACTTTTATTCTGCTGATTTCAGTGTTGCCCAACATGCGAGGCATTCACCAATGCGTCATCTTTCCCGTTTTGCTAAATCAGATTGAATTTGCAATTCTATTTTTATTTGACATATGTGACCAGCTGTATATAATGCGCTGTATATATGCGCTGGTGATAATAATAACATAATACTGGTGTCTGGTTCGGAAAGGGTGTGTCGCCATTTTAATCCCAGCATGTGGAGATACATTGGTGCGTTATTAATGTTTGTCAGAATCCTCTTGTTTTCTATAACATCCGTCCGTCTGTATTATAAGTTAAGTTGACTTGTGTGTTATATGTTCTAATGACTGCCAATGAATTTGACGATCCTATCTGGTTTTGCATGACCCAAATATAAAACATGATAATATTACAGCCAATCTGAAAAAAACGCCAATTACCATCTTCAACTACCATGTTATGTCTTGCGCTTTGCGTAGGTCCGACTTGGCTGGACAAGATGGGCCAACACGAGATATGTTCGGTGGATGGTGGTCCACCAAACATTGTTGAATGGTTTTTATTCGCAGGTTTAAAGCCTGACTTTTACATTTCAGATTTACTAAAAACCTGGTGTCCATTGTAAAGTAGTCATTGTACTAATCAAAAGCATCTGAATATATCTGCAATAGAATCAATGCCGTTTCTTTATCACTGACACGTATCTTTTGTTGCCCGCGCATTTAATACTAGTGTTGGTGATTTGTAACCATTTAAAATATGCTTACTTGATTTAAAATATTTAATAGATGTGTGTTATAAAGTTATCTCCGTATCTTTTCGAGATCATATGCTTATGTGAAACATGCATCCATGCCATTATTTATTTAGCCAGAACAAGACGTTTACAAAACAGGACAATATGGTTTCCACATCGTTTGGTGCTGAGGTTGCTCTGAATGAATTAACATAGTGATTGATAACACCCGTGTACATTATGTATGTAAGCTACAGATATTCTATAACTCTTCCAAAACTTAATCACCATGTCACTGCTTAACAAGCATTAAAACAAATTATTTTGTTGACAGTTATTTTAATATTTTTATTAACATTATAATGATCATAAAATAACATTATAATGACTATAACGTAACTATTTACAACAATTCTACGTATCTAACTATACTATTTCTAAGTTTTGTGTACAGTTTGAAGTGAATCGTTTGTTACCAGGGTTACGTATCAGGACTGACGTCATCATCCCTTAACCCTTGAAGCGCTGAAGTATTTTTGTATAAATCATGGAGACCAAGTGTTTTTCAATTCGAAATCATCATGAATGTCTTTTCGCTTCATTTGAATACCTATGTTATGGGTCTACTCTACGGCCATTAGAAATATAGACGTCAGAATCTATATGTAAAAGAACCCCCAAGAATCTTTTGATGTCTATTGTCGTCATGTATTGACTTCACCCTCTAACTAAATAATATAAATCTATAAGGCCATCACTGGTTCCTTATATATTTATCCTCGACCAAGGGAAGGTATGTTTTCTAACAGTGACATATCGTGTCACCGGGTTGCATTATAGTTCAGAGTGACACATAGTCGATAAAAACACTGACACAGTCGGCGCTGTATTACAGCACAGAACAATGAGAAATTGTATGGAAAATGGATCTGCCTGCTCAACATGCTGAAGCGTCAGTTAATTTTATTCTTAGTAATATACGATTTACTAACAGCTATGGTCGATGGCTGAAATATCTAATCATTTTTCGTATTGGTAGTTTCTATCAATCTTAATTTATATTACCTATGCGATTATTTATATTTATATCATTTACAGATATAAACAGATCATATATGTGCTACACTTTAATGAAGACTATTTAGTCATCTTAGAATGCCTGTGCGAAAATGTGGATGACAACAAGCAAATTTTCACAAATTATAACAGTCTTAGTTAACCTTGAATGTCTGTATAGAAATGTGGATGTAAACATATTTATTATTTTCAAGTAATTTTTTACGAATTATAACATGCCAATGATTGTATGCACCACTGACCTTGAATAACAGACGTGTTCATAACCTATCTTGATTATTTATTCATACATGGTTGGACAGCAGACTGGGTGACCCACCCACCACCGGTCATTCAGTGCTTCGGTAATCGGATTAGATAGTTAGTGTGTAACATAACCTATAAACAGGTCAGGGAAAACAACAGTCACACGACCTGGGTATAGCCAGCAAACGCGAGACATTCAACCAATGTTGTTTTGATGCTGGGCAAGCGTCGCAGACGCTGGCCCAACATCAAAACAACATTGGTTATATGTCTTGTGCTTGAATTGGAATAGCACTGGCATAATGGAAATATATATGTTTGGACGGTGATGTCATATAGTGAGAAAATGCTGCATCGTGTCATGATTAACCTAATTTGAACGTGCTGTAATCTATCCTGCTCTTTCAACTATTCACAGCATTGATATTGTAACGGTACATATTTATTGATCTATGTTAATAAGAATCCTAGTTGCCTAGGAAGGTGGGCTTTTACTGAACATGCAGAATATATAGTAGTGTACAAGTTGACCAGTTTTAAATATCCTTCAAAAACGTAATTTGACCTTTTGCACTAAGTGTGACTTGCAATTATGCATAATAAAGATCAGTTCCTCATGGTCAAGGTCGTCTGTAGTTCTGACTGATTCCCCAGGTGAATGATCTTGACGTGTGCCTCTCTACCGTCTGATCAAAGACTTAGTCATTGGCATATTGCTCTGCATGCCAAAAGGCAGTATCTGCTTACTTATAAAGTAAGCAGATACCGCCTTTTGGCTTTGCAGAGCAGCATACATCTGGTCACTGCACAGGTCATTCATCACTCATGTGCAGCAGCTAATTCAATTAACGACCTGGATCGTTTTAGGCGACTATTCCGTCGCTCAATTTAATCGATCTCTATCTACATGTCCGATATAGGATCGTTGTGGGTGTTATTTTTCACTTCCTTATCATTGTTTATTATATATTATTATTTATAAATTGATTTAACACCGATTGCATCTGAATCACCATTCTCTTCTTAGAAATGTGGTTAGGTTACTATTTTAAATATAATGATCTACTTTATGGTTCCTATTTACCGGACACTTTAAAATAAGTTCAAGGACATAAGGTCATAGGATGTGAGTCGCGTCTCCTAGTCTACGACGCTGGTCCAACATTAAACCAGCTTTGATTTGATCCAAGGTTGATCAGGTGTTTTTGACGCTGGATCAACCTTGGATCAAAGTTGGTTGAATCTTTAGTTCCGCTCAAAGTAGCTGCACTGTTTTCTCACCAAAGTACCCCCATCGCTATACTTGTATGAATGTGACCACATTTAAACTAAATACTATATGAAAAAAATACATAAAAATGAAGGCATTGCACCCTTTAAGCAGCACACATCTTTGTGTGTGTTAAACTCTCTGCACGCCAATCACGACTTTTGTTTGTCCTTTTCAGTTATATTTATTAGAACTTTAGATCGCGGTTTTATGCGGTGAGATTTTAGTTTATCGGTAGCGATGGCAAAGTTTTGGTCACAAATTGACCAAATAGAAGTAATTTTCAACCACATGGAATTTGTGGGCCCAGTTAAGTCCAGAACAGAAATACTCAGGAAATGAATGTGGATGTCTATGTTCACACAAGTTTATGACTACCTGTCGCGGTTGCCATGGCAGCAGACAGCCATGCGTGCCAGGCGGGTTATGATGGATAAGAAATTGGATACGTCCATTTTCGAGGTTTTTGTCCATATTTCTACTTGTCAAGCGCGGACACATGTGAGGTGATGCTAGCCATGTGGTGGGGGTATATCCTTCTAAGCCTACAATATTCAGTCGGTTTAGAACCAAGCTGCATCATTGATTTATGAAGAAGTCCCAAAGCGTCTGCAGTAAATACACGTGTAGGGAAAGATTTGCTGATTGTTTCTATATTACACTATTTTTTCAAATCTCAATGGTTCTAAACTGATATTACAAAGTGATATTCTAATGATTCAATGAGAAGGAAACCCAATACTTTCATTCCATCATAACATGACCTGATGATGTAACTGTACTGACGATAAACACACATGACCAGTCAAGGGGGCTAGTAGTTGGATCACAGGTCTGTGATTGGTCGAGATCTTGATTTCGACCAATCACAGACCTGTGATCCAGGTCAGTTCAAAGCACCCGCCTTGATGTACTTCGCGACCTCGTCTGGAGTGTGGAAGAGCTGTGAAGCTCGTGAAGGATGGAGGTATATGATGTGACAAGGTGAAGGCAAGATGAATCACGGTAGCCTCATCCAGCAAGATGGATGAGAAGCACCTCTGTGAGAGATTGTATTGCCTTTTTCAAAGCCAAGGCGATCCCCAGAGGTGGACATGAAGTCTATTTTAGAGCAGGATAGCCGACTCAGACTGTCTGGTTAATTTGGGAACGGGTATTATTATTATTGCAATGTTTTCTGGCTGAGAAAGGAGATCCATCACTGAAAGGTCTTCTAAATTGTGATTCACCGCTTCATACAAAGCACTGTGTGTGCGTTGGGGAGACGAGGAGCGCCCAATCCCAATGTTGAGTTAATGTTGGACCAGCGTCGAAGACGCTGGGCCAACATTAACTCGACATTGGGTCAATGCCTGCTGGGATATCACCCGATAAATGTATGAAAAACAGCTTTTGTGCGTTATTTGCTTCGCGCGCGCGTGCAGCGTTTTATCAATTTCCCGAGTGGCTCTCCGCTTTTTATTGTGTAAATATAGCCTGATTACATAAATTACCATAAATTATTGATCCAGGAAGGAACTACATCTTTTATTACGTGTTATCAGGTTATCATGTTATGATACCATATTGAGCTAGACTAGACATTTCCCTGGCGACTGCAATGTATTGTAATCCAAATGATGTTAATCTCGTTTAATGCGATATCATGATTATGTTCCACTTGTAATGATCGATATCAACCCTTTAATATTGTTATTTTAGAGCTTGGGGAAATTGGTTTTAATTCTCATGTCATTTAATTTCACAGTAGATCGGTTTATTCGTGTTGGACCACAAGCGTTTGTGATGATCTGTGCTCACAGCATGTAGATAGTAGTCTGTCTCCATGTTCACAGATATTACTGTGGAATGCAAACAGATAACAAGTGAGAGACGCCTTTTTGGTGCTGGGCCAATTCGCTGCGACGTTGGCCCGCTTTCGAGCAACGTTTACCCCATGTCTTGTCTTCACCCTTCATTTTTCTTTGTCTCTGTGCAATAAGAATCAGACAGACTGGGGGTTCACCATATTGATGCCGAGGCCTAATGTGTTACCACATTACTCCCCTGTGGGACAGGTCACTGTGACATTGACTGATTGTCTTGTACAATACAGGCACTGTAGGCCTACACTCTATTATAACTATATTCACCATGTAGGCTAAATATAGTGTTGTCTGCATTATTATTTGATGGTTCAGATTTTGATGCCTGTGTCACGTACTTTTGTGGCTTAACAGAGTACTGATGGGTACATCATTTAATGGTATGATATCTGCCGGTCCCGATTTTATACGTTTTTTTCATTTTTTAATTAGCACATTACGTACCACCT
This sequence comes from Flabesymbios commensalis, assembly GCA_964017125.1. Classification (NCBI taxonomy): domain Eukaryota; kingdom Metazoa; phylum Annelida; class Polychaeta; order Terebellida; family Flabelligeridae; genus Flabesymbios; species Flabesymbios commensalis. The sequence continues at coordinate 80,783,639 of OZ024906.1, read as the reverse complement.
TTTAAACATGTTACAGATAAAACGTGACATCAATCAGCAAGATTTGAAAATATTTATCCTCCATTTTGTCAAATATGAATAATTTTCACTCACTAGAAGTTGTGGATCGCGGCAGCGAGACACAACTTCAATGAGTGAGAATTTCAATTAAATAACTAAGGGTTAAAGGGTTAAAACAGATTTTTCCCAAATTTTTGTAGGACAGACAAAATATAATTTGACACTAAAAGAAACAGAGCGGCTTATTTTTAACACAGCTAGTGCCATACGGCTTTTCTGTGAAAATGAAAGGAAAATGACATTACAATTCCCTGCTCACATATTTAACCACCTGTCTCTACACGAAATGTTATCGAATTTTGTCTGCTATCTGGGCAGACGGCTGTTGGCCTGATATGCTTGAATGTGGACGCTTGTCGACTGGACAGTCCCTCTCGATCTGTGGTGGATACCAATCGCTGTCACGCCAATTGAATAATCAGTCGCGTCTCCCCGCAGAGAACGACCATCTGCCTCCATCCTTGACAGTGACGTGCATTTAATCTCGCCCTCTGATCAATCATGTTATGAGACGTAATGGGGATATATAATGCTAGTATTTCTCTGGTGATGCCAATAGGAATGTCTCGAATCTGCGGTTCGGGGCATTACATTGCTATTGTCATCACTATAACACATTTACGGTACAAGGACGACGGGTTTCTATCAATTGTTGCTAAAATATAGGTTAAATGGTCTGATGTATGTGTCTTTGTAGAAATTAGTGTGTAATAAATAATGCATGGAAACTTAAAATTGCGATAGCTATATTAAGCCTATGTGGGAAATAGTATAATTTATTCTACAATAAATATAATATCCTATCTTGAACTTAAACATGAAGATTTGCTCATTTGTTTGTCTCAAACTAAACAAACATGAAAATTTTTCCACCACTTGAAGCTGTGTGTCGCGGTAGCGAGGCACAGCTTCAAGTGGTGGAAAATTTAAATCGATAACTTAGCCGCTGAAGGGTTAAGCGTCTGCACTAAGGACGTGCTGGCATTACGTGATGAAATAGATCCAAATAGAATGGCTGTTGGCTCTGAAATCAGGTTACCAGCTGGATTGAGGCCAGCGTGGCATGCTGAGGATATAGCGAGAGGGATTTATGTATTTGAATCTGTTATTTTTCACCAGCATCCGATGAAATAGTCATCAACACGACATTTTATTTTCATGGCTCTGTTTCTGACACTGGTGTGTATGAACATGACAAATGACGTCACCGACTGTAATTTGTGTAAATCACACATCAGCTTTTTCAGCGCGGGGACCGACTTTAGACGTCAGAATATGACGTCTATATTCTGACGTCTAAAGCCGATTCCCGCATTGAAAGAGGAAAATATTCATAATGGCCGTAGATCCATAACATGAGTATTTAAATAGGCTGAAGCGGGAAGAGTTAACTAAGACATTTATGAAGAATTCAAATTTAAAAAACCTATGGTCTCCATGGTTTATTTGAAAATATTTTAGCGCTTTAAGGGGTAACTGCAGACAGCCAGAATGTGATTATCTGCTCTTTTGCATATATATTATCCAATGGATCTAATTAAACGCTACATACGACTATGCTCATTTTTATTCAATTTTATCATTGGATGAAATGCGTGTTTCAACATCAAATTTTGCTTTTTTTCCTCCAATTAAACGAATATCAGTAATTTTCACCCAATTGAGGTTGTGGGTCGCGGTGGCGAGTCACAAGTTTAACCCTTTAACCGCCAAATTATTTATTCTGAATTTTTACCCACTTGAAATTGTTTCGCTGACGCGATCCACAACTCCAAGTGAGTGAAAATTATTCAGATTTGACAAAATCGAGGTCAACTGTTTTCGAATATTGCTGATTGATGTCATATTTTATCTGTAACATGTTTGAAAGGTGGTACTTAATGTACTAATAAAAGATGAAAACCCGAATATATGCGACACCGGCGGTTAAAGGGTTAAATAGGTAAAAAATTTAAGATTGAACTGTTTACTATAAAATGGATGTAAATAACAGCAAAATGTCAGCAATCTTGCCTCAAAAAATAAATACATAATATCCTTCCTATGATGTCCTATAATACCATAAATTTGGAAAGTTAGACTGTTAAATAACAACACCATGATAATATTTCCTCTGGTCCTATCACTCCTATAGGGGGGGGGGGGAGGCTAATATTGATGAAGGCTGTGTTGACTACATGCTTTGACCCAATGTTTATTTGACATTGGGTCATTGCCTCGTATCTGCGGGGACGTGTTGCTGAGCTGTCCCATCAGACACGAGACGTTGGCCCAATATTGGGTTGATGTTGGCCATCGTCTTCGAAGCTGGCCCAACAATAACCCAACATTGGGCCAACATCTCGTGTTCGCTGAGCTGCGTCTCGTTTGTTAGGCCCGCTGTACCACGTCATATTTAGATTAGCGTGGTCACCGCAAGGCTGACCACAGGGCATTTAACCTGATCAAAGTCCGCCAGAAAGCCCACCACATCTGCCGTCTCCTCTACTAACCCGTCCTCGTACCTCAAAAAAGAAAGATTTACCAGGCATTGGCACAATGCTGGGCGAGCAGTGCGAAAGCGTCAGCATTTGATTATTACAACTGCAAATTTCAAACCTTATCCTCTTAATTAATTTAAATTTTTAACTACATGTGTCTCCGCGAGCCACAACCTCTTGTGGTTGAAAATTGGCCATATTTGGTTTAATTTGAGTCCAAACATTTACAAAACGTGATGTTTGAAGATATATTTCATTCCCAGTATTAGTGATTTGATAGGCATTTTTTTTTAGAAAACGACTGTATTTGCACTTAGAGGTGTAAGGGGTAATTCTCTCCGCATTTCCTGGGCACCGATCCTTACTTAATTTCTTTCGGTATGATAGTACAGGATGCCAAACAAAATCATATATGAATTTGAAATTCTATTAAGTTGAAAGAAACGGTGTGAGTAATTTCTGGATGTAGGCCTAGGTCCATATGGCCTGTTACATACGCACTTTGAAGTTTATTTAATCCCACCTGGGACCAGAGAAGATATTTTGGTGTCCCCGACTCGAGAGTGAGATCTTTTCATTGCACTTCGGTTTGGCTGACCATTTTCAAATATTATACACTGCTGCCGGGGACTCGCATGTTCGATAGAACATCCTTTTCTAGTTCAGATATGATATATTTTCACAGTGAATTCACTGGGGTCATCCTAATTGACCCCTGGTCAGCTCTCTCTTTCCAGACGTCTGGTGTGGCATTACTCGTTATATTGGCCGCCGAGTATTTACACTTGCAGCTATTAACTTCATAAGACCTCGCTCCTTCTCCATTTGCGATGTGTGGCCTATGGTTATAAGGTTTTAACGTGGAACATCCGCGCGGCATGTGCCTGTAATTGGCAATACTCTGCTACATTACTTCTGCCACGGCCTTCACAAATAGGGTTCGTTAATCGTGTCCTCGCTGCTGTTGTTGTGTGGCTCCGCAGATTACAGGGATCTAACCCCCCTCCCCCCGAACACGAAGCATCGATGTTGTTATAATTATAAGAACGTCGATGCAACGTCCCGTACCATTATTAGAAATTAGGTTGACAAGTATTGATGTTCTCAACCAACGTACTGAATGCTAAGACAACGTCTCCGCACACGGTGTTGAGTCGGTGTTGAGTTGGTGCTGATTCGGTGTTGTTTTATTAGGGGGTTTTACCCAGCAAATATGAGCACTAACCCTAATATTGATTCAATACTGGGCCAGCGTCGTATACCGTGCACCAATATGGATAAGTATTTCGTGTTTGAATGACTTCTGCCACTCTTGCTTCTACCCATGGTTCAGCCACTAACATACTACATTTTGTTTTGGTACCTGGGCCCCGCCTCGAGCCCCTCAACATATTACTATATTACATTATGTTAAATTCCATTTATTTTCAATCAGTGCGCTGGTAGACTACTGATTTATTGTGAAGGTTGTGACACGTATTTTGGGAACAGCTTCTAATGATATCACCACATCACAGAAGGTTTCTGAAGAAAACAGCGGGGTACTGAAACCCCTCGCAGTCACCACCCGCTCTAGCGCAGTCATCAAACAACATGTAGTCGTCACATTATGACAGGTTACAGATCATATCACCACTACCAATATCGTGTTACTTTCTATACAACACGCTTGAGGAATTATGATGAATTATGTGAATTGAACAAAGAGTGATACAATAATAAGATATAAATCATCCAAACACGTACAAGATATTGTATTATTTTGATATTTAAATAAATAAGAATACGTTATAATAGGAGTAATTTATTGCCGAATGAGTGTTGAAGAATTCGGAATTCCATTAATTATTACACCTACCCAATTTCAAAAAAACAAGACTTGATCATTTAGAATTCGAACAAAAGCTTCACTATTTACTTGATAGATTATTATGTATAATGTATAACATATTGATATTATTAGGGGGAACATTGTTATTATAGTGAATGTTTGTACCGTATGTCACATTTCGTCACTAGATGTACTTTTTGAAAAATAGAAATGCCAGAGGTTTGTCCTGGTTACTCCCCTCAACAGCGGAGCTAATGTGGCTCTCGCATCAGTGCTCAGGCAGCACTTATGTGGCCATTTTAGTGCCGACAATAAAGTGTTTCATATTGGGTGGCTCATGGGATGATTGGAGTTACCCTAAACTTTTGTTACTCTGGGAACTATCCGACCTGAGGATAGCGGAGCTGTGCGAATGGCCATGGTGCAATAAATTGTCCAGTGAAAGCCATATGTCTCCAACCAAGGAATATCTATATCCTTGCTCCGCCAGTCTGGGCATGTCTGGTGGCAAATCCTTTAGACGTGCCCAGAGTGACGGAAACCACTCTCAATAACCCACCATTCCCTATCACCCCACCCTCACGTCATCGTCTCTACATCATGTATTGCTCATCTGCGGATTGCACTGTTTAAGAGAATTACAAAGTCACTTAAATTACTATAACGGCCGAAAAGTGACATAAAGCATTATTTTACTACTTCTATTATTTTGAATAATATAAAGTATCTATTTTTGTAGATAATATTAGTGTAAATAAACCTGGTAATAGTTTATCTGTGTGTATCCACCAGCAAAGACGAGATATTGAACCAGTGTTGGTTTAACGCTGGCCCATCTTCTGCGACGCTGGCCCACCATTAAACCAGCACTGTTCCATTGTCTGGTTCTTGCTGGGGGCTGCACCGTCTGCTTCCTGACTGATCTCCCGCCAGATCCTGATGGTTTCCGCAATAACACGAGACGTTAACCCTTAGCACACTGATGTCGACTACATTTGACTATAGTATTGTTTTCTCATGTTTTAATTGTCTTGTATAACCAAGTGTTAGAAATTAAATATGTTTCAAATCTGTGATAATCATATACATTTCAACCTAGATTTAGCAAATTAAACTAATTTTTAGTCACTTGAAGTTGTGGATCGCGGCAGCGAGACACAAGTTCAAGTCGCTGAAAATTTAAATTTCTTGGCTCAGTGCTCTAAGGGTTAACTCAATGTTGTTTTATTGTTGGGCCAGCGTCGTAGACGGTGGCCGAACATTAAAACGACATTGAGTTAATGTCTCGTGTTTGATGGTTTCCGCAAAAACAAAGCACATATGTAAGGCTGGCCTTCCTCGGACCTGGTACCATGTGCTATTTGTAAACGCGTGTGTATATAATCATGATAATTGTGTCAGGATTAATTCACTGCTTTTAAAGCGTTTTTCGCACTATATTTAGCCACAAGAAAATGAAAAAAAGACACAACTTTTTCTGAGGTCATCGTATAGCGGTGAACTATGAGTGTCTGTGGGTTTAGGATTGGTAATTATTTTATTGTTTTGTAAATTGCAGACTCTCGAAAATTTTATGGGAGATTGAAAACCTGCTACATTATGTTATTTAATTTTTCACCCACTTTAAATTGTGTCTCGATACCGTGACCCACAACTTCAAACAGTTGTCAAATACTCAAATACATTTGTTTAATTTGAGACCAAATATTTTCAAATCCTGATGTTCAAATAACATTTTCATCTCCAATAACTGCAGTTATTTTCAAACGACTGTAGTCGTGCTCAGAGCTTAAATGGGTACGCATATTACAAATACTTTAGTCGGGCTTAGCCGTGTAGAGATTAAAATGTCAAGGGATATGGTTTGTTTTGTTATAAGGACTTAGGCTCTCCCCAGATCTCTCTGGATACGATGACCATTTGATCCCCGGTGAATCATTGATTTGAATCCATCTGTCGCTCACTTGGGTCCCCATCCCACAGGAAATAACGACCATATGCCGTGTTCTGGGCGGGCCCTGAGCCGGATAGCGGGCCAACCTGTTGTATCCCTGGTGTTATAATGTATTCTTTCAATTTTTTAACCCCCCCCCCCCCCCCCCGAAGTTATAGAACTCCAATTTTCACCCACTTGAAGTAGTTGTGTGTCGCTACCGCGACCCACAACTACTTCAAGTGGGTGAAAATTAGTCATACTTGTTTTATTTGAGAACAAACATGTGCAAATATTGATGTTCAAACACTCATTTCATACCCAATATCATTGATTTGATAGAAATTAAGTGTAGCCTTCACTGATAAAGTCCACTTTCTTTAAATAGGGAAATAGGGTCCTACATATGTTTAATTTTTAATTATTTCAGTCAGTTTTTTTACTCCAATGTCATTCGCGCATTCCATGTGCTTTGATACATGCGCGTCGTAATTTGGTCAACAGTTGAACGACACACCGTTCAACTATCTGAAGCAGATGGACGTAAACAAAGCCCGTAGCAAAGAAAGGGTTATTCCGAGCACACTGTCTGGAATTCTCCAGTGTCCAATTAATAACTCCAGAATGTTTGTTTTTTTAGTTGACTAGATCCACATCCCTCGGTGAGCTCCAATATCAACCATCTGCAGGGAATTATCAAGCGATGATCCCGAATTATCCTTGTTTTTATCCCTGACACGAGGCAATAATGGCTCCCTTGTCAAACGAAGCGCGTGTCCCTGTCAGGATTAACCCAGCTAACACGAGACGTTGAACCAATGTTGGCCCAGCGTCGTAGACGGTGAGCCAGCGTTGGTTCATAGTCTCGTGTTAGTTATGATACCACCGAAGGCCCTGCTATATTAAAACAGTAAATCTGACGTTACGAGAAAACATAAAAATATGACTGTAAGTGTGTGAGGTTTTCTGCTTTGAAATAATATTTTCAAAAAACTACGTTATCTCATTCTCATTTTGTATGAAGTGAAAATTAACATAAAATACAATTTAGACGTCAGAATCTGATGTCTACAACCATCAGATTCTGACGTATAAAGTCGATCCCCGCACTGGAAGAGTGAGCATTTATAATGACCGTAGACCCATAACATAGGTATTCAAATGAAGCGGAAAGATGTACTAAGACATTTGTGATGACTTAAAATTAAAAAAAAACCGTTTGGACTCCATGGTTTATATACAAAAATATTTCATCGTTGTGAGGGTCAATATCACACAGACGCTGTCGGCGCCCGGGGCCAGAGGGTGGCTGGATACGCGGGGGGGGGGGGGGTGGAATGCGCCGAGCAAACGCAGAAATCACTCGTCCTTGAGCGTTATCCTCACAAGATTCTAAATTGACGGCCAGTTTGTACCTCGTCAGGAGCTCCGTAAGAAATGCCACTGTTCTGGGCAGAGAGACCAGCGCTGGTGGCCTGGCAGAAGGTGCAAAGGCAAAGGCAGTATCTGCTTACTTTACAAGTAAGCAGATACTGCCTTTTGCCTTTGCAGAACAGAATGGTATATCATTGTAAGTTTACTGTAATCGGGAATCACACATCCCATCTGTAAACTAATATCCAGTTACATGTAAGCCTTAAAAACCCCGAGTATAGCAAGAACTTTATATAGAAAATTTTTGGTATTAGCAAGACCTCTCATGTAAAACATCACATCATGAAAATGGTGCAGAGGAAGTAGATTTGATCCACCTTTTTTATCTTTTAATGACAAAGAACTGGTTTCCATTGACGAGGTAAAAATAGTGATAAAGGACAATGCCTCAGGGGATAGTTCGTCTGGTGTAACGGAGAAGTTTGCTACTCAATTTTGAGCATCTAGTACACACTAATATTTGGTGTAGCAGTTTTTGGTATGGATAATAGTAGTTTTGCACATTCGCTGCTACTAAACTGCTACACATTTTTTCTGGGACAAATTATTCCCTGTACCTATCATGAAGTGTGTTGAGGCAGAGCCTTCCTAGCTAACAAAGTTGACCCTACGTCGATTCAAACATTACACCAACGTATGGGCAACGGTTCACTTTTAGTGGGTTCTCCATGATTTCTGTGAAGTTTTCCCTCCGTTTCATACCTTTGTTTCGTCCTATGCCTAGTCCACGATGCCAACACCTCTCTCTTCTAATCTTCTCCTACTCGCCGACTGCCGCTGTTATCACTGATAACCATCCTGATTAAATGCCAGCAAGCACATGACCCCGAGCCAGTGTTGGTTTAACGTTGGCCCAGCGTCGTGGACGCTTGGCCAACGTTAAACCAGCATTGTTTCATCGTCTTGTGTTTTCTGGGATGCCATCCCCCCTCCGCCACCTTCACTACGTTTTATTCAACTCTTTATCTGATTAGCGCTAGAGATGTGGAATCAAACGAACACTAACATTATGCCGTTTTTGATGTTTTTTGGACCAGCATCACAAACCTGGGCCAGGAATTGCCCCAACGTCCATTGTGTGCTGTGTCTCTGAAGCATTCCAGATCCAGAAGTACTGTTTAGATTTGTCCGTGTATTCAGACTTTGGTTTACACGTGAGCAGCCCGTCTGGATCCGTTAAAATGGCAACAATATACATACCATCTGCACTGACTAGAAAAAAACAGCCTCAAGGCTGTCTACACTTTTAGAAAAAAAGTTGAATGTAGGTTATGAACTAGATATTGGTTGAACACACATAGTAGATCTAACCAAGAACTTTATATAACGTTCTTGATCTAACAAATATGATACAGGTGCATGTAGTGTCTCATAAGATACGTGGGATATTTAAATCCCTGTCACACTGTCCGAGTTGGGCCCATGATACTTAGAATCTTTGGAGATGCAACTACATGTTTGTGATTCATTCCATGGATCTGACCATCTCGACCAATCTGAAGCCTACGATATATCGTAACTTGTACGATAATACGGGCCATGGAATGAAGTGATAGCATCGCTTCGCCTGTGTATATTCAAGGATGCTCTATTTTTTACAATCAAGGATGTTTTTTGTACATCAATGCTTTTATTGGTAGATACTATCTAGTTTTATTTTACACGCTTTTGAAGTAATATTTGATGGACTACTCGCGGTTTATAAAGGGTTGGAGGTGGCACTAACATTTACGCAGTGAAACACCAAGTGTTGAATGACTTGACAAACAGCCGCCTCAGTCAAATCAGAACACAACTAGCGAGCTAACTCACTTAAAGGGGGGACTTGCAAGATTTTTTACGTATCATATCACGCTAAAATATATATGCATTCTGTTTTCAAATGAGCCTGAAGGAAACGGAACTTTGATAAAAGGATGAAAAGATTCCTGGAGTCTCTTTATTTTTCATAATGATTGAAAGTACAAGGATAACACGAAGTCATCACTATCTTCATTATGTGATGTATCTATTCTTAGCAGAGATTATCAATTTAGAGTTATTTTAAGTAAATTGAATGCGATACGTTTCAGATTTATTTGACCGTTGGTATGTAGCGTCCATGCAGTGGAAATAACCCTATGCTGACGTCTTGACATTTGGTTCTCATCCGATATCATTGCGTACTTTTATTTAAAAAAATTATCATCGCACGAAATCGTTATGCTAATAATGGTTATTTTTAAAGCTAGTTTCTCTATACCCGTTTGTCAGGTTTTAATTTTGAAAATATTCAGACACTGATTTTTATCAAATTTATCTTAGGAAGCTGTTACTTGTTGAGCAACTGCTGATAGTGCTGGAGGCGATGACGTAGGTACGCGACCAAGATTGCATTGGCTAACTGCTGTCTCAATGCTGGGCAAACACCTCTTTCAGTTTGGCCAGCGTTTTTTTCAATTTAACCCTTCCAGCGCGGGAACCGTCTTCAGACTTCAGAATCTGACGTCTAAAGACGGTCCCCGCACTGAAATTACAATTTATAATGACCGTAGGCCCATAACATAGGTATAAAAATGAAGCGGAAAGAACTAACGAACACAGTAATGATGATTTCAAAGTGAAAAAACCCTTCGGTTTATACAAATCTAGTTCAGCGTCGTAAGGGTTAAGGTGTGCTAGTCTGCCTCTGCTCACGTCACTCACCGGTGTATTCGTGTGCAAATAGAATTAGACAAAATCAAGGTCGGTGACATACCACGACGATCAGGAATCAAACATTTTAAATAAAAACAGCTTTGAAATACATTAATGTGCATGTTTTCAATCACAAACATTGTAAAATGTAATTTTAACGTTAAATAGAATAGCAACTTTAAAATACATTGCAGCCTAACAACACATAGTTCAATAAAATAACTAAACTATATTATACTTGTATCTTTTACAATTTGTGAAAAAAAAACATTATTATTTTTATAACATTATTATTTTTTATATTCTTATTAATTGTAATGTACATTGTTAAAAGTAATTTAAACGTTATATAAATAAAATATCATCTTTTATAGAGCCTATTCGATAAAACAACGAAACAATATTACTCTCATCTTTACAATTTGTAAAAAAAGCTATATTTTTCTTAATTTACAAGTTTTCAGTCAGATGCATTATATATAAGAAGTGATCTAAACGTTACATAGAGCATAACACGCAGACGAGATTTCTGCTTTGCAAAGCCAAAAGGTAGTATCTGCTTATTTTTAAAGTAAGCAGCTTCTGCTTTTTGGATTTGCACGGCAGACTAGATGCCATTGATTATCCGGTCTATTCTTCTTTTCATAACAGGGAACGTGAAACTTCACAATTTCATCTATTTGTTACATATTTTATGTACAGCTGACTTTATAGTTAATGTTTATTCATTCCTAACTTTGTGTTTTTTATTATAATTTCTAGACAAAGAAGACTAGAAAACTAGCGTAGAACTATAATATATATATATGAGATATCAGACTTTCTCTGTGGTCTATTTTCCATGTTGACGGTGGATATTATTGTTGCTTTATAGGAGCAGGAGGACCCCACCTCAGCCAGCTGGCCCGACTACTACATAGAACGCGTGCAACAGATGTCCAGGGTGAGACAACCACGTACAGCAACCACCCAATGTTGGTTTAATGTTGGTCCAGCGTCGTAGCCGGTGGACCAACATTAAAACAACATTGGTGAACGTGTTTGCTGGGACATACAACAACCAATATATACGCCCACACAAACCTGGTCCAACACCTCAACGCGTTGGGCCAGCGTTGATCCAATCAATTTAGCATGGTTAAATCCTTTAACAGCCGGTCCCGATTATATTCGGTTTTTATGTTTTCATTGGCACATTTTTAAGTACTGCATTTTAAACATGTTAAATTTAAAATGTGACCTGAATCAGCAAGTTCTGAAAATAGTTAACCTCCATTTTATCAAATCTGAATAAGTTTCACTCACTTGAAGTTGTTGATCGCGTCAGCGAGACACCAACTTCAAGTGAGTGACAATTCCAATTTAATAACTTGGGGGTTAAGGGGTTAATATACAGAAAGAATACGTACATTTATGAGGAATGTGGGGATTTTCAACTCGGTTTCTTGTTATAAATCAGATAAAAATAAAATTGGCCCAATGTGACACGTTGAAATGTGAATTTATCTTTTAAACATAAGTATATAATTATTTTTCTATAAACTTGAATTTCAAGTGCGTTAAAATCACGTACATATGTACAATTTGGATGAATCTATTTGCCAATCTATCAAATGTAATGCTCATTAATGTTCTACTTCAAATTCCCTTATGTCAAGGACAAACAAAAATGCATGAATCTGTTTTAGACGTGAGTTGCACTTTAGGGTTAATTATTGATAATCCTCGTTACCGGGCGTGCTATTTTAGCCACGGCCCTGTCTGATTTGCGTGCGGCGAGGGTTCATTTGATTTATAATAGGCCAGGTCATTGAGGTCAGGGTGGGTGACACACTTTACCGGCTTGTCTGGTGACAGCTGTGTTGTGGAAGCTAGGCATTGAGATGAAAGAGAATATAATCAGACGCGTTGTAGCTTCCTATATTACACAACACCCTCTAATAATAATTTGTGCTTCTTATTTGACATCAATTAGCACACTCTCTTAATATAATCAAAACTATCATATCACTTTAGGGTACATATTTTTGTAAATAATGATTATTTTTTTAACTGATACATTGATTAGCTTGTATTATTATATAGTATCATTACATTGTCAGATGGACATACTTATTATAGAAAATACAGTCAATATAATAATACAGATGTGCATACGACATCATACCTTCTATGACAAAATTTATCCACTAAGCAAATTATGTTCAAAAATGATAAATATGATGTTTATCTGCAAAAAAGAACGCGTTTCTGTACAATGTAGAATCTTATTTGACCTTGCTTTATTTCAGGTGTTTTTTGCGCACGACGAAGACGAGATTGATAACCGCACCAAGCTGATGGAAAGCCTAAAAACAGCGCTGAGAACACAACCAATGAGGTGAGATATTGCCAACAATCATAGTGCAGCAACATGTGTTTGTCAGGTTTTTCAGGCGTTGGTCATTGTCCTGCTACGGCCGTGGAACTCAATAGCCTTGATCTACAATGTTTTCAGCTAGTAGTCTAATACAATGAAGTATAGGAGAGGGGGACTTAAATAACATTCTTTACACCGAGTAGCCATTCAAAAGGGTTTCCGGTGACGTCACTGCGTTTCACAGAATATCCACGGTTTCAATAATCTTTTTGATCAATATAAATATCACAGAATTTGGTAAAATAGTTTTTAGTAGGTGCTTAGTTAATTCAATACCTCAATAACGGAGATGTCTATTTTTTATGAATATAAATATTTTTCGTCATTTAAAGCTGGAAATTGCGTTAGCAATTCCAGCTTTAAATGGCGAAAATAAAAGCAAACACTTCAGCAGCACGAGGGTTAACGTACAATTGGATCACAAACAAGCAAACCGGGACATCACCTGAAATTTATTTTATTTAAGTATAGGCCTATATTGATGTAAACGATTGTTTCTTTTCTCATCCCTTGAAGTAGCTGCTTCTTACATAGATTGACTAATTGATTGAAAGATTCAAATTGATTGCTTTGATTGACATACGTTTTTGCGAAGAGGATACTGTGGAATTACATTATTTGATAAATTAAGTTTCTCTTGTTTATCCAGGCACGAACTTGATATTGTAGCCCTCCAGTGCCTGGATGGTTAATATGTTTATCGAAGAAGAATCACTAGAACTAGCCCATCAAACGCGAGACATTTACACAATGCTAGGCCAGCGTCGAATACGCTGGCCCAACATTAACTAAGCATTGTCTCAATATATTGTATTTGCTGGGGGTTGACCTCGAGCTCCACGAAGACGCCATATACTCATGTATTGTCTTCAATGAGCCCGTAGTCAAATGGTGTGGTTGCAATAAACCAACAATGATTGAAAGGTCCTCTAGTGATTGTACGTGCAATCATCATCACATTTAATTCCTATTATGGTTATAAAAAACAATTAATTACTTGTGGTAATTTCTAGTTCTTTGAAGGACTTGCCATTCTACATGTTCTTTTCAGCATTGATCAAGCTCTCTGATTATTTGTATTTACACCCGGCCTTAAGTCACTAAATTACCCTGTGGTCATGGACTCACTGGGACTGAAAATGTAAAATTGATTGCACCGACTTCAGTGTGCAGAATGTTCTTTAAATGTTGTATCTACAACGAGGTGCCCTTGACCCCCGAAGGCTCACTTCACACAAAATACCGTCTTCAATCATTTTGTAATTATTCATTGAATGCCTAGTGGCTGACCTACTTTGTGGTGATTTTTCATGCACCTTGAGACGGGAATTGTAGCAGAAATTCGTCCCCTTGGATATGAAAGGCAGACGCACCCTTTCATATCCAAGGGGACGAATTCATATCTCGAGACGAAATAGGTGGGTGCTAGGATGCTCAAAACTGTACAAAGATACTAATTGTAGCGGTGCAAAGCCAAAAGGCAGTACATTTACTGCCTTTTGGCTTTGCTGAGAAGAATTTTAGCCTCACTCAATTCGATAGCAAAATATTTCAAAACACTGGATCTGTTTAATTTTAGCTTCGTGATGAGGTTCATCGAGCTGGACGGACTCAACTGCCTTCTCACCTTCCTTAAAGACATGGACCACCCGACCAAGATGAGCGCCATGCCATGCTCTGTGATAGGCTGTGTAAAAGCCCTCATGAACAACAGCGTAAGTAGCCTGCTGTACTAGCAAACAGACACTGACCAAATTAGCACTTGAAGGCAGACATTCGCCTGTCATTTTTTATTTATGCATAATTTTATAATACTACTTAATATAATGTATCATAATGTCGAAGAACAGATGGGTTTTCGATAAGAAGGTCCAAGATGGTTTGTATGCCTCTATTTTATGCAATAGCATGAATCAATTTTCTTTTTGTGAGTCACATTTAAAGATGGCGATGTTTCTAGCTGACTGGATATGAAATTAACCTATTATCGAGTGATTTTGTTTGGCTTTACATGCCGATACACAGGACAGATTCATGCTGATCTAGAACTATAATATATATATGAAAAAACATTTAAAATTTTATTAGAGTACATATATATATTGAAAAAAAACTAGAAATTGAAGTCAAAATTCCGATTAATCATTTCTTTGGATCAGCTTTGAGTCAGCTAGACTAGCAGATAAAACGAATTCGTGAAAGGAATGTGTTCAAAATATTATTCATGTTTGGATAATTTTTAGGTGTAAAACTTTATTAATTTGATAGTCTTGACAATCCATCTAGCCGTCAACGTTATGATAGTGTAATATTGAATCTAAAAATATTACGCGAATATAGGCTATAGCTTTAATATCCATCTGAGGCGATACATCCACGTCGCGCCTCTGTAAGCTAGCATCTCCACCTGGTGACTATTTCTGTTCACAATAGAAGCTCCACCTGGTGAATACAGGATTCAGTGATATAAAATATATCCTAGAATTATGTTCTTTTCGTGCAGCTCTTTATGTTGAAATATATTATTTCGGTTCCTCAGTCATTGATATGTTCTGAAAACAGTTACATGTATAATGTAATTGTTGTTGCATATGTCGTTATGCAGATATACATTTAATGCAAATACAGAGTGAGAATATATTTTTAAATCCAAATATTGAAAAATATTTTTTTACTTTGTGACAGTTTTAAACTAAAATACGATTGAATACACTGGCAGGCTTTAACTGATTTCACGTCGTCTGTTTCTGTTCACAGCAAGGTCGAGCCCACGTTCTGGAGCACCCCAGCGCCATTAACACGGTGGCGGACTGCCTGCGTATACCCAGCGTGCGTACCAAGGTGGCCGTGCTGGAGATCCTGGGGGCGGTCTGCCTGGTGCCCGGGGGGCACCGCAAAGCCTTGCAGTCCATGGCCCACTACCAGAAGTCTGCAGGGGAGAGGACGCGTTTCCAGGTATGGTCATAATTATTATCGTCTTCCCACCACAAGGCTCGGCTTCTCCCGAGGTCTGCGACCTCGTGAGAAGCCGAGCCTTGCGATGGGAAGATGGGTCACGTCCACACTGAATAAACACACCAGTGAAGAAAAATATTTTTTAACCCCTAGAGCACAGATGTCGACTACATTGTAGATAATGTGTGTTTTATTAGCACCTGCATAATCCTGCATAACGAGCTATTTACAGTATGTAAAATATGCCTTGCATTTTTAAACACTGATATATATTGGGACCTATATTTTACAAATCACATAACGGGAAGCTGTGTGTCGCGGTAGCGAAACACAGCTTCAAGTAACTAAACATTTAAATTAAATAGTTCAGTGCTCTAGGCGTTGAATACAATTTTTCTGGCGATAAAACATATGCATAAAATATGACCCATATAGGATATTCTCCTTTTCAGTATCCAAGTCAGGAGTGACACAAACTATCAAACTTTGACGTTGGTCCAACACTGTACAAATGTTATGCAAATGTTTTGCGTTTGCTGGGATGTCCGTGAAACTCTTCTTGTAAAACACCCCCTACTTTTTTAAATTTTATTTTAGTAGCTGTAACTCTTTCTGTGCTTGTATATACATGTACATAATATATTCTATGACATTTCTATGACAAATAAGTCTGTAATGATTTTTCTTTGTGTCAATAAAATATCTGTCTGTCTATCTGTGCTGTGCTCAGTAAATACTCATTTTACTCATTAATATTTTGAAATTGACATCACTAAATATTCCGAGATTTGTTGGGACAGGGTTATTGCTTTGCTTGCAGTGTATATATAGTGATATAATGCGGCTTGTTTTCTCTCTTTCTCCGGCAGACTCTGGTTAACGACCTTGACTGTCCTGTTGGAGACTACCGCGATGAGGTCAGCCTGAAAACCGCCATTATGTCCTTCATCAATGCCGCTCTCAAATACGGCGCCGGTCAGGTAGTGTGTTATATTGTATCGGTATCTGTATAATACGTGGCAGTACGCACTATTGTGCTGTCGCGCCTGTAGAAAGCAAATCTCTGGTCCGTGTGTGTTTGAAGGCGTCATGCAACGGCAAAATGTCATCCAGCATTGGCACAGAATTGGCCAACGTCTTCGACGTTGGCCAACACTGTGCCAATGCTGGGTGAACAAACCTGTTGGTTTGCATAGAATACTACCCATTCCCTATGATCGCTGGTACGAAATAGTTTAATCAGAAATATAATTTATGATTATAATATCAGACTCAGAGTGCTTCATTTCCTTACAAATGTCGTGTGTGATTCTATAGGGGTGACACTTTAATCGCTAGGATTGTTTTGTCCCCTAGGGGTTCTTTGTGCACATTTGGGCGGTGTGTGCGCATGACCTGAAGTGTGCCGTGCAAAGCCAAAAGGCAATATCTGCTTACTTTACAAGTAAGCAGATACTGCCTTTTGGCTTTGCTCGGCAAAATTGATGCCACCTGAGAGTAGCATTTATCATCCGCCATGCCTCTGCTGTTAATTACCACTACACCCGTGGCAGTCTGCTAAATTAAAAAAAAACATGTTATCGCATTGCCTATACCAGTAACCTGTCGGGCTACTTCCATTATGTATTGCTTGTCGGAAAATAGTTAAGTTTGTAACTTTGCATTCGTTTCCAGTTGTTGCATTTATGTGGGGTTTTTCTACGTTAAATTTGATATGACATTCTGCGATGTCGTCTTTGACAACTGCCAATGCCTATGCAAACAATGATTCTCAAATACTTGTTATTGGAGATTTATGCTTATTTGCTTCTATCATGCGAAGTAAACGGCACTAATTGTAAGTAAGATATCATGTAGTGTTCAATAAAATATTGCTTCCGGAACGTTTTATGATCCCATATTATAAGGAAAACAAATTTCCTATTTACCATACTTCGTTTTCAAAATTGCGATTATTATAGGTAAATGGTGCTGTCACAATGAATTGATGCCATGTAGTTGGTGTTTTTCTGTTGATGCCATCTGTGGTAGTAGCACCAGCATTCATAATGTTGATGTATGTAAGACGTGACATCCGTCTGCCGTCCCAACGTTGGTTTAATGTTGGGTCAGCGTCGCCAACAGCCATTGCTGGCTCTATGTTGGACCACCACCTACGATTCTGGCCCAACATTAAGCCAACAATTGCTCAATGTCTCTTTTGGTTGGGCATATGTGGTAGTGCCAACATTGAGGCAACGTTGTATACTGAGTACCGTAGCTTGGGAGGTACGCTAAGGACAACGTGCTGAACGTGGACAATGTCATTATGCATACAAAGATGGATGCGGCGCCATAGTTGTAGAAAGAGAAACACAAGAAAGAAAGAGCGAGACTGAGAGTCTGAGAGGGAGGCGGGGACCCTTCATGCACCAAGGCGCTCTTAGTCTTAGAAAGTGTATCACAGGTCTCATTGTCTGATGACAGAGATAGTCACACAGACGCCCGTGACGCCGCCGGCACGCTCCGGTGACCCTCTGGTGACTTGCCATATGGCACAAACACCGGCAATTCTGGCGTGAATTTCGCGGCGTCAAGTACCCGACAGCGCTATTCGAACCTCTGGGGGCCTCTACGGATCACCACCAGAAACACGGGAAAATCACAGATTCTGACACCCGATTTATTCGTGATTGATTTTCTATTAATTTTGTTCCAAATTATGTGGTGAATCTGATCCTTCTTTTTTGTGGATGAAAATGTAATTTTTATTTTGGAAATTAAAAGGTCATTACCCTCGAACCTCCCCAGCAAATACGAGATGTTGACCCAATGTAGGTCCGATGTTGGGCCACGCTGAACCAACATTGCACCTACATTGGGTCAACATGTCTTGTTTGCCTTATGGCCATCAAATTCGACTCGGACCCAGCATTAAGCCAGTATTGTCCCAACGGCTCGTGTCTGCTGGGGGCTAGTCACCTACATGCACACGTGTATGTGCCTCAGTCAGTGCCGTCAGTGACAGCCCAGCGCTGTGACACGCCGGAGCTTCTCACGCCGCCGTCTCAGAAGGCAGCCTACCAGCAGCGTCTTGTCCTTGGGACATGCCGAACCGAGGACCCACGACATAATAATTGACCAATGTCATAAAATCGGCAGAACTGACCTCATATATCCGGATTTTATAGCAGCCTGCAGGTGATGCGATATGAATTTGTGCCAAAAGATTCATTGAGGTTGTGTTGGAATGCCTTTTAAAGTAGTTGTCCACTGTGGAGCAATAACGGGATAAGGGTCTACCCAGAAGGCACCGCTCTTGTTACAGAGATAGTAAGGATAAGTGCCACCTGGTGAATATATATAAACTAAACTGGCATTGGAGAGGACACGATCTTTAAGTGATTGTTACCATTTCTCACAAGGTTTGATTTGAACCCCTTTTTTTTAGATATACACGTTGGCTTTAATCGGAAGTCTACTTTCGGTCATCACCAAAATTTACCAAGGTTATTTTGTTTTACTTACAGAAACATTTAGAGTTCCGTCTTCATCTTCGCTACGAATTTCTCATGCTGGGCATTCAGCCAATCATAGAAAAACTTCACACCCATGATAATGTCACATTAGACAGGTAAGAAAAGTAACATCATTATTAAAACTTCACACCCATAACGTCACATAAGACATGTAAGAAAAGTAACATTATTATAAACTTCACACCCATAACGTCACATAAGACATGTAAGAAAAGTAACATTATTATAAACTTCACACCCATAACGTCACATAAGACATGTAAGAAAAGTAACATTATTATAAACTTCACACCCATAACGTCACATAAGACATGTAAGAAAAGTAACATTATTATAAACTTCACACCGATAACGTCACATAAGACATGTAAGAAAAGTAACATTATTATAAACTTAACACCCATGACAACTTCATATTAGACAGGTCAGAAAAATAGCATTTTTATAAGCCTAACACCCATGATAACGTCACATTAGACAGGTAACAAAAGCATCATTATTATTATATGACATTGTTTATATGTTATTATAGCCCACAACATAGCGTTGTCCATATGGTGAACAAACAACTAGCTTTAATGTTGTATTTCTCAAACAATAGCTACTACTAGACTTACTAAATTTCATATATTATTGTTGGAAGAAAAATTGTAGCAATTCAAATCACAAAGAATGCAATGTTTATATTTAACCGTCTGCAATGTTTGGTTGTTGTGGTGATATTATTTATTATTATCATCGGGTGGCCCCGAGGTTGACCAAGATATTCTAGCCTGGGGCTGCTCGCATAATGCACGTGCATGTTTTTGCAGTTATAATGAGCAATGCACATACGGAATCAACATTTTACATTCAATATACTGCAGTGCACACTGCATGTTGCTCCCAATATTGTACTTTTTAACACTTATAGAGCTAAATTATGGAATTTAAATTTTCACCCACTTGAAGTTATGTGTCGCTACCGCGACCCACAACTTCAAGTGGGTAAAAAATACTTACATTTCTACAATTTGAATGAAAACATGTGCCAATCTAATCATTTTAACTCTCATTTCTCCTTTAATTTTTTTTGTTTGAAGTCTAATTAAAATATATAAAAACGGCTGTAGACGAGATCATCACTTTACATACAATGCGGGGATGCCCTGAGATACATTTTACAGTGATATTGGATGAGATGTGCTGTAACGACCAGAGGGTTATATGTTAACTAGATGCGCTTGTCGCAAAACACAATGACCGTGTGCCTCATTAATGTAGCCAGCAGACACAAGAAGTTGGTTCAATGTTGGTTTAGCGTCGGTCCAACGTCGTAGACGGTGAACCAACGTCTTGTGTCTGCTGGGTAGCCTACCCAGTAAAGAGTCGTATTTCAAGTGGCAGATACCACCCTTTAATATTAAGGTGATGAGCAAGGTGATGAGCAGTGTCTATGTGCCTTTCATCTTTCTGTTATTGTCGAGTGTCACGCCAAACCTCGGCCAGACCCATGAAGGTCCAGACAGAGGGAATAATAATAGTAACAGTAGGCCTAATAGGCGTAATAATCATTACAGTGGGAAAACCAGTAATAGGTGTAATAATCATTATGCCACCCAGACACACCTTTGTTCTCCATCAAACGGCCAGCTGTAAAGAGTGCTAGGCCTAAGTCACGTGGCTACGGTGATATATGCGGCCATATTGGCCCATGGGAGATATATGTCATTAGCCATGCATGTAGCTCAGCAAACAAGAGACGTTGAACAAATGGTGGCTTGATGTTGGGCCATTGTCTGCGACGCTTGCCCAACATCAACCCCAGCATTGGTTGAACGTCTCGTGTTTACTGCTACAATTAAAAGTCAAACAAAGTAAGTGCTTACTTGGATATTTTAGCCTTCATATTTTCCAACATAAAAGTATACGCTTATTGTAGAATGACCCAATTTCAATGGGCTATTACGAGAGAATGGAAACACCCTATATTTAAGTGGGTAAAAATGACTCTTGTACTCTTTCAGCTCCCTACCTCACTCATGCCTTTAGGACCGCCCTTCACCCCACTCCCCACTACATTCATATGAATCTGTCACGTTGGAATGACTCGGCACTGAGATGGCAAAAGCATCTTTGTGAAGTCTTTATGCCTGCCTTAACCCGCCAAACACAAGATGTTGAGCCAATGTTAGTTTGATGTCGGCCCAGCGTCGCAGACCCTGGGCCAACATTAAACTAACATTGGTTCAACATCTTGTGTTCGCCGGGTTAAGGCAGGCATTAGTTCAACGTATCGTGTGGCTGCTTACATCGAGCAGACACGAAACCTATTGTAGAACTCGGCCCAATCATGGCACAATGCTCGTTGATTGCTGTCCACCGTCTCTGAGAGTCAGATTTTTGTATCCACCTAACATTTTTTCGTTATTGCGGCAACATTTGCCCGGCATTGATATAAATCTGGGTTAATGTGTCATTTTGTCTGTCGGCCATTCACACACGTACGTCCTCTATACAATGTACTCTTTTTTCCCCCCCGCAGGCATTTGGATTTCTTCGAGATGGTCCGCAATGAAGACGAGAGACAGCTGGCAAAGAGATTCGAAATCGTGAGTACGGGGTTCTCGATCGCTGCTGCCTTGATAGTCCCGTCTCCGTGGAGTTAAAAGGTGCTGAACTGCCACTTTGTAAAGTGGCAGTTCAGCACCTTTTAACTCTAACGAGTCGGTACTATATCAAGGCACACTTGTAGCCTGCAGGTATGAGAACATTACCTGGGCCCACGTTCGTCACTGACAGTTATTTTTACGACTAAAATTTGAAAAAAACCTCCTGTTGATTGTTATTGTCAAGTCAGCGTATAGTTGGATATGCAATCAGCAGATATTGTGGAATGAGAAAAAAAACATTACAATCCTAACAGTCGGATAGATACGCTGTCGACATAGTTGTAACACTTTCGACGCTTATTTGGTGTCCGGTATATATTTTGTATTCGGTCGAAGCTGGAATTGCTTCAAAAGAATAAAAAATACTATTTTTTAGACAAAATATAATATTACAACTAGATTTAATAACAATTTGCTGTCTTGTGATGGGTATTTGAGTTGACATTTTTTAACCCTTGAAGAGCTAAGCACGTTTTTAATCCATTTTATAAGCAGCTGCAATCACAATTAAATCGCTATAATTGTGAATGAAATGAGTGTTTAAATATCAAGATTTGAACATTTTTGATCTCAAATTAAACAAATATGAGTAACTTTAATCCACTTGAAGTTGTGGTTCGCGGTAGCGAGACACAACTTCGAGTGGGTGAAAATTTAAATTTTAACTCTTGAAGGCGCTTGAAGGCTAAAAGGACATAAAACATCCAGATACACATGTGAACTTGTCGATCTCCATTTTAACTTATTACAGATTAATTCAAACTTTAATTTCACACGCACAATTGAATTGCACGCATGTACATGACTATAACTTGTTGATTTTTTTTTCATATACCAGAATCATGTAGACAGTAAGAGCGCCTCAGGGATGTTTGAGCTGCTGAGGAAGAAGCTGAACCTCACGCTGGCGTATCCTCATTTCCTCTCTGTCCTGTTTCATCTTCTGCAACTGCCTAGTAAGTGAAGTTAGTTTTCGGAGAGCTCAGTAAATGCGTTTCAACTTCAATATTATTTGCGACCGATAATCAAGTTAAGTCGTTTAACTGAGAAATAGTAACATAAATATTACATTTCATCTTACTTATCATTCTCTCTGAATATGTATTCGCTAAAATTCACGTCATCTAAATTGTGGCTGGAGGTATATAGTTACAAAAATAATATTTCTGTAAAGTCTTCAGCCACAATTTAGTCATATTATGACTTAGGATATTCCAATGTAACACTATTACCATTTCTGCCAAAGAAAGCCAAAAAGCAGCATTACAAGTAAGCAGATGCTGCCTTTTAGTTTTGCAGAGCAGATTTACTATCCAAATATAAACATATTTAGCCATCAATGAGTTCATAATTTATCGTTGCTTCTATTACAGTGGGTAACAATGTATGTGGCCAGCACTGGCAGCTAATAGATCGCATAGTGCAGCAGATAGCGATCCAGACAAAGGAAGGCGATCCAGATGCCACTGTGGTGGAACTGGACGTCAAGCAAATAGTCAAACAGTAAGATACACTTATTGTAGATCTCTGATATAACGTCCTGTTCAACCCTTACAACGCTGAAATATTTGTTTATAAACCATGGAGACCAAAGGGTTTTTTCAATTTGAAATCATCATAAATGTCTTAGTTAGCTCTTTCCGCTTCATTTGAATACCTATGTTATGGGTCTACGGCCATTTAAATCATGTATTCTTTCAGTGCGGGGATCGGCTTGAGACGTCAGAATCTGACGTCTAATGTCTGTCTCCGCCATGAAAGGATTGAACTTTTCTTCATTTTTACTTGGTGTTTGTGATAATCTTATAATTAAGAACTTTCAAAACATTTTTTTTATTTGTTTCCTGTTTTCCAACCTTGTAAACCAAATATAATGCTGCTTCTATAATGCCGAATTTCACTTGCAGTTAATTTGATATTGATTATGGAATGATTTGAGGCGCCTATTAACTTGTATAACAATGATTTAGGCGCTTAAGAAGTGATATATATCCTATCCTTTCATATATGTACACTTACTATCACGACTGCTCCTGTTGACTGCTAGTACATTCGTTGCCTTGGATATCAAAGGGTGTATCTGCCAATTTAAAGAATTGCAGCTACACCCTTCCATATCCAAGGGACGAAATATCAATGATTTCCAAACTTAAATGTATATTTAACTGATTTTTTTTGCATTTTCAGACTGGCAAATGAAAACACAATGAACGAAGTTCAATCAAAAATAAAAGATCTTCAAAAGGAAAGTGACGAGCTGTCGTCGAAGCTGACAAAGAAAGAGCGAGAATGTGAAATCAAGACAGAAGAAAAGGTAGAATTTTGAGAAGAAAATTGATGTTTTCCATTAAAATATATGTATTAAAAGCGAGTTGTCAGAGTCTCGCCTCACTGGGCGCATGTGTATTGTCCGTTAATTGTGTGTCATTTTACTGCTGACCATGATGGTTACTCCTAAGTTTTAAATGTTCCAATTTGTGTCCAATTAAACGTACATATATTTGCTGATTTTAGGATGAGCTTATGACAACCCTGAACTCTATAAAACAAAAGTTGGAAAAGGAATCGACGGCGCACATAGAGGCGAAGGCCACTATAGCGGAGCTCAACCAGCAAATCAACGATCTGGCCACCCTGGTTAGTATATCTACAACGCATCATCGTCATAAGTCATACAAAGACAAACTGCAGTAACTGCTTACTTGAACTGCTGCTTTATCTTTGCACGAGAGCTGTAACGTTCTATCTCAGCTGATGGGGTTGGTATGCGACACAAAGTTTGAATTTCTATGTCAAGCTTGCTGCTGCGGTGTTTTTTGAATTTCAATACTTATGCATCTTGTATAAGTTTGCTGAAAGTTTTTTCGCACAACCTAATTTTTTTGTGGTTGCAACAAGTCAGTTACTTTTTTAAATATTGTTAAATATAAATCTACTTGTTCAGTTGATGATGCAACACTAGCGAAATAAACTATGACATAAATTCAAAGTCAGGTGTATCATAATTAAGCGTTATTTTACTGTTTGGATTTCCTAATGTATTGTAAACATCAATGAGGCTTCTGATTTTGTTGACATACCTATGACTTGTTTATTGATAGAATAGACACGAAACATTGAGACAATGTTGTTTTAAAGTTCGACCACCGTCTGCGACACTGGGGCATTGTGGCAGACAGTGGTCGAACTATAAAACAGTTGGTTTAATTAAACCAACTTTTCCTCCGCTTGACGATTTGCTGGGTTTACGACCATAAGTGGTATTTTTCAAAGTGACACTTATGGACCTTTGATAGCTCAGATGATATAATGCCTTCTGTCTTCCAGGTAGAGATGGAGCGCGTGGAGAGAGTTAAGTTGGAACACCTGGTGAAGACAGGATCTTTACCTGATGACGCTAAGATGGGGCTCACTAACGACCTGGCCGCTCTTAACTCCAGCAAGATCGCCGCGGCGAGACTGAACTCTAAAATCCCGGCTCTAAACGCAGCCCCAGGTATAGTTACAGCTCCCTGTAATATGTACAGTTCTCTATTAGCTCTTTAAGCGCTGAGCGCGATTATAGTCGTTTCTAATCCTTTTTTATTAGCCGTTTAACCCTTTGAGTCCTCATGATGCATTAAAGCATCATTTGACATCCCTGAAAACAGACTTATTATTCCTACAACCAAGGGTTTTAGAATGAAGCTTTACATGAAACTGGTTCACCAATGCATGGCAATTTTCTGTAATTTTTAAACCACATCCCATCATCTCCATCCACTACAAGGCGAGAATTGCGACAGCAATTCGCGGCTTGTAGTGGATGAAGATGACAATGGTAAATTCAGGCCTGAAAGGGTTAATGGCAGTTGCTCGGAAAGAAATGTGTGTTTATTCATCAACATTTGCAAATTTTTTGTCTCAAATTACACTAACTAATTTTCGTCCACTTGAAGTTGTGGGTCGCGGTAGCGAGACACAACTTCAAGTGGACGAAAAATTAAATTATTTAATTAGGCGGTTTAGGGTTGAACCCTTCAGCCCCTAGAGCACTTATGTCGTCTACATTAGACATTCTGTGTTTTACATGCACCTCCATAAACAGTTGTTAAAAGTAAAATATTCTTAAATCTTGAAAAAACTGAAATATACTTAAATTTAACAAATCACATACATTTGAGGTTATGTCTCGCTACCGCGATACACAATTTCAACTGACTGAAAATTTAAATTGAACAGCTCGGAGCTCTAGGGGTTAAGGGCTAAGCCCGACTATACTCGTTTTAAATCTGTTTTATTAGCACGTTAAATCAAGAGTTATTGGGAATGAAATTGTAGTTTGTTTGGTTACGTGATGTGATCACCCTGTGTTTCAGCTCCACCAGCACCGCCTCCACCTTCAGGAGGTGGTCCACCTCCTCCAGCACCACCACCTCCACCAGGAGCCGGACCACCAGGAGCACCCTGTATAAAAGGTAATGCCAGTCACCGACATCCAAGAGTTAACACACGTCCTGCTGCCGAATAGTTTGTTTTCGTCATTTGAAGCTGGAATTGCTGACGTAATTTCCAGCTTGAAATGAATGAAAAATGATGTAGCTGTGAAAAATAGACACCTTCTAATTTTAATATTTATTAGGAAGCATCTGAAGTAAAAGATGTTTTCAATGTCGTCGCATTTATTATGTTTAAAATTTAACCCTTATAAAGCTGAATTATTTTTGTATAAACCATAGACACCAAATGTTCTTTTCAATTCGAGATCACAAAATGTCCTGGTTAGCTCTTTCTGCGTCATTTGAATACCTATGTTATGGGTCTACAGCCAATATAAATTTATAAATCTTTCAGTGCGGTGATCGACTTTAGCCGCCAGGACCTGACGTCTATTCTGACGTCTAAAGTCGGTCCCCGCGCTGAAAAGGTGAATGAGCACTATAATTCTGCAGTTCAACAACTGAAACTTGAATTCTCTAATCTGTGCAGGTATGGGAGGGAGTGTACCAGGAATGGCGGTGAAGAAAAAGAACATTCCCAAGCCGACTCAGCCGCTCAAATCTTTCAACTGGGCCAAACTTCCTGAAGTGAGTATAAGGTCACAACGCAATGATACGTTTGCTAAATAAATTTGCATAAAATTTAGAAATGCCTAGTACTTCTAGTTTTGCCTGCCATTCTTTGACAATGATTATCGCTAATTAAACAAAGATTGGCAACCTGTAAATTACAATATTGGATTAGAAGCTGCTGTTGAAGAAAATTAATTCAATCAATTTAATTTCTTTTGGAAAACAATATTTTTTAAACGGGAACAATGTTTTTATGTTTCAGATGAAGGTTCAGGGGACAATTTGGACGGAAATAGATGACACTAGGGTAGGCAATGTGCAATTACAACTGATTGTTTAATCTGTTCTTTCCTAAGCTGTGGTAAATACCTAATCACAGACAAACATTTTAATTGAGATATTTGTGCTGCTGTATTTTGGTATAGTAGTACATTTATTTCTGTGTTAACCCTTTAATCGCCGGTGTCGCATATATTCGGGTTTTCATTTTTTTATTAGCACAATAAGTACCACATTTTAAAAATGTTAAAGATAAAATGTGACATCAACCAGCAAGATTTGAAAAGAGTTGACCTCCATTTTGTTCAATCTGAATAATTTTCAATCACTTGAAGTTGTGGATCGCGTCAGCGAGACACAACTTCAAGTGGGTGAAAATTCAAATTGAATAATTTGACGGTTAAAGGGGAGATCAGCTATTGATATTGATGTATAGAAATCCCTTAAAAATAAATCAAGTTTATTTTAACGTCGCCGCTCTCGTCTGGTCGCCAATCCGCATCTGATGCTAAAAACTGGGGTACATTTTATATCGCAGTTGTACAAGACGCTGGATTTGGTGGACTTTGAGCAGATGTTCTCCGCCTACCAGCGACAGAGCGGCAGCGACAGCGACATTCCCAGCAAAGCCAAGGCCAGGGAGCTGTCCGTGATAGACGGCAGGCGGGCTCAGAACTGTACCATCCTGCTGTCCAAGCTGAAGTTGACCAACCATGAGCTGTCGGCGGCCATCATGAACATGGATCAGCAGGAGGACATTCCTAAAGACATGTGTGAACAGGTAAGCCCCTATTGACCCCAACAACGATTAAATATTAGTGTATAAATCATAGAGACCAAAGGTTTTTTCAATTTGAAATCATCATAATTGTCTTAGTTAACTCTTTCCGCTTTCCGTCTAATGTCGGTCCCCGCCCTTGTTCATCTTATTGATTTGTCAGCCGCTTGAAGTTGCGGGACCCAGAACTTCATTTAAGCGGGTGAAAATTACCAATATGATAGACCAAATATTGGCAAATGTTGATGTTTAAGCACTCATTTTATTCCCAAGAACTGTGATTTATACCAGGCTGCGAAAAAAAAACGATTAAAAACATGTAACTCCAGCGTAGCGCTTAAAGGGTTTGAATCAAACTGTTTATAACAAACTAGATTTTTTTACTACCTATGATATGCTATGTAAAGTATGTGTTAGTGGTGAAAAGGGGTTGTTATCCTTATTAAAAAAAACCGAATAGATTAAGTTATACCGACAAACCATACCGCCCGCGTCGATTTGAATGTGAAATATCGGAATCTTACTATATATTTTCAGCTGATCAAATTCATACCGACTCCAGAAGAGATTCAGATGTTGGGAGAGCATGAGCACGAGATCGAGCAGATGGCCAAGGCAGACCGGTTCCTCTTTGAGATGAGCAAGTACGTTTTTCTCCTCTACTTTTATCATAAGAGACCTTGCGCTTAAACACTTAACCCTTTCAGTGCGGGGATTGACGAATCTGAAGTCTAAAGTCGGTTCCCGCCCTGGCAAGGTTAAAGCTCTACATTATGAAGTTTAAATTTTAATCCACTTGAAGTTGTGTCTCGTTACCGCGACCCACAACTTCAAGTGGTTGAAAATTACTGGTGCATTTTTAATATGAGACCAAACATTTGAAAATATTTGTGTTTAAACGCTCAGTTCGTTCCCAGTAGCAGTGATTTAATCGGCTAGTCTAACGGATTGAAAAGGACTGTGGCTATGCTTAGAGCTTAAAGGGTTAACATGCGATTTGTGTTATGTCCCCTCCAATACATTACTTCTGATTGTTATGTATCACCTATCTTAACATTCCTTAAATTGGTGTTGCTTCATCTTGCGTATATTTGAGAAATTTCATCGCTTGGCCTTTTGAGCTATTTCTTTGGCATTTCTGTACGTTGATTTATACGTTTTATTTGTGCCTATAACTCACGGCCGCTTCTGATTTTATTATCACAGAATGGACCATTATGAGCAGAGGCTAAAGGCACTTCATTATAAGAAAAAGTTCCACGAACGAATGAGCGACGCTAAACCTAAAATAGAAGGTAAGGAAGGAGTATTAATAGGCTATTCTTTATCTGCTACGAAATTACCTTGCTTATTTTTAGGACTTTGTAATAAAACTTCCGATTAGTGATCCTTATAGTCAAGGTTGGTTACTGTATAATCCATGTCAAGCTACGGAAAAAATTGAATACTAGTAATAACAATAACATGTACTCCTCGTAATGGTTAAACCATTTATTATTATAAATTGTTCAGTTGTAGGAGGTGATGTTCAGGTTGGGTTATAGATTGTGCTATGAACCCTTAAAGTTATACAATTTAATGTTTGCCACACTTGGAAGTTGTGTCTCGCTACCGCGATCCACAACTTCCAAGTGTGGCAAACATACGTCACACTTTAAACGTTAACTAATCTCGTACTCTTGTGATCTTTTCCAGCCGTGTTGGAGGCGTCCAAGGAGATCCACAGAAGTCGGCGTATCAGGCGGCTGCTGGAGATAGTGCTGGCTTTTGGTAACTACATGAACCGGGGACAGCGGGGCAACGCCTCCGGGTTCCGCATTTCTAGCCTGGGAAAGATCGTAGACACAAAATCCAGCGTCAATAATCGTCTGACACTGCTCCACTATCTGGTGGAAGTAGTGGAGAAAAAGGCAAGTCACTGAAATCCCTCATCAGTAGCCATACTTCACTATATGGTGGGAGTAGTGGGAAAATGTATGTGTGTGCAAAATAGTAATTTACAAGTTAGAGACATTTGATATACATTGTCCTAAAAAAAAGATACTTGGAATAGTAAGCGGTTACTATGTGTTGGCTTTTGACGCAGCGTTATTCAATTAAGCATATTTCTATTTTAACCCCTAGAGCCCTGGGCTGTTCAATGTAAATTTTCCGTCACTTGAAGCTGTGTTTCGCTACCGCAACACATAGCTTCAAGTGACTGAAAATGTATGTGATTTGTGAAATTTAATTCACATCATATATCATCAGTGTGTCAAAATGTAAGGGATATTTCACATTTCGCAACTGGTTGTGCTCCCGGGGTTAAAGTATGAATACATTATACATATAGTTAAATTATAAATACACCTATATTAACTTTGCCTATTAATTTGCTTCCTTTCACAGTTCCCAGACCTCTCTAAATTAGAGAAAGAAATACCACATATTGCGAAGGCAGCGAAGGCGAAGTGAGTGAAATATAATCTCCCTTTGCATGCTTTGTGTTTTGAAGTAGTATACTGAAAATTGCTTTTAAATATTGAATAGTTATCCACTATAGCTTGGAGTAGATTCTTATTACTTCATTAGAATTATATCAAAATTGTGTTTAATAGTTAACAATTGCAAATATTTGGTCTGAATTTAAACAAATGTATAATTTTCACCCACTTGAAGTTGTTGATCGCGGTAGCGAGACTAAATTTCAAATATGGATGGAAAATTAAATTAAAGAATTTGGCTGGTACAGGGTAAACAAATAATAAAAATAAGATTCATTTCAAGCTGTAGATCGTGGCAGTGTTTATAATACTATAAATACTGTAAGCTGGCTGATACTGCTAATAAATTCAATTTTATTATGTACTTTCTCTCTTTCAGTCTTAATGAATTGGAAGCCGAGATAACAATTCTAAGAAATGGGTTGAAAGATATTGAGAAGGTATTTAATCAGAACTTCCATAATTTAAAATATTATCACCCCATATAGCTGTGTGTTCAATAGCAGTTGCCACTGCCGTACCTCCTCACAAAACTAGTGGTCAGCTGGTGGTATTTTACCTCTCGCTAATGATCTACAGGGGCTTCATAGTATGTGCATCTTGAGGTAATTTACCAGGTCCCTGGATCATTATTTTGAGGTAGCTGTATTGCTCCCAGATTGCCTTGTGGTGTAACCGTATACATGTATGTCCATAAATGTTTCCATTCAAGTAAATCTTGGAAAATATTTGATGTATGGAAAAATAACGAAATGTTGACCACTTCGACATTTTCCAAGCGGGTAAAAATTAAATAGGATAACTTAGCAGGCAAAGGGTTAACATTTGATGTGCTATGTCTACAGGAGATGGATTACCAGAAGAGTAGAAGTGTCTGTAGATCTCCTAATGACAAGTTCACAGCCGTCATGAGAGACTTCATGACCCTCTCCGCTTACAACTTCTCCGAGCTGGAGGAGAAGTTCCAGGAAATGAAGGAGAAGGTTAGTATAGTTAATTTTTAGTTTTGTATAATGGGATGGTGTCCCTCTAAATATCTCCACGTACTTGATTGGAAAATAATTGACCGTATCTTCTGCACTGCGAAGACTAAAGGCAGTAACCCACTGGGCACACGACGTTGTTGCAATGTTGAATCAACGTCAATGACGTTGATTCAACGTTTCAACAACGTTGTGTGTCTAGTGGGAACTGTAGCTACTGCCTTTTGGATTTCCACGGAAGTTGATTTTTATCTTATGTTTGAATAATTTAATGGCCAAAATAACTACAAAATTGAAATGTTTTAATAATTTTACAATACTTGGAAGCAAACCCTTACCCACAGGGCACAAGGTCGCAACAACGTCGTGTGCCCTGTGGGTAATGTGTTTGATGGAAATTGAATAATAGGGCCTACTTATTATATTGTGTGATAAAGACTAAGAATTGTAGTTTTTGCTTGCAGTATCAGAAAGCGTGTTCAGCTTTTGGAGAAGAACCCAAGAGTACACAACCGGAAGTGTTCTTTGGTATTTTCGACGACTTCGTCAACTCCTTTTCTGACGCTAGTGTTGATAACGAGCGTTTCAGGAAACAGAAACTCGAAGAGGAGAAAAGAACGAAAATGGAAGCACAGGTAAAATAAGCCGTTTTAAAATAAATTCCGTTATTTCGAAAGTGAATGTTTCAGTTTTGTTATTCTAGGAATGTAAACTGTTAGCATACAAAGACACCAAGGCCTATACATTTTCAAAACATATTTATCGTATATGAAGTAAATTTGTGAACACAGCCTTTTTTTCGTCATTTTAATCATGATAATGGAATTTGGATTATTTGGTTCACAGCTAAAAGCAGAAAAGGAAAAGCGAGCGAACAAGATCAATATGGCTCGTAATAAGGACGAGAAAGGTAAATATAACATAATCTTCTGACGTTATGGCTCAACAGAAACCTTTATGCCATTTGGTTTCTGAATTGCAAACTCTTAGCCCTTACAACGCCGAAATATTTTAGTATAAACCATGGAAACCAATTAGAAATCATCTTAACTGTCTTAGTTGGATCTCTCTGCTTCATTTGAATACCTATGTGATGGGTCTACGGCCATTATTAGTGCTTTACTGCTGCAGTGCGGGGATCGACTTTAGACGTCAGAATCTTACGTCTATAAACGTCAGATTCTGACGTCCAAAGTCGGTCCCCGCACTGAATGGGGTTAAGCCATCAAATGATGACTTTTACAAAATTATAAATTTGAGCTTGAACAATAAAAAACAACATAATACTAGTATAGGCCTACAATAAATTGAACACGTGCCTGGCTTGAAAAAATATTTAGGCCGTGACAATGGCAAGTGATTTTTGTTAAACTATGAACATGCTTCTATTGTAGTTCAATAAAAATATATTACTATATATTTTCAGGTGAATTTGACGACCTAATTTCCGCGTTGAGAACGGGTGACGTTTTCGGTGAAGACATGGCCAAGCTAAAGAAAACGAGGCGGCGTGCGAACGGCGTACAAAAACTAGACACAAGTCGGGAACGTATAGGAATTGTACGCTCGTAGCGAGGGCGTACATGCTTGTACAGATCAATAATGGTTGTTGTTCCACTTCAAATAATTATGAAATAAATTATTGGTGTCATTGACTGGGCGAGCCATTCTGACTCTTGTTAATGTTAGTGACACAAGACTGTTTTTGGTGTACCAGTGATCTACCACAATGTGTGTCAACTAATGCTGGTACAGGATAGACCGCGTTGAACCAATGCTGGCTGAACGTTGGGCCACGGCTGAACGTTGGGCCAACGCCTCAGACGTTTGCTGAATTTATGTTGCTGAAGACGAAGGACAACTATTTATGTTGAGGTGTAGCCGCAATATGAAGAAACGGGTATGAAACAGCTATAGGCCTTCGATCACCAATGTGGAGGAGTAAGGCTAGATTTCGAGCTGTAGACGACATGATTATGTCAGCTGTGGAAATCCTGGGAGCGTCGAGCTCAGAGGCGCATAAATCATTTAATATCGATCTCGATGTCCAAAGCGTTTGATGTCTTCAACTGGGCGTAACGGAACATCTGCCGTTCCGACAAGGAATGATTGAACAGCAACCCTGTATCAGGAACATGATGGTTCCTCAGAAAAAATGAATCCAACGTCTCAGACGTTGAACCAGCATTGCTCCAACCTTGTGCCAGCGTCTGCGATTTCCAGCAAACGGCATCCGCAGCGACGGAACTTTACAAACAAACAATGGACCAACAGCAAGTGACCTCATTGTAATAGCGGTCATTGCCAAATCACTCCTAGTCATTATTACTATATAGTATTTAGCGTGTACTCATCATGTGTAGGTGTTAGTTATTTATGGGGCCAGGATGTTGTGTGTACACTGGCTATTGTGTACACCGCGTGTACATGCCCACCCTTGGTATCTGAGGACGACGGGTTCGTCTTCGAGATCTCTTCTTGCCATATTTCGATGTGTATTCTGGCATGGCAAGATCGGACAGAAAGAAAGAACTTTTAAAATAAGAGCTGACTCTTTCAATAAAACTTTGCACTCTTGGTGCGCGCAGACAAGCTACAAGACGTTGACCCAATGTTGATTTGAGGTTGGCCCACCGTCTACGACGGGGCCAACCTCAAATCAACACTGGTTCGATTTCTTGTTTGCTGGCAATGCCAGCGTAAAGTATTTCTCCATAAACATAACATCCACGTCAAATCACAACCTGTACCAACTCGTTTTGTTGAGATTAAAGGGTCTTAACTGCCACGTACTGTAACAATTAAGACTCTTTAAACCCAGGAGAACATTGTTATTCCAGACAAAATAAGTGGGTTTTTTTTCGTTTGCAATAGGGCAGCACGATACATTCATCTTCAACAATCAAGGTGTGTGCGACGCGCAGTCACTATTTAACTGCGCTTTCCTTGGGTGTAGCCTTGGGTAAACAAGATGGATGCATTCGGCTCGCCAGTTCATCTCACACTACAGACATGGAGATCCTTAGAACGTTTCAGGTCCACGACTTCCACCATAAAAAAACGATATGGAAGCAGGTCTGCAAGCATTTATGATTTAAGTGTCCACTTTCGTTTCGTTGACTGATTTCTTTGTGTTCACTTAGGCCATATTCACATTAATTAGTCGATTGTGGTCCGCATTTGTTGTTGACGCGCGAGGGTTGTTATGTGATATAAATATAATAATCATTATTTTATACTTCCTGGAAATACATTGTGTAACGTATGTCAAAGACTGGTATTCTCAAGTGTGCATGTTCCAGGCGAGCATGAAAACAGATACACTGCTCACCCTAGACACTGCTCCTTCGCATGTTAAAATGTGCAGATGGTTGACGTCATATGTCCCCGGCTCTCAATTTCAAGTATTGTAGTAAGCTTGTGATTGGCCGGCTGTCTTGCTAAAAGTACCCTGATCGGCTGGCGAGAATATTATGGTGGCGGAGGGGTGGGTGTAGACAGACACCTGTGTGGAGCCCAGCAAACGCGAGCATTTGACCCAATGCTGTTTCAATATTGGCCCACCGCCAACGGCGCTGGACCAACATTGAAACAACATTGGGTCGAGTCTTCGTGTTTGCTGGGAAAGCTGTCCGCATTTTGATACACGCGTGCCGTCTGTGTCTGGTGGGAACAGGCAGCACAGTGTTCTGTGTAGAAAACAAAATCATTTCTTCCTTTTATTATAAAGCTACCGGCTTACTTATGACCATCGTATCAGCTGAAATTTATGCCGAATATGCACTCTCGAGATGACAGCTACATGTACTGCTGTGTAAAAGTCAAAAGGGAGTAATTGTTGACTTTTCAAGTAAGCAGTTACTGCCTTTTGGCTTTGCATAGCAGTAGCCTATACAGGATTACATAACGCACCATAACACTAAGGACACGCTTATTATGATACCTATGCTGTCATAATGTCTTAGTTTATATTCACTGTACAGTACCATTTTCTGCAGGCTGTAAAGATCTAGTCAAAATGTAAACTCCCAAATTTATATTGAAATGATCAGGTGCTATAACATTATTCGATCTTTTAGTTTAAACCAATCACCCTTTGAACTATTGTTTTCGAGAGAAAAACTTTTAACGTTCAATTTCAGCATCGCATCTTTGTCTAAAAGTTGTTTTTGCGCTGGAGCAGTGCAGAGAGTCAATATCACACAATGGCATAGGGGCCTACATATAATTCGTCCCCTTGGATATGAAAGGGTGTATCTGCTACTTCATAAAGTGGCAGATACACCTTTTCGTATACAATGGTCTATTATGTACATAGTTTATGTTTCTGAAACAAATGACTGCCAAACGACGACATCCACTGTAAACAATAAAGGGTCATATGACGCACTTTACAGAGCGACAATTCGCACCCTTAGCGCTGCAAGGGTGAAACTGCCACTTTACAAAGTGGCACTTACACCCTTTCAGTACTACAAGTGCGAATTGACCCTTTATTCTCCATACACGTGAGAAATACAAATATGCTTTGATGTATTAAATATTATCCTCAATCCAACTTTCTTATTTTGTACTAACAGTTATTTTATTAGCTTTTTATACTGCGGTTGTTACAGTCCAACTAACACCCCGGCAAGCTCAAGACGTTGGGCCAACGTTGTTTCACTGTTAGCCCACCGTCTCCGACATCGGGCCAACATTAAAACATCTCTGGTTGATCTTGACGTGTTTGCTGGCTAAATGTCGGGGCAACATCTGTGACATTGGCCAGGTATTGACCAGCTCGCTGCCGGGGGCCCGTATTCTCGTACAAGCTGCGATATATCTTAGGCTTCGGATTGGTCGAGATGGCGGCCAATCCGAAGCCTACGATATATCGTAACTTGTACGAGAATACGGTATCCAGGTCTCCTATAGCGTGACTTATAATCAGAAGTTACCTGTCAGGGAGATGGGAACACGGCAAACCCACGAGACATCGAACCAGTGTTGTTTTAACGTCGGGTTGTCGTCGCTGGACTAACATTAGTCCAACACTGTGTCATTACATCTGGTGTTTGCTAGGAGTGTAGCCATAGTAACCCGGGCGTGATAACTCGATGTGATTCTAAATAATAGTATATTTTCTATTAGTTTTTTCTACTGAGTATCAAATACTGTAATGCTCGCCTTACCAGACCTTTCGAACTACTAGGTGTGTTGTATATGTTAATAATAGAAGTATATTTCTGAGTATTGTTTGTCAGAATTCAATTTATCAGTGCTTTGGGGCTGTGTTATTATTATTACGTCCCATTGGAGTTAGAAGGTGCTAAACTGCCACTTTACAGTTTAGCACCTTCTAACTTCAAGGGGACGATTATTATTTTCATCTGTCGTGGCCTATTTATTGTCAGTTTTTTTACCACAGTTGTACAAAAGTGTTCATCTCGTTGAGTGAGGTATTGTTCTGTGGCATTTTTATTTACCTTTAATCCGCTACATTAAATAATTTCAATTTTCACACACCTGTGGTTGTGTCTTGCTACCGCTACCCACAACTTCAAGTGGATGAAAAATACTCGTATTTGTTTAGTTTGAGAACAAACGTTAGCAAATATCGATGTTTAAACACATTTTATTCTCAATACCTAGTCTGTGACTTAACCTGAGAAAAAAGATTAAAGACGATTATTGTCGTGTTTAGCGGCTCAAGGGTTAATAGTTATTCTAAGCTGGTGTTCATGATTCAGTTTCTACCTTCTGGAAAAATTGTTCACATAAAATGTGATATCTCAAAAAAAGAATCCCTTCATTATCCTACTATTTACTGCAGGGTATTTAATTTTGAGCCCAGCTAAATTTGAATTTTATGCCTAAATTGCTGTGACACCTGTTGAATTGTACATACATTTGTTACCGGCATTGTAATACCAATAGTTGTCATTAAAATGAATTAATTCGACCCATTTTAAATAATACAAAATAACACCTCATATACGTAAGATATTGACGCTTGGCGGTCGTAATAACAGTGTATATAACCTATTTTTGTGTCATTGTAAGTCGTCTTATCATGCACACATTAACCCTTTAACCGCCGGTGTCGCATATAGTCGGGTTTTCATTTTTTATTAGCACATGTGTGACAAAGATAAAATTTAACATCAATCAGCAATATTTCAAAACAGTTGACCTCCATTTTGCCAAATCTGAATAATTTTCACTCACTTGAAGTTGTGGATCGCGTCAGCGAGACACAACTTCAAGTGGGTGAAAATTCAGATTGAATAATGTGGCGGTTAAAGGGTTAACCCGCTGTGAACCACCATAGTCGCAATCGTTTCACACTAAGTTCCAAAGTGAGTAAAATTTAAGCACTTTCTATATGAATCTTGGATCCATGAATAACATATTCTCTACTAGACTATAATCGTTTTTAAATTGTTTTAAAAGCCGATAAAATCACCATTGGAAATTAGATTTGTGTTTAAACATCAAGATTTGCAACTGTTCCGTCTCAAGTTATACAAACGTGGGTAATTTTCCAGTGAGTGAAAAAGTAAATTAGTCTATTTAGCGATTTTTAAGGGTTAAGATATAGTGTATATTGCATAGCCATTTGTCCTGGTGATGATTCCAGCATAATATGGTAAATATCGCCAGAGCATAAAGGCAGGTATATACATTAAGCATTGTCCAAACCCAGTATTGATTTAGTGAAAGTACCACATATTGATATGTACACATTAATATATTATATGTACAGTTTGTGTTATTATTTCCCATCTGCATAATAATAAACCATTTCACAAATAACGCGTAACTAACATAATAAAATGCCATAACAATTTAAACTCAATTCGGAATAATGTTGAAATATATAAACACGAAATCAATAAAGTGTATCTGTTTAATAGTACGATCCCGGCAAACACCAGACGTTGACCCAATGTCGATCTAATGCTGGCCACCACTTTTAATCCAGCATTGGATCAACGTCTCGTGTTTGCTCGGATCGCTGTCAATTCGGTATATAACCGATGAAGCTACACAGAAAACACGAGACGTTGAACTAATGTCGGGTTAATGATGGACCACCGTCTACGACGTTGGCCCAACATGAACCCAACATTAGTTCATCGTCTCCAGTGACCGCGGTGCTCGTTTTATAGTTTTTTTTTAGTACAACATGAAGTGTGGCAGTGCAGCATATTTTTTATATAATAAGTTAATCTAGAGGATTTAAATAGGGTTTTTTCTAACTACCTTTTTATAAACGTTAAATACTTTCCAGACACTCTTTGTTACCATCTACGATTGTTTTTATAATATTTTTTGAAGTAACATACTATGCTCAACAGAAAATTATTTACACTCTTTGTACATTTGTTCAAAAATCCGGAACATTAAGCACCCCCAGCAGTTTTGGGGATGCTTATAATAAATAATGTTGACTTGGTTTTCACCACCGCCGTCACCTCTCCAAAACCAGGTAACTTGCCTCTACAGTCACACTAATGGTGGTGATTTTTCAAAAGCTCATCATATCCAAGATTGATCATAACAGATTTTGAACAGTTGAATTAAATATTTGTAATTGAGGACAATACTTTGCTACGGTTACCATCACAATTGTTCATTCATATGACAGACCCCCTCTCCACTACCGAGCAGACGCAAGACATTGAACCAATGTTGGTTTAATATTGGGCCATCTGCGACTCTGACCCAACATTTAACGAACATTGGTGCAATGTCCCACTGTAGAAAAGCACAAGAAACACTCGTTATTCGTACATTATCGGGGAATACTCTTCAACTTAATTTAAATTAACGAAGATCTAAATGTTTTGAAGAAACTTGCAGTGTGAGGCAAATATTTAGTTTCTCGTATTTTCACAGATTTTGATACGAAACTTATTTTTGCTGTTGATACAGATTCATGATTGTTATATGTATTTGCCAGTAAATTGGTATAATTATTCACGTAATCGTATGTGATTTAGAAGTAGCCTATGGGTTTTCAGAGCAATGTTATCAAAAACGATACTTTTCGTATCGAAAAATTAGGTTATAGAAGTGTATCGCAGCGAGCTTTAGCCCGTTGCGGCCACTTGTAATCGTAAAAATAGATAGATGACTTCTGATTTATACTGTTTTTTTTCACAGATGATCTGCCTGTAAATGCAAACAGCAATAAGTGTTCACTTGAAAAGTAAGCAGATACCGCTGTTTGCCTTTGCACGGCAGGTATGGTGTGATTATGCAAACATTGTCTGATGTCTTGCCTCAAAACACTGACTTCCAGGATAATTCCTTTGTCTGGTGTTGATAACGTATGATGAGGGGATAATTAATGCATGATGAACATAATGGAAAACTGTGGACAATAATATATAAAAGAAATGTCGTCCACGATTGCTGTTTTTTGATGGGTGACAATAGTTGTTTTTACTTTGTTTTATTAGTCGATCAAATCACTCTTATTGACGGTGAAATGAGTGTTCAAACATCAAGATTTGCGAATGTTTGGTCAGAAATTAAAGAAATATGTGTGATTTTCACTCACTTGAAGTTGTGGGTCGCGGTAGCGAGACACAACTTCAAGCGGGTGAAAATTCAATTATTCATTCTAGCGCTACAAGAGTCACTAAAAGTCTTAATTTACGCACAACACGCACCTGTTAAGAATCGTAATGAATATTGTTGTAACATTTACAGGACTATTTCAGTGAATTCAAACTATATATCAAATACATCAATTTCTTGCTATGTTCATGTTTGCGTCTGTCAGTATTGTTGATTTATGATTTATACCCAGCTTGTTGAGGCTGATTAGTACACACACGCCCATAATGGGCAACGAATGTATATCTCGTACACTTTGTCTTCGTGTCATAATATTACATGTTACAACTGGAAAGATAATGACATTTTCAAATAAATTATTCACGATGAGACCAGTGTTATTTTCAATCGTGTTTCAAAGGGGCTAAGTCCTCACTTGCACTAACAATAATATGTACACGCTTATGAACCATATTTAATTTAAATGAAGCAGAACGAGTTAACTAAGACATTTATGATGATTTCAAATTGAAAAAACCCGTTGGTTTTCATGATTTATAAAAAAATATTGCAGCGTTTTAAGGTTTAAATGCGGAAATTTATTAGACATACTAAGATGCATTATCATGAAAAGATGTATATCCTTTATATCGATCATTGGCATTTATATTATTATGTTCGGTTCCCATAATACATTTTGCTGATTTTACACACGTTCTGAAGCACTACACCTAGTGACATATGCTTTACAAAGAATCATTTCACAGGACTACAATGTTAAAATCATCAAAAAATCGGTGGTTTTATTTTGGCCTCTTAATATGACCATATGATGTAAACATGTCTATAAACTAGAACTGCAAAAGTTTTTTAATTTTTCTGCTGCGCATTCACCAGTTAGGCTTAATATAGAGACGAAATTCCTGATTTCTAATTATGGACAACCATGTCAAGAATAAGAAATACGGGAATTTACCATGTTGGGCAGCACCCCTGACGATGAACCAATAATAAATCCACAGGTAATGTGTTTGTATATATGTAATAACAATACCGAATGGCGGGGGCCCTGGTGCCTACTAAGAAAGTCAGAGATCGCGGATTCGTCTCCTGCATTCAAGTTTCAAAGAACCAAAATATTTCCTCCCTGTTCAATCGTAAATATTGAATATTGTGGGCAGCCTCCGTGACCGAGAGTTAGTGTGCTCGGCCGTAGACCAACAGGGCTCAATTTCGAATCCTGTGTCTGGAGGGCAGTGACACCTCATTCATCTCACCATCCTTAGGAGGTTCTCCTTACCTAGTTTAGCCTATATGTGTACAAATGTGGTGTAGAACCCCATTTTTAGCTCCCGCCGTCACCGTAGGTGAGACGGAGGGACCTATGGATTCTACCTCCGTTTTTTTGGCCTCTTCTTTTGCCTATAACTTTGTAAGAAAATAAGCTAGGATAACAATTTTTGGTATGTGGGCTACTTCCAGGTGGATAATGGACAGGTTAAAATATTTTTAATCTGAATTCAATACGCAAGGTCGCAGAGGAGAAAATGATGATGTTACGGCGTTGGGCCGTTGGGCCGTCCGTAAACAATTCGTTTCCGGAGCATATCTCTGAAAGTACGTGTCCGATTGTCTTCAAATTTTACACACAACACCCCTAGGGGGTCTAGTTGTGCCTTTTGGGATATTTGAACTTTGCCCTACTTCTGGTTCAGAACTATGACCTATTTAGACGTTTTGACGCGCACCTAGTTTCCGGAGCAGATCTCAAAAAGTACTGGGCCGATGACAGTCATATTGCACATACATGTTCTCTAAGGTCCCTAGTTGTGCCTTTTCAGGTTTTTGGACCTTGACCTTGAAGTTGACCCAGCACTTTGACCTAATTTATAACATCGGTAAATCCGACTGAAAGATTTTGCGGAATATCATGAAAACCGCTCAAGATAGCTACACCATTACTATAAAACAAATTGTGAGGTTTCAGGAGAGGATCAAGTCGATAAAATTAAAAATGGCCGCCTATCGGCCATTATTCACCTCGACAGGCCTGATATTGCAGAATATCATGAAAACCGCTCAAGATAGCTACACCATTAATATCAAATAAATTGTAAGGTTTCAGGAGAGGATGCATCTTGAAAAATTTCAAGTTGATAAAATTCAAAATGGCCGCCTTTCGTTCATTATTCACCTCGACAGGCCTGATATTGTGGAATATCATGAAAACCATGAAAATAAATTTGTAGGCCTATTATTATTCGTTATATATTGGTCCATTTTTTGGGAATTTTTTTCTGCTTTTGATTTTAATGGCACATATAGTCTAAGTCTTATATAGAAATCTACACCACGTTTAAGGTAGAGATTAACCTTTAAATACATTGATAAATGCGGAACAACAGGTGTGGCGAAGTTGTGGCGAGGTTACTTAGCCCCATGTGGCGAGGTTACAAAAGCTGTGGCGAAGTTACTCAGCCTTCTGCGGCGAGGTTACCAAATATGTGGCAAGATTACCTGTGGCAAGGTTACCTTGTGGCGAGGTTACAGTCATGTTACAGTCCAATATTTCGTTGGAATCAGCAACATTTCAACTACATTTTGGTTTCAGTAGCTCGTTTTATGCCATACTTCATTTAAATTTTATTGGTATACATATAGGCCTATCATGGGATGCCGAACCTTGACTCTGTTCTAACAACGCTGAATACTAATACTGAAACTAATACAGCGATACACAGCTCACAATTTGACAGTGTGGGCCGTACTGGGCATCTATTGGCGGCACTACCATGTCAAGAAAAAGAAATAGGCCCCTACGGGAATTTCGTCTCTATATCTAGTCTAACTTGTAAATGCATAGCACAAAAATTTTAAAAAACTTTTGCAGTTCTATTCTATGGTCATGTTTACATCATATAGTCATATTAATAAGCCAAAATAGAATCACTGTTTTTTATGATTTTAGCTTGAGCCAGTCCCTATGGCCCACTAAAATTAACTTGTTGCGTCAAAGATATTGCTCAAAGTGTGGCGCAGGGATAGAATGATGTCGGGCCAGTTTTATTTTTTGTAGTAATCCCGCAGTTAGGCCTATTCTTTATAAGTCAGGCACTGGGTATTCTTTACATCAGGCGCCAGAAACACCTGATAACAAGATACATTGGCCTAATGCTGATATAATGCTGGGCCACTGTCTGCGACGCTTGGCCAATAATATTCCAATGAAAGCCCTTTACGGTCTAATCACTATATTTAATCATGAACATATATTTTATCTGAACACTTCTTAAAGACGAAAATAGGCCTACCTAACCTAGGGACCCCAAACGTTATATTGCACATATTCATAAGTACTGGTGCACAGAAATGTCAACCGTTTCTCACACACAGCACCCATATTTCCCCTAAATAGGACACAAACTCAGGGGAAATACACCTAATAAATAAAAATGTATAGTTCACCATACTTTGTCCCCTTTTCATGTCAGATGGTCGTAATGAAAGGGTTAACTTACCACATGATCGGGCATTGCAATAAATTACATTATTCCGTCATATTTCACACCAGAAGTGTATAAATTATATCAATGAGCAATGCTTTTTACTGCCGAGTCTATTTTTAATAATACAAAATTTGCTATTTTTGGAGATAAATATCTTAGCCAAGACCTAATTGTTATATTGAGTAACATAACACAGTTGTGTTAAGAGAGGCAGAGAGGGGTGGGAGAAGGTGGCGAGCCCTCCCGCGACAGACTGCTGTCGTTCATAAACACCTACCAAGCTATCACGAGACATTGACCCAATGTTGTTTTAATGTTGTGCCGTCGTCGAAGACGGCGGGCCAGCATTAGAACAACATTGTATCAATGCCTCGTGTTTGCTGGGTTGCGATCACAGCTAATCAGCAAACTCAAGTCATTGGCACAATGTTAGCCTGATGGTGGCCCACCGTTTACAACACTGAGCCGACATTAGCCCAGCATTGGCATACCAGTATATAGGCATTAACAAAATTAACATTCACCCAATGCTAGCTTACTGCTGTCCCATTGTCTAAGACCATAGCTGGGCGGGGGCCCTAGGGTAGTGGTTAGCACCGCTGCCTTTCACGCCAGAGTTCGGGGTTCGGTTCCCGGTCTCGGCGGTTTCAAAGAAACAAAAATGTTTCTTCCCCATCCACGTGTGAAAGTTAGTATTG
This sequence comes from Flabesymbios commensalis, assembly GCA_964017125.1. Lineage (NCBI taxonomy): Eukaryota > Metazoa > Annelida > Polychaeta > Terebellida > Flabelligeridae > Flabesymbios > Flabesymbios commensalis. The sequence continues at coordinate 80,739,354 of OZ024906.1, read as the reverse complement.
TGGGGAGCCTCCGTGACCGAGAGGTAGCGTGCTCGGCCTCAGACCGCCAGGGCTCGAATTTCGAATCCTGTGTCTGGAGGACAGTGTCATCTCAATCATCTCACCATCCTCAGGAGGTTCTCCTGGCCCAGTTTAGCCTATATGTGCACAAAAGTGGCCTAAAGCCCGATTCATTTCATTTTGTCTAAGACCATAGCTGGGCGGGGGCCCTAGGGTAGTGGTTAGCACCGCTGCCTTTCACGCCAGAGTCCGGGGTTCGGTTCCCGGTCTCGGTGGTTTGAAAGAAACAAAATTGTTTCTTCCCCATCCACGTGTAAAAGTTAGTATTGTGGGGAGCCTCCGTGACCGAGAGGTAGCGTGCTCGGCCTCACACCGCCAGGGCTCGAATTTCGAATCCTGTGTCTGGAGGACAGTGTCTTCTCAATCATCTCACCATCCTCAGGAGGTTCTCCTGGCCCAGTTTAGCCTATATGTGCACAAAGGTGGCCTAAAGCCCGATTTATTTCATTTACGACCATAGCTCAGCTGTAAAACAGCATTGGCTAAAGGTCTCATTTTTGCAGGGAACACCGGCAATTCGATACCCTGACACAATGTTGGTTTAATGTTGGAAGAGTGTCATAGATGATGGCACAACATTTAACCAACATAGGGTCAGTGCAAGCCAAAAGGCAGTGACATCAACGGAAAGGAAGTACAGTAAAACCTGTCCATACCGGAATGCCTTGGGGACAAACTTTTATTCCGGTTTGGAGAGGGTTTTTGCATTCAGAGAAGAACAAACAACGATAACTTGTACAATTGACATGAGGGTTATAATTCAGGATGTGCCGTCAGTAGGTCTACAAATGATAGGTGGATGTATGCAAATAAATTTATATAATAAAAGACAATTTTTTTTAAATGTTTTATTATATTAAGATTAATTGTGTCTAGCATATTTCACACACGGAGCTCATTTGTCATTTATACACGTTGATTTTTTAGCGCCTAATCTAAAATAACACTACATTCTTGTAATCGTCGGTCACATATTTAACACGGAGCATATTTGTTAACACCGACATCAGTCCGTTTAAATATCAAAGCGGTAGTAGGAGAAGTTGTGCTTTTGCTACGGAGTTAATCGCATTGCAGCAGTTTTATATTTTTAACCGTTTCATGACGACAACACTCATTTGTAATGTTTGGTAACTTTTATATATTTTTTGGAATGTATGACGCTGGACTAAATGCTCTGATACTGTATAATTATGTCATTTATTACAATTAATGCCTTGACTGAAAGTAAAAAATAATATAGGAATAATCGAGAGATGAAAGCATAAATCAAATGTTTTTATATTTTACCTACCGTTAGTTATTTATTTATTAGGCCATTAAATATCACAGAATAAATTTATCCCAAAACACAGTCTAATGTATGTGAGAATTATTGTTTAATGTACTGATATGTTTATGATACAGCCTTTTAATATTTTATTAGCCAAAGATTTTGTTACAATATTTTACTAACCAATAATCTATCACCGGTATTTTGTTAAAATATCATACCAATCTCAAAGTAAAGGCGCTATAATAGCTCCTCTAACGCGAAAAAGGTGTTAAAAACACTAACTTCGCACCTTCCTGATTGCATAACCAGATAACAAGCAGGATGAACATTACGTCACCTTGCCGCCCCCTAATTAACCCTTAGTGCACCGCATGCAATTTTTAAAAATTCTTTAAAAAAAAATCGATTCCGGTTTGGACAGGTGAAATACAATACAATTTATGCACTTGGGGAAAATAATGAGTCCGGTATTCGGAGTAGACAGGTTCCGGTTTGGAGAGGTTTAAGTAGTATTGTTTCGAGTGTAATTAATTCGGGACCAAATAATTATTACGGTATAGACAGGATTCGGGTTTGTACAGGGTCCGGTATGTACAGATTGCACTGTATATACTTGATTTACAAGTGAGCAAATACGGCCTTTTAGCAGGGCTATGGCAGGAAGAGACGGGACGCCAGTTAAAAAGCAGTAAATGCCTAGTATACCAGGGAGCAAATATTGCCTTCTGACATTGCACAGACAGAACAGATAGTAATGGAAGTTAACGACAGACGTTTGTCAGGAAAGTCAACCTAAAAATCACTGGCTAATGGACGATAATAGGTGCATTTAATTTCCCATCACCCTAAAATCAGTCAGCTAGGAATATCGCCATCTTTAAATGTGACATGTGAAATAAATATGGAGGATGTTTAACCTACCCTTTTTATTCAAATTATATAAATTACAGGTGATGAATTTCCCCCTAAAAATGTTTAAAATTAATTTACAGGGTAGGTAGGAGTAGTAGACTTTTATATGAACATTTAGATTTAAAGTATTTCGGAAGTAATTTATGCTCATTTCAAAGTGAAATTTTAAAAGCTGGATGGGATATGTCGTTTATTTTAAGGAGGTTCTATAGTTTAAATATTGGTTCTGTGCGAGATTCCCTCAATATAATTCTCACTGTTCTTGTTTGTAATTTACAAATTTAATTGTTTTCGCTGCCCCATAAGATAATCCAATGATAAATAGTCGGTATTATTAAAGAGTTGTAGATATCCAATAGAATATTTTGTGGAATGGTGAATATATGTCTCTGCATTATACCTGCCTATTTCATTTGAGACTTTCTTTAACTGATTTTTTCAAGTAGGATTCTTGTGTATAATCAGCCATATTTAAGTTATCGAAACATTCAATTTGTACTGCAACAATTTGGCCAAGTGGAAATTCAACTTGATTCTGTTGTTTTCTAAATATCATGATATTTGTTTACTTTCAACCAGGCATTTATTTTATGCCAATTCTTCACTCATTACACTATTTTTCCTTCCTTCGTTGAAATTGCTGAAGAATACTATTTAGGGCCGTCTGCGTATAAATCAAATTTATACCTGAAAAAATATCGTTTAAATACATAATTAATAATAGAGGGCTCAAGATGGAACCATGGGGAACTCCTGTGGTAATTGGTATGTATTCAGATTTGAAATCGCCATATTATACGTGTTGTAATCTAGAGATACCTTTCTAGAAGTTTTAAAGTACAGTTTTTAATACTTTGATAATTTAGTTTATTTAAGAGTATTAGCTGTGTGATTCAGTGTGTCAAAGGCTTTAGAGAGATCCAAGAAATACCATTACCAGCGAAGATGTCATATAAAGTGGGTGGGTTAACTCCATTCGCTAAGCTTAGCTATCAACATGAATAATTGGCCTGCTGCAGGTAGACCCACCCGCATGCTAAAGCTCGCAGGTGTGGGGTATTTTGTGGAGTAAATATTATTGATCAGTGAAGTGAGACGACTGCATATATCTAGCCTACAGGGCACACGACGTAGTTACCATTGATTCAACGTCGCAACAACATTGTGTGCCCAGTGGGAGGCTTATATCATCCAAATCAGTGGAGCCACCTGCGCTCATTCAAACAAGCGATTAACACAGATAGCATTGTATTGGCAGGCACCGGAATCAATGTGAATTGGTGTACATGAGACGTCTCGGCTTGTATCTGTCGTGTTCCTCGCTATCACATGACACAAGTTGCTATCTGCTAAACTGTAAAAACGCCGATATGCAGAAAAATAGCTTTTCAAACTCTTCGATTCCTGTTCCTGAATACCCAGCACCTCTAATATCACAGAAACATAAGCCACGATATATGTACCCTGACTTGACACCACTTTTATAATAAATTTGACCAGTCACACCACGTTTACAATTTGACCAGTTTACACGAATTATGTTGATTTATTGTCTTCTATAGAATATTAGTGTCAGCTCTGCGATGTGGAATTCGCTTTTAAGAGCTTTTAAGCGCTCTTGCCTAGCATAGAATTTAAATTAATTATCACTGTGGCATGCGCGAATGATTTCACCTATCTGTCGGCATATTTTAATTTTAATGGGAATTGAATTTTTCAGGTTGATATCCCTCTTTGAAACCTCATATTTATGATATGATAAAACCTTTTCTATAGCGTGGTATCGTGCATCTTCTGCAGGACGCTTCTCAGTCATAACATTTAGGATTAAATCTTTTGTTTTATAGTAATGATTTTGTTATATGGCATGATTTGCCAGATATTACACATTTATATATATAATGAGTTTAAATATTTTCTGGTCACATCCCTCCGTGAAACCTCACGTTCTGCTTTATAATAACGATCTAGCTGTCCAGCAGAGTTTGTCAGATTTCATATTAAAGTAAATAGTGGCTGACAGTCGGCCATTTTGAATTTGAACGAGTTGAAGTTTTTCAGGTGCATCCTATTATTTGATAGTAATGATTTAGCTATCTTGAGCGGTTTGCGTGATATTCCTCAAAGTTGTCAATAGAATATAGTACTACTATAAATTAGGCCAAAGTGCCACATATTGTCATCCCATGTTGTTTTCTTCCAAAGTTTTAGGCGAGAGAATATATAACAGACACGGACAAAGGCTGATGCCAAAGCTTCCTCCACCATACCTTAATTCAGTGACGGTGGGAGCTATCAAACCATACTAACCTGCTAAAGATTAAAATCATTGTAGGAACATTTTAGTTTGAGGAATTTTATTTGGTTGTAGTCTGCAAAATTCCCATTGTAGGTACATAGATATAGATTAGTTATACACAATATTACATAAATGTATGACCTAGATCTTATAAAAGGAACATAATATTAGCCATAGTAATAATATACATGTGTTAAACATAGGAAAATAAGATTTTCTACAACACTTGGGGTCTCTGGCTCAACGGTGGCTCAACATTAGGACAACATCTGATATGTTGGCACGACATTGAACCAGCGTTGGGTCAACAAACATCCACATTTATAAGCAATTCACATGGAGCTCACTCCTTTGTACAACATCGATCAAGCTTGCAGACACGGTCTATAATGGAAAATGTGCTTTGTACAAAAGCTGTGCACGGAATATCAGCACTAACTTGGAAGGGTAAGAAAAAGTTGTTCATGATAATACTGAACTAAGAGAGGCAGGCGATGCTAATCCCCAAATAGTGGTATTATCATTCAAAACATAATGAGAGATACTGGTAATTTATCTCGCCATCTTATTCATGTTAACGGACTGTAAGTCATCTGCAAATATATTTATAGATAGCTCAGGAAGTATCATGTCTTTAATACGGAAATAAGATTACACAGAAAGAAGGAATCACTGTTTGCTAGGAATCATATATTACAACCATCGATGTTTCTATCAGGTTAATGACATAATAAGGTGGTCACATTTTTCTCGCAAAATCACTTCTGTAAAAAGTTTTTTCGATAAGTATGGTATACATCTGTTGAGAATATACTACTAATATCTCATTCATGGTCTTGATGTGCAAAGTATGCTCAAGTGAAGAATTACCAGCAAATTTGTATTGTCATTTAGTAATCACATTATAAATATTGTAAACCATTACGGGGAAACAAAATAAAATTTAAATTTTCACCCACTTGAAGTTGTGTCTCGCTACCGCGACCCACAACTTCAAGTGGGTTAAAATACCTAATTTTTACAACTTGAATCAAAATATGAGCCAATTGTGCAAATTTGAAGCACATTTTCTTCTCCAAATTTTTTTTTTTGAAGGACAAACAGAAAGACAAAATTGGTTATCGACGAGATTAGCACTTTAAAGGGAAACCCTTTAATCGCCGGTGCCAATTATATTCATTTTTTACAGTTTTTAATATCACACGCTATATCAGCTTTTCAACATGTTGCCGATAAAACGTGACATAAATCAGTACAATTTGAAAACAGTTGACCTCAATTTTGTCAAATCTGAATAGTTTTCAGACTTGAAGTTGTGGATCGCGTCAGCAAAACACAACTTCAAGTGGGTGAAAATTCCAATTAAATAATTTGGCGGTTAAAGGGTTAAGTAAACGAAATTAGAAAAGCTAAAATGTCCAGCTTACATCAATTTTTCAAATGATGCCAACTGCTAAGGAATTAAACTGAGATTTTTGTGTTTAAATTACAATATTCTTACAATGGATAATTGTTGTTTGTAGCCTGGTTGATACATAATAATATTTACAGTAACAATAGGTCAATTTGGATCAATGAGAGTTTTAAACATTGAATCAAGCGTCCAACATAGAACCAGAATAAGTTAATGTGACAGTATACACCAACAAACACGATACGCTAAAACAATGTTGGTTAAACATCAGATCACGGTCTGCAACACTGGGTCAACATTTAACCAGTGTTGGTCTGGTGTGTTTGATGGAATCTTTACACTCCAGTATTGTATGATTTAAATAATCTGACTAAATTAAATGGAGGTATCAGCTCCATTTTAAAGTGGTAGATATGACCTTTTAATTGCAGGGAGGGGGTGCAAAATCAGTTGTTACTGTCAGTAATGCTGGTTGAAGTGCGTGCGTTCATCACGAAGAAAATTATTAGATTTAAGGTAGAAATATAATAATTTCTTTTCACAGCATGGCTTCTGACATTTTTTTCCAAAGAAACAAATATATATGCCGGTAAATATTTATATATGTATACAGGTATAAATTTATATGTATATAATAAGGGAGAAGATGATTTGATGATTCTGCTGATACCTATTCCTCTTCAAAAAGGCAGCAAAGTGCAAATTTTTCATTCAAATTGGTCAATTCTAGATAAATAGTTATGGGAAAAAAGGAAGTTTAAATTCTAGAAATATTTGCAATGACTGCCCAGCAAACACAAGACTGTGACCAAATGTTGTTTCAGTAATGGGTCAGTGTCGTAGACGCTGAGCCATCACTAAAACAACATTGGTTTAACATCTTGCGTTCAGTGGCTGATGTGGGTTGGATGGCTTGATACTACATTATTTCACTACGGACCAAGTTAAGTATTGATAAATACCGGCCACAATACAAATGTCTACACAGTACTCATCATGCACATAGTACACGGGCCTCCCCCGCGTAGCAAACACTAATCATTCGCTTTGTATATCTAGACGTTCTGTAATAATAATAATACATAGCTTTGTTAAATATATGTACAGATTTCTGCATATCTATGTACATTTGTGTGTGTGTGTGTAAATCCGTGATAAGTTGAATTAATACTTTTTACAACAAGCAACACTGACACGAAGCCTAACAGAACATAACATAACGGGGAAGACACAAGCAGAACTTCAAACGAAAATAATTAAACGGCCAAGCAATTTCTCAGGCATTGCCTCACCGTTCAATTACACTCTGCAAAACAGTAACTTCCCATCAAACACAAGACGTTAAAACAAGGCTGGTTAAATGTTGGGCTAGCGTCGCAGACGCCGGACCAATATTGAACCAGCATTGGGCGAACGCATAGTGCCTGATGGGTTGACAGGGATATTATAAAACCACTCTGAAAAAGCCATATGAATAAACCAGTACATTGAACCAATGTTGTCTTAATGTTGGCCCGCTGTCTTCGACGTTGGCCCAACATTAAAATAATATTGGTTCAACATAGTTATCCTGATAATATAATTGCACCATTTTTAACCCTCTTCTATCGAGATGCTGCTGCTGATTAATACAACAGTTTCATTTACCGTCAATAGGCGTACCACCGTGAAAACAACACATTTACAATATATTACTGTTATATGGTAGCCAATATTGAAGAAATTAACATGTTCAGATTATAGATAATAAATATCACTAATAATATATGTATATATTATTTATTTACTGATTGCTGTGGAAAACTAATCAACACCAGATATTACATTATATTAATTTTGGAAACAAAAAAGGTGAAATTCCTACTAGCATGTGAAAGAAAAATGTCTGTATAATGCATACTTTATTGCCGAACATTTATCTGGATGTTGACACCCGCGTGAATTGTATAGGTCAATTAAACCATTTCTGCTAATAATTTAGTGTATACATGTATCAGTATATCATATATAAATCATACCTATAGAGATGCACAGGTCTATCAAGAAATAAATGACTTTAATTCCTGAAAAACTTGCAATTAAAAAACCTGGCCTGATGCTGCACTCCTCGATAATTGGATCGATATAAACGTACATAAGAATGTAGTGGCAACTTTAAACATATTTTATTCCCCAAAATACATCAATCAGGGTGTTTCGCATTGTTTTTTTTGTACCATATTGTTATTCATTCAGAGGACTGGCTGTAATAATTTTGCAACATTATTAGTTTAGAAAGAGTGGGGGTGTTATCTTCATAATCCAGACATTAACAGTCAGTTTGTAATGCCCTCACCATATTGCATGATTTAACCGTTAGAGCACTACCCAGCAGACCCAAGATGTCGAGTCAATGTTGGTTTAGCGATTGAATAGTCTACCCACTTTATGTTGTGTCTCACTACCGCTAACCACAAGATAAAGTGGGTAAAAATTACTTATAATTACTAAACACTCATTCTGCTGAGTTAATTTATTTAAATATGCTGTGGTTTAAAAATTAAAGAAAATTACCATGTATTAATAAAAACAGTTTCATGGAAATTTTCGTTCTAAAATCCTTGGTTGAAGGAAAATTAAGTCTGTCTTCAGCACATAAAAACGGGCTTCAGTGGTGAAAGGGTTAATGTATCATGAGGGCTTAAAGGGTTAAACCTTACACAGCTAAGCACAACTAAAGTAAATTTTATTCCATTTTATAAGCCGCTCAAATCATTGTTTCTCGGAACTAAATGATCGTTTGAACATCAAGAATTGCACATGTTTGGTCTTAAGTTATTCAAATATGAGTAATTTTCACACATTTGAAGTTGTGGCTCGCGGTAGCGAGACACAACTTCAAGTGGGTGAAAATTTAAATTATTTAATTTAGCGCTTCAAGGGTTAAGCCAAACATTAGAAAACGTTGTGTCAACATTGTGTACTTTTTTTAGGTGGTCAATGATGACAGATCATTGACATGCGTGATAGTAGACATAAGTAGTGTTACTTAAATACTGAATGAAAATTATCTATTTGTGAGAAGAGGGGTGATGCTTTTGGATTAACTTACGTGACTACGTTTAGTTAAGTATTATAATAATATTGATTTAACATAGTGGATAAATTGAAAAACATTTACAAAGTTGCATGTGCAAACAGATAAACAATTAGACATGATAGAATAAAACGTATCAATAAGTTTAATTTCGCAATAATAGAAAAATATGTCTCATATTGGTGAGCAGTGGAGATTAATGGCGGTGCGTAATGTCTAATAGATTTGATTCCAGGACAAAACATACATCTTACAGCCTATAGTATGATATATTATATACTGAGAGAAAATAGTAACACAAAACAATAAAACATTGGGACTGAGAACATCCGACATGAGACCTTACTGCAGTAATAAACCTTATACCACCATGCAAAGCTAACTGCAGCAGCTGCTTTTTGGATTTGCAGAGCAGTGTAGTTGTAAAGGTATCCATGTCAACAGAAACACAAAATGGATCAACTTGAAACCTGCTAATCGGTCACTGAATTGAAAACTTTACATTTGAAGGACTAGTCCACTGTCTACCACAGGTCAAATCTGTACCCAGAAAGCACTACGTGGATTACAGAGATAGTGCCTCCTATAACCAGAAACAGGCATAGAGTGGTCTATAGCTTTAATAAGGATGGCCATGGCATTCTCTTTCAGTAATACAAAATTTTGTATCCACTTGATTATGTATTCACCTAAACTGTATTTTACATACACACCCATTTGCATCTCGTATATTGGAATTACAAAATCCTATCAATTACTTTGCAAGATAGCATTGTGTTTTTAATCAAACAACAATATTTTGCTTTAACTACACAAATTCTATAAACAACTCTCAATAAGAGATCCTGGCAAATTTTGATCTCCATATTCATAAGAAAATATACTGAAGAAACAAACAACTTGTGTAAGCAGCAGTAAAGAAACTGAAACTAATTTTCAATGAGTATTTTTTTATCTCGGATTTGAGATAACTTGCCCTGATAGTATTTTCTTTTGTTTACACACGTGTATAATATAATGAGATAAAATACATTTACTATAATAATAGCCATGTCATGGCAAAACCACTTATCTCTAGCACAGTGCAGCCATCACCGCATCAAAACTGTCGTAATTTACAAAGTAGTCAATGCTGATGCTATGCTTCAGATATTGGCCCTACCAGCAAACATGAGGCATTCGCCCGATGTTAGATCAATGCTAGACCAACGTCTATGATGCTGGACCAACATTAATCTAACATTCTGTGAAACTCAATGACCATGACCTCCTTTGTTTTCACCGAGCTGGCTAATACAATGAAGTATAGGGGAGGGATATTATATAACCTTGTTTTCACCGAGTGACGTCACTGCGTTTCACAGAATGATGTATGGGGGAGGGGGTCTTATATAACCTTGTTTTCACCGAGTGACGTCACTGCGTTTCACAGAATTGGGTGAACGCCTCGTGTTTACTGGGTACGTCGATCGGGTGTTGTTCTTCGGAATTCTACATATATTTTAGCACAAATTAATTTAGAAAGAAACAATATTGAATAATCGATTTTGTCTATAACATTCTGGATTTTCCTAGACAATCGATCTATGCCTCTGTAACTACACCCAGTAAAACAGGATTGCAGTCATTTTCACCATCAAATTAAAACCCTTTAACCGCCAAGTTGATCTAATTGAATTTTTTACCCAATAAAATTTGTGTCCTACCATGATCCACAACCTCAAGCGGGCAAAAATTATTCACAAATGTTCAAATATTTGCCTAAAATTTAGGTCATTGAACAGATATTTCACCTCCAACCACCTTTATTTGGTGTGTCAGCGAAAAAAGATTAGATATTTTTACAATGTAGTCCAGAATGGCAGTCAAAGGGTTAAAAAAATAATGTACACATTTTTTTATCTGATTTGTATAGCGAGAATCAAAGCTCGCAAAACGAGAAAATGATAGTAAAAGTGACGAAAAAGCCTTAGCGATACAACCTTCTTGCCAATTGGAATATTTCTTTAAACATTCACTTATATAATATATATATATTTAATATGGTAGAATTGACCACCCGGTGACCATGAGAAGATGGGCTTCCAGCAGGCCGGCATGACTTATTTACCGGGCAGGTGCTGATAACAAATGTACGCTACAATGGGACTATACAGCAATCTGATAATTTACATAATAGTTGAATTTACACTGCCGTATGAAAGTAAAGGGTGCTAAATAACACTTCATTAGTAGCCACACCGGCAAACACGAGATGTTGGGCCAAGGTTGCTTTAATGTTGGGCAAGCATCGAAGATGCTAGACAATCATCAAAGTAAAGTGGGTACGAAATCTTGTGTTTGCTGGGCACGGGCCTACCTAAAATAAAGATCATTCGGGTGAAAATTTACAATTAAAAAATTGTCGTTAACAGTTATCAATTCACAATCGAAACAAAAGATCAACCAGCATTGATTATTTTCACTGCATGCAAAATCATGCTGAATTGCCCACTTGTATTGTATAAAATGTGCATTGCGCTTTGATATCACATGCCAGGGTACACACATGTGTGTGAACAGCAGATCTCCGCATATCATAGCGCGCTCGTTTGATTTCAGACCTATATCACAATCAAATCAACTATAAACATAAAATGCAAAAAAGAGAGACATCAACAGTTCTTAAGTAAATGTGTCCATTAACCAGGCCGGTGGATCTACTTCGACACATTTTTAGCAAAGTAGATTACATAGATGATTCATTGTATGTCTGAATTACTATTAAACAAATGCGTAGCGAACCTTACGATTTTGCTATTTAAAATTATTAACATTATCACAACGACTCTATCATACTAATAGTTCATAACAGAAGATATTTGACAAATGCTACCCGACAAACACATGAGGCATTGAACCAATGATGGTTAAATGTTGGGCCAGTGTCTGCGAATATTAAACCAACAGTGGCTTACAGTATTGTGTTTGCTTGGCATTTAATCCTCCCCTGACAGCTGTCCGTCTCTTCCACAATTCTGATTAATTTGTACTTTTTTCACAACGCTAATGTTATTTTTGTATGGCTACACCCTTGCTGAACACGACAATATGTAAATTAATCTAATTTCAGGCAATGACATCTCATATGTCTTGATAAATAAAACTGAATACAGTGTGTTTATTTTTAATAATAAACAAATCAACATAAAAAAACTTTTCAGGAATCCTATCAGGGGAGAATTCAACTGCCACAGTCCTAGTCAAATTGCCGTAGATTATAATTATATATTCTTAACTCGCACTAATGTCTTACAAAACATTGCAGATTCGTCCACGGGTATTTAGTCTTATGACACCACATCAGTAAATTATCATTGTGTGATACAACTACCAGAATCAAGCAAAAGTTTTGCTGGCGAAGGGCTATGCCTGATGTGTACAAGTAAATAAATAGCTGTCAGTCACAGCTAAATAAGCACAGATGTAGCATTGAATCACTGTGGGGCCGAAAGATTAGTTTATTGGGACAACCAAAAGGTGTCCCATAATTTCTGTACACATTTATCAAAGAGACATTGACTTAACCCTTGTACTGCTGAATTGTTTGCGAGTATTTTTCGTTCATTTGAAGCTGGAATTTCTGACGCGACTTCCAGCTTCAAATAACTGAAAAATAACATTATTCATGAAAAAAAAGACATCTCCCAAATTGAATTATTTGATTACCTTAGAATCTACCACAATATATGCTACAAATATTAGTGGTATTTACGCAATCAGAAATTTGCTTGAAAGCGTATATATATATACGGTCTTAGCAGCACAAGGGTTAAACGTGGTTTATTTCTGGGTGAACGACTAATGGGTTGGTCCGGCATCAAACCAGCGCCTGGCCAATGTTCCGCAATGGGTAGCCACAATTGCAGGGATGACGGCAATTAGAGTGAGACACCTGTTATTGGAAGCTGTACATGCCGCGTGTGTAGTTATGATCATCTGTAAAGCGTTGGTTAAAGTGGTAACCCAGCAAACACAACATTAAACCAATGCTGTTTTAATGTTTGCCCACCATCTTCGATGCTGGCCCAACATTGAAACAGCATTGGGTGAGTGCCTCCGTTTGCTTGGAAGTGTTTGTTTTCACTCTAAATGATCATCCCTGGCATTGCGTTTCAGACGTCAATTGTTGAGGTAGCGGCCTTTTCACTGAATTCATCCTATGTATGACTGGGAGGGGGGTGATACAAATAAGCGGTATCCGCTTACTTTACAAGTAAGCTGATACCGCCTTCAGCCTTTGCACGGCAGTAAGCCAAAAAGGCAGTATCTGCTTAATTTAGGTGAGCAGATACGGCCTTTAGGCTATCAGCAGAAGTTATCAACAGGTGCTGCTGTCATAGGTGCCGGTGTGGTGCGGGACCCCGGTGGTGTCATCAAGATGCCAGCTGTGACGTGTTGACCCCGGGGGACTGCTGGCTCCGCTCTGACCCCCGCTGCTGCCGGTCGACACTATCGACAGGCGATTGTTGCCCGGTTCTGTCATGTCCTGAAACCAAACCACACACAAAATAAGACGGGCGATGGTTTTAGCTAATAAATCGGGCATTTGAAATATTCACCAACATGAATTTGCCCCCCCCCCCAGCACAAAGTAGGTAAAATTAGTCATTTGTCTAATACTTGGACATTCTTAACCCTTAGAGCACTGATGTCGACTACAGTGGACATTCTGTGTTTTTAGTAGCACCTGTATAACCCCTGATAACCAGTTGTTAAAAATAAAGTATGCCTTCAATTTTGAAACACTGATATGTTGGGACCTAAATTTCACAAGTAACACCAATTTTCAGTCACTTGAAGTTGTGGATCGCGGTAGCGAGACACAACTTTAAGTGACTGGAAATTTTAATTTTTTTGTTCAGTGCTCTAAGGGTTAACCCTTTCAGAGATCCCCGCACTGAAAGAATTAAAAAAATTATAATGGCCGTAGATCCATATAACATAGGTATTCAAATGAGGCGGAACGAGCTAACTAAGACACTCAAAATGATTTCAAATTGAATATTTAATATTGTGTGAACTAAAGACAACAGCAAAATGATGACATTCTATTTACAATGTCATAGTGTAATTAATCTAATTTTTATAATAGCTGTACAAAAAGCATATCTGAAAAACAATTAAAATAATCATGCGTAAATTTGCAAACGGATACTGATTCTTTCCTATTGTTTTTATTATAATAAGCCAGAGATGCGCAGCACTGCAAGCTTTCAGAAAAAAAACTGTTGAAAACCCGATGACCGAGCTTAGAAAAAATATCCAGATTTATTTAAAATCTTATTTGCTCCAATTTTTAATGTCACTATAGAGTAGGCAGCTAGGAATAAAAACTGTGAACTAATTGCAGTTTCAAACAGATAGATAAGCACTGTAATTATAGTTTCGATATGGTGCTGAAAATATTTGATCATACAGGCCATCATCTGATGTGAAAAGTCATTAATAGAATGAGCCACGCATAAACATATTAATATACAAACATTGAAGGAAGAAATTAAATAATTTAAAAAAAAGTTTTTATTTTGCAAAAAAATACGCAGCAATGTCATAACTCATTTAAAAAAAAAATGCATACATGAAATAATGGCTTAGATTGAACAAAAAGCCCATTGGAAACGTACAATAGTTATACATCTAATTAGTTCTTACTGTGGACATGACAATTTACATATATGAATAAAACATAAAGAGCCATGCATTTTGAAGATAGAAAAGTGATTGATTTTATACAAAAGTATAGCACTGCTTTAATAACAATAGTGAAACAGGGAAGCAAAATAGCTTGTTCAAAAATATGCAATAAAGTAATTCCTGTTTTATAGAGAAGTACATATACAAAAGCTTCGTTGGATATTTTCAGTGATAAAATTTATGGTATTTTGACCTAGCAACTAGCTTACACCTAGACAATAGAAGGTTACAAATCGTCGAGTCGGAGCTAAATGATCCTATCTGCCACTTTAACGAGTGTCAGATAGGATCCTTTAGCTCCGAGGCGACGATCTGAATCTTGCACTAACAAGATACCAGTGCCAAAGCTATAAAATGTCACAGTAGACGTCTTGTTGACAAATCGGCTGCAGAAGGACATACATGTGGGAAGTTGAAAATAGATATATGTTTATTGGTAAGTAAACTATAGTAAGTGAACACATTGAAGTAAAAGTGCATAACGCTGAGATTAACCCTTTCAGCCCGGAGACCCACTTTAGACATCAGAATAGATGTCACATTCAGACGTCTAAAGTCGATCCCCGCACTGAAAGAGTAAAATGTTTAAAATGGCCATAGACCCATAACATATGTATTCAAATGGAGCTTAATGATCTACCCCGTGACCAAAACATTTATGATGATTTCAGATTGAAAAAAACAACTTTGGTCTCCATAGTTTATATTTCAGCGTTGTAAGGGTTAATCTTCAGCTGACTTGCAATGGCTAAAATTTAAATATACTATCAGTACTAATTAGATGTATCTTGTCGAATATTGTTTAAAATATTAGTAATATATAAAATACATTTAATCACTAATACATGTTTTCTACACCCTTGCACGCCATTAGTTATCTGGTTAATAATAACGACACCACCAAATATAAAC
Source organism: Flabesymbios commensalis (assembly GCA_964017125.1). Taxonomy (NCBI): domain Eukaryota; kingdom Metazoa; phylum Annelida; class Polychaeta; order Terebellida; family Flabelligeridae; genus Flabesymbios; species Flabesymbios commensalis. Next base: position 80,723,669 of record OZ024906.1, on the reverse strand, counting down.
AATGTTAGTACCTTAAATGAACTAATGTCTGATAAATAAATCTGGTGTTGATTGACATTAGGGATAGTGACAATAAAACGTCTTTTTAACTAGAATGAGTTGTTCGCAGCAAACAAGTAAACAGCCCTCTTTTAGAGACATAAAAAAAATATTTGGTAAATTTAGCATGGCTTATCAGTGTGTAATACTGGACATTTATGAAGTACATGTATAGTTATCATGACGTTTCTTTAAAATTGAGCAAAATTGTATATTACGGAGGCCAGTTGGCCATATTGAATTAGCTAAATTTGCCATGGGTGTAGCTTCAGATACTTTATTTCATATTTGTAAATACGGTACTTTAGTTACCATGCAAGGTTTCCGAGATAATGAGCAAGGCAAGAGTAGGAAACAATAAGCAATCAGCGATGAGATCAGCCCTCAGCGTCAAATAACTTCTTTTTATTGTAAAATAAACTTGCAAGTAAATGGCATTTTTAAGGGAACACAGACAGACTGTGAGACAGGTGGACGTCATGACAATATGCGCCAGTTGGCCATTTCAGTTACTATATCTGTGAGAATTGTCATGGTTTACATTTACATCAGACGTTATGTTTAATAATCACGATTTGGCTATTACATATGGTTTTCAAAGTACTAACATATTTTCCAACTTGTCACAATAGCCACTATTTGCCTTGTTTTCGAGATATAAAAATATTGCAAAATATCTGCAGAATGAAAACGGGCGATTGTCCTAGAATCCCAAGGTCATTGCCTGGAATTGCTGAACACATCTACCAAACTAAGGTAGATAGTTCAAAATACAAAAAGCAGCCCTGCCTCAGCCATTTGATCAATCGAAATAGCAGCGCAGTGTAATAGATATATAAAAAAAATTATATATAAATGTCAGGTATTTTATTATTATGATTAGTTAATAAGTTAAAATATTAACAATAGCCTTGATTACCACATATTGTCCTAGAGAATTGCTTACAACATTAAAAAGCCGTGCTGAGCATTCAAAAAGGTTAAAAAGTAGCCGATAACCGCAGTGAATACCCAGTGAACACAGCACGTTCACCAATGGTGGTTTAATGTTGGTCCAGCATCTACGACACTGGACCAACAATAAACTAACATTGGCTAAACGTCTTCTGTTTTCTGGGTAATTAGCTACAATGCCTTCAGCTAAAATGGCCCTGAAGATGCAACATTTTAGCAGTCAGGGGATAACCCAGCAGACACAAGACGTTGAACCAATGTCGGTTTACCGTTGGTCCACCGTGTACGACACTGGACCAATGTTAAAACAACATTGATTCAACATTTTAGCCGTCAGGGTAAGCTAAGTTGTTAAGATAAGCCACAGCACACGTGACGGGTCATTAGCTGCTAGCCGGCTGGTGGTGTTTGGGGTGTTACCTCGGGGCCAGGTGAATGGCCGCGGCCGCTGCCATCAGCAGACCTCGTTGAAGAAGCCCGTGAAATCTGTTTGCCTGCTCCTAGATAACGCATCCGTACCAACACGTTCAATATATAGACCTCAAACAATCTTACAAAATACCCGTAATCGACTTTCACTACGTTTAATAGAATAATTTTGTTTTATAAAGTGAAATATAGCTCTCTGTGGATATGCAAATTAAACATCCATAAATGTCCTATATTACAAAATTTAAAATATCATGTAAAATATCTATTTAGGCCTATGCCAGAAAATGATGAACTCATCAATGGAAGTTTTAAAGCACGCCCATGTGTAAGCACGCCCATGTGTAAAATATAAGTAGTTGTAATATACACACTATCAACAAATTTGACATTATAGAGAAAAAACTCATAGCAAATCATCCTGCAAAATATGCTTTTCAACAAGCCTTGACAGTGCTCAAGAAGAACATAACACAGCACAGTTCATGCAAAACAAAACAAACTCAGACAAAATATGACACATGATATGAAGTTTACTATCAAATTAAATGACCATCACAGGCATGCTGCTTTTAATGTATAACCGGGACAAAAGTGTTTGTTTAAAATGAAAAGACACAATCACACCTGAAGGGTTCTAAGTCTCTTTACAACTCTCCAATTTCAAAGTTACAATTGCTATACCTTCATGCAGGCATGCCAATAAAAAAAATCAAAAACTTTAGTCCAATATAAGCTCATCATAAAGGTATTGGTGGAGACAAAAATAGCAGTTTGACAAATAAAGCGTGACAGCTCATCACAAATATAATGCAATTCAAAGATTATATTACACTTGCTAAATATTAACCCTTCTGTTGCTGAATTGTTTGCTTCTATTTTTCATTCATTTGAAGCTGGAATTGCTGACGCAATTTCCAGCTTTAAATGATGAAATATATTTATAATATATATCTCCAATATTGAGTTATTGTATTGTCTAAGCATCTAGCAAAAACTATTTTATCAAATTGTGTGATATTTCTATTGAGCTAAAACATACTTGAAACTGTATATATACGGTTCCAGCAGCACAAGGGTGGAGTCGAAAATAGATCTAACAAACAACATCAGTAGCCTATAGCGTATTCAACTGTTGAACATTCTTCATTCGAAACAAACTGTATTTGTGACAGGCATACAGCAAGCACTATGCCGGGTCAAGGTTGGCTCAATGACAAAGGTTGAAACAATAACAAAGTAACCCTCAGACCTCTGAGCTATTACATTTTAATTTTCAGTCACTTCAGGTTGTGGATCGGGGTAGCGAGAAACAACTTCAAGTGACTGAAAATTTGTTGTGCGGGTGAAAATTAGGTCACTGATTTAAGAAATATTTCACTTTAGAAATGGGTTAATTAACCATTTAAGCGTTATAGTCCTTTTGGATTATTTTATTAGCAGGTTAAGCAGGTTATGTGTGCTTAAACATAAAGATTTGCAAATGGTTGTTCTCAAATTAATCAAATGTGAGTAATTTTCACCCAAATGAAGTTGTGAGTCGCAGTAGCTTCGAGTGGGTGAAAATTTAAACAAGTTAATTCAGCGGGCAAAAGGTTAAATACTGATAAAAAGCACAGAAGGACAACTGTAGTCGGCATCAGAGCTCCAAGGGTCAAAACGAAAGCAAACACCGATTCTATAGGGATTGTTGTGTTACTCGATCACAGGCGAGTGAACTCACCATTTAATGTGCTCCCTGGTGATGTGTTTGGAGGTCGTCGTATCACATCGACACCTCTCATGGCACCAGGGGCGAAGCTCGGCTGAAACATGCTGCGCACTCTCTGTATTCTGCCGACATCTTCATCTGCATTCCCTGATTGAGGAGGCGCTGGTGCCGCTACCGCGGCGGGCATTGGCGGCACAGGTGGGGGAGGGGGTGGAGGATTCTGCAACCAAAAATTGAGGATATAAAATTACATCTTCGTTACAAATCTTTGAGAAAATCCACGTCCAGTTGGAGATTTACAGTGAGCTGAGCAGAAAGCCGCTAGACATAATTGTAAAAACACGTGCCCTGTGATTCTGGGCTCGCTTGTCACAACCACAGTGACCAGACTTAGCACCATTCTGTACAAATTATTATATAATATGCATGTGTGAGGTTTTCATAATAGTTGCATAAACAATGAATGAATGTGGTTATTCGGTCCAATCAAACATTAAATGCAAGTCTAAATGTGTTTAAATATATATATATATATTATATATACAGTGTATAATAAATGATAATTTTTTTCAATTGTGGAGAAGCTTGTTTTTCCGAGTAATAATGGTAAACTATAGGATTTTCATGGATACTCTTTACTTAGAAAAATATTTAGTAAGTCCTCCACTGAGAATTTTTTCGAAATTCAGGTGTAGAAATAATCAACTGCCAATACAGACGGGGAGCAATAACATGCCCAGAGATTATGCGCTATTGTACATTTTGTGAATCAAGAGGAATTGGATATGAATGTCATTACATATAAATTAATCTGTAAATATCAGTGCAAAATTCACCAGCTGACCAAGTGCTTTAAAAATGGCTACTCTCTGTCTCATGAATGCTGAAGGACCAGTATTTTCTAATCTATGCAAATTTATTGAAGTTGTGATGTTGCCTCTTAAATGTAAAATATATTAATGTGTTACGTAGATAATCTCCTGTAAATCAAATGTATACAATATTGTGTATTATAATGCTGATCATACTCTTTGTTCAACCAGGAATCTGCCTGGCATATTGACATCTTTTGGAACATGATATTAATATGTACATTAAACAATTGTATTGTATTGTATTGTATTGTTACACACATACAATACAGCCATAGACATTGAATACAGGTGGAAATAGAATATCCTGAAAAACCTGAGCTAATTGTGATATTGTCAAACCCCAGTGAACACATTGACCAAATGTTGTTTGAATGTTGGACCAGCATCGCAGATGGTGGAACAACATTTAACCAGCATTGGGGTACAAATTTGTGATTGCTGGGACGCTGCAGACTATTAGCTATATACAGATACATGTGTTCTCCTTACCACATGCTAACACAAAAGTATACTTATACAAATGTGTAATATGTTCGTCATATCAATGCCCATCTTACACGAGATCGTTTTTAGTATAATTTTTATGAATTTCATATTGAATATTGAAAATTTAATGCATACCCATCAACATAACTTTTGTTTACGTATTATTAAAAAAATATTACAATGTAATTGATTAAATGTAGTTATTTTGAAACAACATAAAAAAGGTATAAAATGAGTGTCTAATACCCTTTGGCTCAAACAAACAAAAATTTGACAACAGTAACATGTTTGGCAGAAGCATATAAGTAGATAAGTGCCAGTGGTAAATAATACAATATTTTTATTCTGTCAAAACTCTGAGCAATCACATTGTCTCAGTTGTGGCTGCACAGAAATCATAATAACTGAATGTTATCACTCCATAGTAATTGTAGTTACAGTACTCTATAGTCGTTTGTTTTCATATTACTTCAATTAATTAAAGCTGGAATTAACACTCTATTTTTTAACTTCTAATGACTACTGTAAACCTTATAATATTGACGACTTTGGCGATGTGGGGAAAGACAACAATTAGCCGACATTGATATTGGCGGATTTACTGTGGTCAAGTGGTGCCTTTGAGAATACTAGTTTCTACAATTCCATGTGTACAGTAGTTTCACAAAAAAAAAACATTTTACATTGGCCATTGTTTTTCATATCCACTTCTAAGGGATAATGGGATTATTCAATAATTCAGCAATAAAATGAGTATTACTCAGGTATATATTTTTAAATCATTTCAATTTGAATGTGTTATATGTACCCCCCCACCCCAAAAAAAAAAATATGACATAAAAACATATCACATGTATCATGTTGCAAGATTCTCTAAAATTAAATCAGTTGTTAAATTGAACACTTGTCTAATTCTGAACCTTTATAGCGCTATATTATACAATTCAAATTTCGATCCACTTGAATTATACAGAATTTCAACCAAAACATAACCTGATCTACCTAAGTTAATGCTGATTTATTGTTCAACCCAGCAAAACACCACCAAAAGCTTGAAAAATTTTACTGATGAAATAATTTGATTACCGGTAACCATTAATAAAACAATGTGTGAGAACTTAATATTGACATCAGATTGTGAAAGGTTTCAAATATATGCTGCTGTGCGGGAGTTTTCCCACCACCTTCGGCATATATTTCTCTGAGTGACATACAATGATGATGACAAATGATATGTTAGTTACACACACACAAGAGACCTTGAATATCGTTACCAAACACATTAAAAAATAAATATAAACAGATCTTATCACAAAGAATGATTACAGTAATTTAAACAAATTTGCAGGTAGCCAAACCTCAATAAATCAGTTTATTACTATGCCAGCACATGGGCAATGTTTAGTCATCTTAGATGAAAAGAGATCATCCCTAAGGTGCCATCGCAACAGTTGGCAATGTCCCAAAATGGATTTAACCACCCACCTTCCAATATAAAATGTCGGGACATGAGAAATTCAGTAGCAAACCCATTCTGTTTCAGATACAAAAATTAGAAATATACATATTTCTAGCGGACTTGATGTTTTCATAAATTTACACAGAGAAAAAAAACAGTCTGCAACTATATTTGACTGAGGGGCAAAGCTTGCGTCTCCACGCGCCCCACATAGTACATTAATTATAGAGAAATACAGTACTGTCACCAAAGTTTTATGTAAACCACGTGAAAATGTAACATGTGATTCGTCGGCCATCTTAAATTTCTCAGGGCCACTGAGCCTACACAAAAGATCAAATTTGAGCTTTATAACCATATTACCAAATTTTGATAATAGCCAAAATGAGCAAAACTGAAATTTATATCAGCTAAAATCCTGAAAAAGTAAAAAAAATATAGGTTTTTATTATCATAATCACTCAAAAAGCTAATCAGCACACATCCAGGGTAGGGTTATTCCTTTGAACCAAACATGAAACAAATCCATGAAGCAGTTCAAGCTCTAGAGAGTGATATAGGATTTTGGCGGCCATTATGGATTTTGTTGAAGAAGCTGAAAAACGCCAATAAAAATTTACCAGGCAAATTCCCTAGGGCAAATATGCATACTGTAAATATTTAGAAATAATCTGATCAGGGGTGTATAGCTATATCACCAAATTTTGATGATAGCCAAAAAGAACAAAACTGAAATATCCGCTAAAATTCTGAAACATAAAAAAATCAAAGTTTTTATTATTGGAATCACACCGAAAACAAATCAGTACATGTGCAGGGTAAGGTCTTTCCGTTAAACCAAACATAAAACAAATCCAGGAAGCGGTTCATGCTCTAGAGAGCGACATAGAATTTTGGCGGCCATCTTGGATTTTGCTGAAGAAGCTGAAAAATGCAAAAAATTATTGTGCAAATTCCTTAGGGCCAATATGCATACTGCATATATTTAGAAATACTCAGGGGTGTATAGCAGGGGTGTATAGCTAATTAACAAATTTTGATGATAACCAAAATGAACAAAATTGAAAAATCCGCTAAAATTCTGAAAAGTAAAACTCTAGAGAGCAACATAAGATTTTGGCGGCCATCTTGGATTTTGTTGAAGAAGCTGAAAAACGCCGAAAAAAATTTACAGGGCAAATTTCCTAGGGCCAATATGCATACTGCAAATATTTAGAAATGATCCGAGTAGGGTTGTATGGCCATATTACCAAATTTTGATGATGGCCAAAATGAGCAAAACAGAAATATCCGCTTAAATACTAAAACGTGAAAAAATCAAAGTTTTTTTTATCAGAATCACACCAGAAGCTTTTCAGCTTACAGCCAGAGTAAGGTCTTTCCATTAAACCAAACATGAAAAAAATCGATGAAGCGGTTCAAGCTCTAGCATGTGCCATAGGATTTTGGCGGCCATCTTGGATTTTGTTGAAGAAAGTGAAAAACACAGAAAAAAAATTTACTAGATAAATTCCCCAGGGCCAGTATGCATACTGCGAATATTTGGAAATAATCCGAGAAGGATTATTTGTAATGCCAATACGAAAGGGGCAGTCTACCGCCCACCCACCAATACAAACAGTGTTGGGACATTGTAAACTTTTGCGACTGCCCCTAAGACTGCAGGTCATCATGCTTTTACTATTTCTCATATTGTCACAAGTGAAAGATATTACTATCATTGAAAACATTCCCATGATGAGGAATTTTCATACTGATAGCAGAAAATCACATGCTCAACAAATTTGATTTTTTGACAAAATTTTAAATGAAAAGCATCTGGCCTTGCATGTAGGGTTAAAAAACAATTTATTCTACTGTTTAAATTCACAATTCATCATTCACACAGATAAAAGAGTCATCACTTTACCAGTAGCGGGGGAAAAAAGGTGGAAACTATAATAATTTAGAGAGGTGTAACACACACTCAAAAGTATAAGAAAATAAATTTCACCAATTCACTGAACACAAAACAAAATTAAGAGTGCTGTTTAAATTATTCTCAGAAGTATTTATAATCAACTTAAAACTCAAAAAGCAATTATTATGATGTACTTCATGAATACGGTACATTTACAACTAAATGAGCTGACAGGCAAGTTTCTCCACTAACCTTTTTGATCATTTCTGGTGGCAATCATATAAATATTACAGAGGTTATATATAGTAAAATTAAGTGAAGTGAAAATTAAAAGCAAGACACTGCACAAATTATATAATAGCCATGAGAAAGGTATTATTAGAAAATTAACCTCATATAAAATAAGATTGAGTTTTCAAAATTGCAAGGATGCATGATTTCAGGTGTTCAGTGAAAAAACAAACAATAATCAGCAATCTATAGTACAGGAGACATTAAACCACGGCTGGCTTAATGTTGGTCCACAGTCTACGACGCTGGACCAACATTAAACCAACATTAGTTCAATATATCATGCTTGCTGGGAAAGATTCAAAGTAATCTAAGAAAGCATTTAAAAAAGTTTTAATATTTATAATGCAAGGAAATGCCTATCCAGCAAACACGAGATGTTGACCCAATGCTGGGCGTCGTAGACACTGTGCCAACATTAGCCCAGCTTTGGGGGCCAACCTTGAGTCAACGTGTGTATTTGCTGTGTATAATGAGGAGGCTACATGTATACACATCCACACTACGCAAAAAATGCTGAAACAGTTTGTATACGGTTACTAACATTTATTTTTATCTGAATATATGGCAGGATTTTATTTTTATTCAAATCAAATTCTCTTTCTACCATCCTCACCGTAGGCAAATAAAAATAAGAACTGATTAGGCCACAACAATTTGATCTTTAGATCATCATTGGACATTGGTGGTGAAAAATCGGAATAAGTGGGTTAGTTCCCTTCAAAAATATTTTTTGCTATGCTGATACAAAGGATAGGGCTCATCTCTTCCTTTATTCACCAGAAAATTGTACTTCATATTATCTAACTTTTTTATACCTGGTACTGGTATATATATCATCTGCAGAAGTATGTCAATAATTTTGAATTAAAATATACCATACTTACAAGTAATGACAATATCAAATTTTGCAGATTTGTATTTGGTACAGAACATGTGGCTTTTTTAAAATACAAAATTTTATAAATTCCGTACATTTTATTTTAATTTCTGGTATTGCCTATAATAATTTTCCACTCTACCCCCGAATAATGTTGAAGATGAAGTGTTTCCAATGATGAAAGATCAAATTGATTTGGCTTTGAATGTACACTGTGCGGCATGTGATGAAATAAATGTGAAGGGTCCACAGCAACGAAGCGACACCACAACAATGAGGATAATATAGCTCATAACCTTAATAATATAGCTCATAACCTTACAACGCTGAAATATTTTTGTGTAAAATATGGAGACCAAAGCGTTTTTCTCAATTTGAATTCATCACAAATGGCTTAGTTAGCTCTTATTAGTTACTTCATTTGAATACATATGTTATGGGTCTACGGCCATTATAAATATTTTAATGCTTTCAGTGGATCGACTTTAAATGTCAGAATCTGATGTCTATAAATCTAAGTCAGATGCTGACGTCTAAAGACGGTCCCAGCGCTGAAAGGGTTAACAGTTAAATATAATTTTGATTTTTTAATCCATTTGATCATCAAGGTAAAAAACTATTACTGGGAATAAACTGTGAGTTTAAAAATCAAGATTTGCTAATGTTTGGTCTCAAATTAAACAATTATGAGTAATTTTCACAAACTTGAAGTTACAATTTCCAAGTGGGTGAAAATGTATTTAAAGAACTTAGCAGGTAGAGGGGTAAAGTCCCACAAGTGGCTCTAATGAGCTTTAGTCCCTAGATGAGCTGGGCTTCAATCATTAAAATTAAAAGGTTGCAGGTGTCGCTATTTCATAAGTCATATACACAACACTTCAATTCTATTAAAGCAAGAGTTCAGGAGTGAATAAAAACACAAGTGAAAAATTCAATAGTTCATCTACAGTGACAACAATGTGTAGTTACCCGATATGGTGAGATTTTTGTTTTCGTAGAGGCAGTGGGCACGATGGGGGGAGGTGGGGGCTGATTCTGTAACATAACATGCAACTTATTCTTATCCACCGACATCAGTGAAAAGTGAATTACCAAGAACTACACATAATTGCAAACAGAACATGCTTTGAAAGAGAAAACCAGAAAAAAATTTCTAGCGTAATATTGCAGCCAACAGAATATTATTCTAAGGTTAGTCCCATGTTGGTATACTTGTATAAATAATGCAACATGACACCAGTATTAGCTCATCCTCAACTATTGGAAAACACCAAAAAAAATATTCTGTGTCAAAATCTACTTAAATATTACAGTATTTATACCATCCACAAATCGCTTTGTAATGTTATGATGATAATGATCAGTGAGGCTTTAATTAACTTTAAAACGTCATAAATGGATTTATTAGCTCTTCCCGCTTCACTTAAATACCTATTTTATTGGTCTATGACCGTTTTGAGAATTTAATTATATCAGTGCTGGGGAAACAGCATGAGAAGTTTGATACATTACAATAACGCCAAACAAGTTATTGCATAAAAAGTTACGGCAGAGAAGTTATGGCAGACAGCAGTTTTCCACCAATATTTGGGTGAGGCCTAAAAAATACAACATATGTCATTCTACACACCCCCTATTTTCATATTCACAACAGTGTTATCTGTCTATCCTCTATTAAATGACCTTTACCTAATGCTCCTTCAATGTTGGGCCAGCATCTGTGACACTGGCCCAACATCAAAGCAACATTGGCTATACTCCTGGTGACAGCTCAACACTTTTGACACAAAAACCCAGTCGCATACAACAATAGTCATGTGACACACACTCACCTTCGGTAAATCAATGAGAGCTTGTAAGCCCTGGTCGGGACCCATGTGAGCTACGTGGCTGAAATTGATGGGGGCGGAGATGACACGTGAACGTCTTTCAGCTCGACTGTAACCAGAAAAAACAGAAGGAAAAATGAAATACATATTCAAAAACAAAAGGTAGAAGCCTGACACTTTACATGTCACTGTGTGACACATGCAGCATGTTTCAATGTCAACTTAACGAATCCACTGCATTAACCTTTTTAACCTAATGTACTGATGTAGACTACAGTAATTAAGCCAAGATAGTCATCCTATGTACTAAAAAATACATTTACATAACCATGGTAACCAGATTGTGAAATTAAATATGTCTTTAATCGGTAACAATCAGATAGATTGCGACTCATATTTTTGTCACTTGAACTTGAAGCTGTGTATCGCGGTAGCAAGTGACTGAAAATTTAAGATGAATAGTTCAGACCTCCAGGGGTCAAAGTGCTTATCACGTCTAAAACCAATTAAATTATATAGCTTAGTGCCGTATGTAAAAAAAAATACCTTTCAAGAACGCTGAAAATGGTATTGCATAATAAGTCATGGCAGAGAATTTAAAACAGACAAGACACAGGTTAAGCTAGCAAATTACACTATTTTTTTTTCAATTGATGGTCATGTGAGAACAGGGAACATTTTACCTAATCTTACTCAGAATGCCACATAACAAAGATCATTTCTTATAACATTTTTGTATGATTTATCAAAATACATTATTTATGAATTTACAGAAAATTCACAGAAAATTGCCCCCTTTAACCAAGTATAGCCCTCGTTTCATGCAATAGCACACCATACATAACCTTCCGATGAGTAAAAAGTAGCGTGTAATACATTGGAAAATACAGTACAAAGATTTTGAGACAAATCACACTGCACATTGAAATTATTTACTTGGCAGTTTGTTATTACTGAGAGTTATCATGAACTTAAATTCCTATGCACCTTATAATATGTTAGAATCTGAGCTGGTATATCAATCAGGAATGTTACAATCAAAGCCATATAAAAACACTCATAAAAGCAGTTGCATCACAAATTCAACTTAGAAGTTCAATGTTAAAGTGCACACTGGATACTAGAGTCAAATGTATACTATCTAGAGTCATTCTTCTACATAAGGTAGGAGTTCTCAGTCTACGACAGTGAATTACTAATCCATTAATTGATATATGAGAACACTAGTGTTGACCCGGGAAAAATACATTATTGAATAAATAATGGTGTGCCACTGTCTACAATGCTATCCCAACATTAACCCAACATTTAGATCAGGGCTCAAATTTGGCCCCGTCTGATTGTCCGAGACGGCCAACAAACTGGGAAGGACGAGTTCAGTTTCATTGGGCTTGTCCGATTACCCCTGCTGTGCAGGCACAGGGCTTGACAAAGTCTGTGTCGAAGTAAGACAAATTTTTAGGGAAGGACTAGAAGAATTTTTGGTCAGTTGTCCAACATGACAAAGGGAAATTTAGTCCAATTATTAGCTCTGTAGATTAAATGACTCATGCTTGTTTTGCTGTAAGACACTTTTAACCTGCATGGCTGGTGCTGGGTAGAGTTGGGCCAGAGTTGCCAACAATAAGCCAGCATTGGGTCAATGTCTCGAGTTGGCTGGTCTATCTGCATACTGCACGCCTTTCTCTCGCACATGCGCACATATATAATTAGGTTAAGTATTTTTTTATGTACTGTTGATGAAAGCCAAATAATGACACAAAAACATCTCACAGGGACTTGTAATATAATGCACACTCCAGATTTAATTTTATTGTTGTGTGGGAGGTATATAATGGGTAGCCGGAAATAGCAATTTCAGCAGGGCATGCAGACAACAAAGGTTGAATATTAGTGTAGCATATTCCATAATAGTATAGATTTCAAACCACCAGTGTGCATTTATTTCTCCCCCCTTGCATCATTTCGATTGACACAACAGTTAACAAGATATGTTGTCAAATGCACCCTGAATGGTTAAAAGGTTATGAATCCATTTTACTAGCAAGCAGCCCCTTTCCATACTATCCTGTCCCATGACATTTTAAACTACAGATGAATAACAAATATCTTTGTTACAATTGAAAATTCATAATCTTAAACCAAATATGCACTGACCGACATTAATTGGTGTGTCTGAACAGGACATACAAATTATCTGCACATCCTAGGTGCATTTGTAATTCAATGAAATTAAATTCATGGCCCATCAGTATTACAAAATTCAATAAACAATATAAAGTTTTTATTTGAAAACAAACATACAGCAGAGCATATTGTTAGTTAATAGTTCAAAAAAATTTAATATCATCGGAAGCTATAATATTGTTAATCAGATTTTGACTTAATACATAGTATAGAATTGCATGGTACATGTGTTCACAATTTAAACTTGTTCAATATAGTCAAGTCATTATGATTTATTTGAACAGAATATAGTCATTTAAAAATTATTAAAAAATTATTTCTATAAGTAATTACTTTCTGAAGAATTTATCCAAAATCTAACATCACAAAACAATTGAAATTCTATACCCTAAAACTGAAATGATTTGAGTCACAAATTATACCTCAAGTTGTTTTGATATTTCTGAAGAAGCTTTAGAATGTGACAATCACAAGATAAATAAGACATTGAAAAGTTGAGAGGGGGATATAATGCAATTTGCGACCACAAACAAAGGTATTACAAACAGCAAAATAACCCACAGTACATAAGTCTTAGATGACAAAAAAGGTGTACAAGTGAAAAATAGATATCAATTATGAACCATCTAAACCATCATTTTGTTACTTTGAGTAATCTGCATTTTCAAATGACATCATTAACATTTACTCATATGCAACCGAACACCCAAGACATGTAATGTAAAAAACAAAACGATTTCTTATTAAACTCAGTATGAAATATTTGTCAAGAAATGTGTTAAAATAAGATGTTATATTGCATGAGTGGCGAATTGTATATGTTCTGTAAAAACCATGACACATTATGTAGGCCATTAAAGAAAATAAATGAATTTTATGCACACTCTAAACTACCTTTATGTAGATAAGAATGTAAGAAACAATTATATAATACAAAAGATGTGTCTGCAAGAGCAGAGCAGCTCATTGGAAAACGAAAATTTACTATCAGAAAGAAGAATGACTAGAGTGGGATAAAATTAGATGAGATCCAATTAATGATAAGAAATGCACTATGGTAACCGTAAACAAGGGTGCTGTTGATTTATTCATAAAGAAATTATAATTAATCGTTAAAAAATTTCTACACCAGTTTTTCGAAAAAATACCAATATCACAATTTATATTTTTAATACATTCTAGACGTTAGTTATTACTGTTTAATTTATTTAACCTCTTGAGTGCCAGGCCTATAGTGCTCCCCTGTGCCACGCCACATAAGGCCAACACAGGGAGTTTTAGGGAAACAATCTCCCATGTGAATTATCTTTGCCCACAGTTGATGGGCCCACACCTAGCTACAAACTGACTTGGGTTGTGGTTAGAATTTACAGGGGTACTACTCCAAGGTCATGTCAAGGTCATTTGAAGGTCAAACAAGCTAAAATAATAAATAAAACACATTTTATACAGTTTTTTTTGTTGCAAAGGAGTGTTCCACAAGGCTGCAGTTGACATATTGTGGCTGGGAAGCCTTCCAACAATCATCCTAGGGGATACAGTGAATATTTTGTGGCTTGGAGGGGTGATACCCCAGTATTACCGGGTATATCCCCCATCCCCTCTTATATCACACCCTCTACCAACAATAAAATCAATGCAAAAAATGGTCAATTAGAGTTGTGTGGAACACGGGCCCTAAGTCACAAAGCACCTGAGGCACCCACACCTGGGTACTAAAGGTGACATGGGCTGGGGTTACCCTTTGCTGGGGCTCTACTGCAGGGTCGGGTCAAGGTCATATCAAGGTCATTTCAGGGTCAAATCAGCTATAATATTGAATAAAAACATATTTACAGTTTCCATATGTTTTTGTTGCAAAGGAGTGTTCCACAAGGCTGCAGTTGACATATTGTGGCTGGGAAGCCTTCCAACACGCATCCCAGGGGGGTATAGTGACTATATGTGGCTTGGAGGGGTGATACCCCCTCTTATAACACCCGTCCCCTCTTATGTCATACTCTGTACTAGCGCTAACATCAGTGCAAAATGAGGTCAATAGGATTCTTGTAGAACAAGGGCTTCAAGTCACAAAACACCTGAGGCACCTACACCTGGGTAATAAGGGTGACATGGTTTGGGGTAGCCCTTCACAGGGTTTATTCCAGGGTCAGGACAAGGTCATATAAAGGTCATTTCAAGGGCAAAGCAGATAAATTTTTAAACAGAAACACTTTTTACAGTTTCCATGTATTTTCTGGTTATTGGCGGCCATATTGTTTTGGATCTTCAGATGACATTGAAGCGTAAAAATAACCATTCCACTGAATTCGGTGTATTCAAATTAGTTGAAAATGAGATATTGCACAAGATTCTGGGGCTATTCTGTCAAAAGTTAAAAATTCAAGATGGCCGCGATGGAAACCATCTTGGTTTTGACCTCTAGATGACCTTGAATCTTAAAAATAACCATGCCAATGGAATCAGTGTACTCAAATTAGTGGAAAATTAGGTATTACATAAGATTCTAGAAATATTCTGTCAAAAGTTAAAAATTCAAAATGGCCGGCGGAAGTCATGAATTTATGCAAATAAGCTTATCAAGGAGGGAAAAAGTGTATCACGTAATCGCTGTGTGATCATGTGACTAATGAAGTGATCATGTGACGCTAAACACGGAATCCCCGCGAATTCCCCACCCTGTACTCTGAGGCAGACATAAATGAATTAGGGGGTTACTCGTGTCAGGATGGCTATTGGTAAATACTTGACAAATGACGTTGCGGCACAGGGGAGCGGCAAAAGTACGACGGTCGTCATAGTGGCACTCAAAGAGGTTAAACCAAAACATTAATAAAATACATGTACAATCGGCAAAAAGAGCAAGCTTTACAAATTAACAGTCTTAATTTAAATGTAAAAAGTAATGTTATCTCTAAAAATATTTATTAAAAGTATCTAACATCTGCATATTATAGAGATGAATTAATAGTTTTGAAGTTTTTCTGGATAGCTTCTACCCAAGCATGCTATGTTGTATCACAGCATGAGTACAGTCTACATAATATGGAGCAACAACAAAACTTCCGATGGATAAACTCCTGCTTGACTGGTACAGAATTTACTACAGTACTGTTGATCAAAAATACGTCAGGGTATCATTATTTAGCAATCTACTAAGCCCTTGGGGTAGCTTAGTAACAACAGCGGGGGATGGTGTTCTAAAGAGAACACAGAGATCTAGAAAAAATGTTGTGCTGTACACAGAAGGTACCCCGGCGAATAACAGCCGTTGACCCGATGTTGTTTTAATGTCAACATTAAACCTTTCAGCGTGGGGATCGTCTTTATATTTCAGAATCTAATGCCTGTAGACGTCAGATTTTGACGTATAAAATCGGTCCCCGCACTGAAATAATTAAAATATTTCTAATAGCCGTAGACTCATAACATAGGTATTCAAATGAAGCAGAAAGAGCTAGTTAAGACATTTATGATGATTTCAAATTTAAAAAACCCTTTGGACTCCATGGTCTATACAGAAATAATTCAGCACTTTAAGGGTTAAAACAACATTGGGTCAATGTCGCTCGCCAGAAGGTACTCCAGCTATGTAAATAGGTCAGTTTTGATGCTACATACGCTGAGCTGAGAAAGAGTATAAGAATTAACAGCCCAGCTCTAAGGCACTAGAGGTTGTGGTGTGATAGACGGCACTACTCAGTGAGGCATATACCATGCCAGAAGCACCAGAGCAATCACTGGAAAACACACATCACCAAACTCACACAATGAAAGCTAGCCTTTTGTAAAAGCAAGCAGCTTCTTTACATTGGTAATCCCTTGAAGCGATAAGTCAGTGTTACTCTCATTATTCGAAAGTAAGATATTTTGTAATCGTGTAAGAAGTACTTCAATGTGAACACTGAGAAAAAGATTTTACTAGCGTTGATTTTCATAATTTCACAGTAAATCCAGCTACTGCTTGATAATTTTGTGTAAAATTTAAAAATGAGCAACCTAGATTAGCCCTTCAGGGGTTAGTAGCAAGCGGCTTGTGTACTATTGGTTAACCCTTTACCCGCTAAGTTTGTTAATTAAATTTTTGACCCACTTGGAAGTTGTGCCTCGACAACAAGACCCACAACTTTAAGTGGGTGAAAACTTTCTCATTTTTGTTTAATTTGTGACCAAAAACTGCCAATGTTGAGACACACATGTTATTCCCAAATAATTTTTCTTGCTAATAAAATGGATTAAAATAGTCATGTTTAGCGCTTAGAGGGTTAATAAAATATGTTCTTATCCATTAGAATACAAAAAAAAATTACTGTCATTGAAAATGTCTTAATAAGCGTCATTCACTTCAATCTGCTGGCTGAATGAAACAACATCATCGAATTTGAAGTGGATGGAATTTAATGTAAAGCAGCGGATAATAAAAAAAATTATTGATAAAACTTGTGTGCTGTGCATGCATATTTAATGGTGGATGCGATTTCCAGTGATGCCTGATCAGTTCACCAGCTTCTGCAAAGTTGTTACAGAAGAAGTTTTACCTGTCGTACAAGATACCCTTGCCCTCGCCAGGGCTTACATGGGCAACATGGCTGAAATTCGTGGGTGCCGAGATCTGCTTGTTGCGCCGCAGCTCAAAACTGCATGTGGGCGTTGAGAGAAAAACAAGTATACACCAGAATCAGTATGATTGTTGCAAATAACTATCACATATAACATCATCCTTTCATATCCTTTCATACCATAGTGAACTATGACACATTAATTCCTAGGTCATGATAAGACAAGTTTTTACTTTCCTCAAAATTAATTCCCAAAATCAATTTACCCCTACAGACAATATTACCTAAAACTATATTATATCTCGCTTGCAAGAAACTGAACCCTGACAAACACAGATAAAGGGTAATTTTAAGTCCCTTACCACTCTCTGAAAGGGTGTGGGATACTATAAATATAAAATATTAGTTTGGTTAATTAAGACCTCAAAATCAAATAGCAAAAATTATCCATCAACTTTTATAAATAGAGCACATAAAGCAGGTTCACTAAAACATAATTTAGCACAAAGCTATTTTCTTCTGAGTTTCACCAAATCAGTTCTTAGTACCTATAACTATACCTATACTACCCAAACATTTTAAATTGTCCTGCTGGAAGGGAAGGTTATATGCTAGAAACCTGAAGTTGTCATCCATTATCATCATGTGAATACTCTGAAACAGGCGGGATCCCAGCAAACACGAGACGTTGACACTATGCTGGGGTAATGATGGACCACAGTCTTTGATGCTGGTTCAGCAGTAAACTTATGGTCAACGTCTAGTGTTTGCACCAATAGACCTACTTATGTTTAGAGTTATTAAACAGGTGGCGCTTATGATAGGTGACAGTGGACAACCTGCTTAACAACCTCTGCCTGGTGCCTTATGGGTATGGAAATTGACAACATTGAATAAGCTGCATAAAGCATTATTATTCAATCCTCTTTATGATTTGTTAATTCGAAATTCTCCCACGTAATGTTTGATAAACAATTATATGATAAACAACAGATGTTCAAAAATAAAATGAATTTGCAAATTAGAGAAAACATTTTATTTTTTACTTTTTAATGCCAACTAATCAATATAATCTTCTCAAACAGTTCATACAAAGAAGCGAATGACAGCCTGATATAAGCGGTAGAGCAATGATATTAAATTTCTCTGTGCAGCAATGTGAAGTCTACAGTAACTACCTGCATGTGATGTCATTCTACATGTGATATCATTTTGAAGATTTCATTTCAAAATGAGATAAAGCGATACCAACCACAATCACTTTTAAAGCTTTTTTTTGGAAATGGTATTCATACCAAAATTTTTTTTTGGACTACCAGCATGGAATAAGCAACACTTCGAAACTACATTTCTTCCATTGGAGTTAGCATGCTGAAGTGCCACCCAAATGAATGGAACATACAACACATTAGCTTCAAGGAGACACTCTATTGAGAGACAAATAGATTGGACACAAGATTATTACACACAAAGATTCTAACAGTTAACAGCAACATATACTAGGAAAACATTGATCTCCAACCAATTTAATTTAATTCGATTGTAATATTGATGTAATCATTATTGTGATGACAATATACTACTTTAAAAATAGATGTACATATAACTAACTGTATTTCAATGTTATTCTATGCAAATGCATTTAGTTTTATAAAAGCAAACAAAATAAATCTAAAAATAGAACCAACAAGCACAAGAGGATTTTGTTTTCTAAAAAAGCACATCAGTTTAAAAAAAATTAACATGGCATCTAGCTGACACAAATCAATGGTGCTAATAAAAGTGAAATATACAAGTCTCACAAAATCATGCTGTAAGATACAAAAAAAAACAAGATAATCAACCTAAACCAATTCAAATTAATATGATACTATGGATCTAAATACTTACGCTTTAGCATTCTGTACTTCCTGGATTGACTTAAAGGAAAATCTACGCTTGCTTCGTGGACCTGAACGTCCCTTAAGGGACTCTGGTAGCGAGATTCTGTCACTTTCTAGAACATGTAGAAATGCATTTATTATCAACATTATTTATTTTAATATAGAACAATACAGCAAGAGCACACTCAAAAATAGCCCGCCGCCATTATTAAACTTGAAGTTATTGCGCTCACAAGGTCAAATTATTGACGTAAAATGCAAAAAATCACAATAAATCGGCCATTTTGATTTTTTTCCAGCCGTTATCGAACTTGTCCGAGAACTGCTTATTAGTAACATGCATAAGAAATTTGAGCAGGATAAATGAAAAAATTGTATTAATGTTATCGTGCCCACAAGCTCAAATTATTGACATAAAAAGCGAAAAATCGCAATTTATCGACCATTTCAATTTTTTTCTCAGCCATTCATGAAATTGTCTGAGAACTGGTCATTAGTAACATGTATAACAAATTTTGGAAGGATAAATGAAAAACTTTTCAAGTTATTAAGCCCACAAGGTCAAATTATCGAGGTAAAATGCAAAAAATCGTAATAAATCGGCCATTTTGATTTTTTTCAGCCATTTTCGAAATTGTCCGAGAACTGCTTATTAGTAACATGCATAACAAATTTGAACACGATACATGAAAAACTTCAAGTTATCGCGGCCACAAAGTCAAATTATTGCCTTAAATGCGAAAAATTCCAAAAAATCGGCAATTTTGAAGTTTTTTCAGCCATTATGGAACTTGCACGAGAACTGGTCATTTGTATGTAACATGCAAGACAAATTTGGGAAGCATACATGAAAAAGTTATCGTGCCCACAAGTAAATGATAACGCCAACGCTGACCTTCAATTGCAATAGCCCACCTTTTAAAATTAAAATGCGGACAAAAAAACACTGCTGTTAGTAAAAATTTAGTACCTCTTTTTTTTATGTAAATAAACAAGTTTTGAGGTATAGCTGTAGCAAAATCAAAATCAACTTGGAAGGATATTCGGAAAAAAATATTCTAATGGTAGAATTTGTGAAATATTTTGTATATTGTAACTTTTCTGCTTACCATCATCTGTTCCTCGCATGTAGACAAGCCGAACAGCATCTGACACTTGTATGATACCTAATGAACCATCTTCACACAATGGCTTGTACTAAAACCAAATAACTAATTATTTAGACACATAAATAATACTACATTTAAATTGTAAAATGACAAGACAAGATTGACATAATAAAATACTGTGGATTTCAAAAGCAATAATGCAAGACAATTTTCAAATCGTTACTGCACATTTGAGGTGTGAAAGAATACTGTTTAGCCGTTGTTTCCATGGTGATGAAGGCACATTCTACGAGAATGCTTATTTCAATAAAGAATCAAATGAGCTTTAAATAAACCTGGTCTGTTGCTGTCAGTACAAGAAGATTTATGTGCTTCACGAATCAGGAGCATGATGTGTATTTTTCTTCTAATTCAAGCTTTTCTTTATCTGGTATCTTTACTTCACCACGTTCACACATAGTCAAGTATAAATAATCGTTATTTGCTGGCAGTAAATAGTAATGTTAACCCATAAGGTGCTAATCACAGCGGCTACCACTGTTATAGCCTTTTCAATTGTCCTTTAAACAAGAAAATTTGAAGGGAAAATGTGCATTAAATTTGCTAGATTATAATTTTTAATTCAAATTCTACAAATGTAAGTAATTTTTAGCAACTTGAGTACATGTACCGCGACCCACAATTTCAAGTGGCTAAAATTGTTAATCTTATGACTTGGTGCTTTAAAGGTGTGGTCAACTGTCAAAATTCGCGGGACAAGGGTCCCCGAGAAGGCAATAGTGCCTGTGGGTAGGCCAAGGCCCTATTCCATAATAATACTAAATATGCATTTCATACCCAAAGCCTCATTAAGAGCAAGTTCTCAAATCACAGCAAGTTCATATATACTTGAGCGACACCTATGAGTTAATAATTCAAAGCACTTTGCCCTTACCCGTACTTGGTCACTGGCTTGCAAACAAACTGACTGTATTACTGCAGGGATTTGGAAACTGCTTGACCCCAAAAGCTTGTATCAACACTCAGTAAACACAAAACATTTGTATGACTTCATGCAATGTTGGACCAACGTCGAAAACGTTGGGCCGACGTTGTATAAATGTTATACAAATGTCTTGTGTTTGCTGGGCTACAGGAGGACTTTCTCTCAAACATTGTACATTTATTCAATGTTGGTTCAATGTTGGGCCAGTGTCGCAGACGTTGGCCTAGCATTAAAACAGCATTGGATCAATGTCTCGTTTAAGTAGTATCTTGTAATCAGTTCAGTGGCTATATTAATGCCGTCAATCTGTACTCAATAGGCAACTGTTGGCCTACACTTGACCGTCCCAGGCATGCGCATTTTGCAGTTGAACACTAGTTTAAGGGTAAGTCATCTGCTTTTTCAGTTTATAATGAGAAAGTAAATTTGACCAACCTTTTTGACAGGAATTGTTTGCAGCCATTCTGCAGTGTATACATTGTAGATAAAAGCTACATTCTCTGAGAAGACAATGAGGTGAGGTGCAACATAACCTGAAAAAAAACAACAGATTTTTAGTTAGAATTATCTAATGCATTCACAGCCTGCTATGATCGATAATTTTCGGGGTTACTGGGTACAGCTGATGACAGGCGGGGATTGACATGAGACCTTGAACATCATCTTCCCGAAAGCAAGTCTTGACACTGCGAGGCAGTCAGGCCAAGCCTTGCCCTATCAGCCACATCAAGCACCTATTGGGGTAGGGAGGATGATTTAGATAATGAATATTCATCAGTTTTTCAACAAAATGTCAGTTCTGTTTGCGACGTTGGCTCAACATAAATCCAACAATGACCCATGTAATGTCTCCTATCAGGTCGAATGTGGTGAGTGCTGTCCGCCACATTTTTGGTGAGCCTATCAACCAGCAGACATGTATTGTTTAAAGGAGGGCTGATGTCGTAGACAGTGGCCTTACATTAATGTAGCACTAATGCCAGAGCTCCAACTTGGATCGAACAGAAAAAATCTTTCTTAAAGTCCCCACTCCAAAACATGGTTTTAGCACCGTTTCAGCAAGGCATCTCCTCGGGAGAAACGAGCTTGCGTGGAAAAATGTTGAGCCTGTCTTTCTCAACAAAATTGCAGTGTTGTTAGACAGTGTTGATAGCCTGCTATCTGGAGGAAACATAAAACACAATCCATCCAAAGTTTGGGTACATTATACATATCGTCTGACACAGTCTATATACTGTTTATGACGATGACCCAACATTAAAACAGCATTGCGTCAGCCCTTTCACCGCCAAGTCCTTACAAACTGTTTTATTTGCCGATCAAATCACAGTTATTGGGAATGCAATTACTGTTTAAACATCAAAATTTTTATAAATATTTGGTCTCAAATTAAAACGGATATGGGTAATTTTCAACCACTTGAGGTTGTGGAACGCGGTAGCGAGACACAACCTCAAGTGGTTAAAAATTTAAATAAATTAACTTGGTGGGATAAGGGTTAGTGCCTAGTCTAGGCGTTTTGTCATGAATTGAAGGTGACAAATAACCACTGAATTGATTGTGTGATCAGATTAATTACACTGCCAATATTATATAGGCGCATTTACTTTGAGTGTGATATCTCGTGCTGGGAGTAGGCGAGAGTGGATCAGCTGGCAGACGTGAGCCAAGGTGGGTTATTCATTTCACTCTTTACACACTACGCGGGCTCCGCCTGGCAGGAGCCAGCCACCATTACAAAATAAGTTGATCTGTGATTATTGTGGGTTCAGACCCATTATGAAATGAGGTCATGGTTTTTTAAATTTACTAATCAACAGACAATAGACGGTCACAGCGGAAAGGTGCGCTCAGACAGGCTATACATACACACAATGTAATGCTACTGAACACGTGCAGACAGATGTGAGAGAGTTTGCCTCTCTCGTATTATGGGGGAATCCTTGACAGTACATTAACAATGTACAGCTTTCAAAATGCTCATTAGACCTGTGGGCCAATTATTGTGTCTGTAAGGCAGAACTAGGTTACTGTCAGCTACGGATCTCTGATTACCTAGCCTGATGTCACCATGACCTCATGATGAACTGACCGTCTTCACTGATGACTGCCGTAAGTTACAGTGACTGTGTTCCACTGTGTATAGAGTGAGGTTAGGTCATATATGGTCAAATCTCCGGTTTCTTGTAAATTGTACTACATACAGGGAGCCCAGATTATTTAACTTTTGAAACAGGTATTGTATATACAAGAAAATGCTTATATTTCAAGCCAGATCCCCCTGAAGTGGATGCATAACCCCTCTCCCAGTTTACAATGACTTACAGACGAAAGCTGGAGTTCCTGGCCACATCAGTTCCAGTGTACGTGACCGACGACCATAGCCATCAACATATATACCTAAACCTGCAAGCAAATAAATATAATGTGATTCAAAAATAAACATTTCAGTTTCAATTAGATGACAGCTGTGAGAATCTATCAGATGGTGGAGATTTAATTACTAATGGAGATATTATAAACAGATTGTTCCAACTACTATTTACCAGTTAACCATTAAAGCGATGAAATAAATTTGTATAAACCATGGTGACATACGGCCATCATGAATATTTTTACTTTTACTGAGCGGGGATCGATTTTAGACGTCAGAATCTGACGTCTACAGACGGCAGATTCTGATGTAGTCGATCCCCACGCTGTAAGTTTTAAAGAAAGTACCATAAATAATCAAGAAAATTGCAATTACAAAAGTTTTAAAATGTATTAAATTTGATAAGAATTATGAACTCAAATTGTATAAATTGAGCTATTTTTCAGACGATATTCCATGTTAATAATACATGAAAGAATTATAATACTGACTTTATCATTGCATACATAATTTTTTAAGTGACATTTATAGCAATAACTTACTGCTGAATACAAGTAGGTACTCATTCTGCCCTAGCTCCACCGCCATTAGAGCATCAACGGCAGTTTGAAAGAGGAATTCCAACGTAAGATCTTCAGTGTTCACAAGAGCTAAATATAAATAGTACTCATTTAAATAACTTAACAGAAACAATTTTCGTTCAAACATATTTACCATATAAAGGGCCGTTGCTAAAGTTTGCAATGTTCCAAAATACAAACACATACATTGGAAATCATAGGATGATCATTTTAATTTTTTTAGCATGAATTGATCAAGTGCACAAAAAAAAATATTTCTATCAACTTGGATAATTGAAGGGCTGGAGGCAACAATGTTCAATGCCACACAGGTACCATTTTGAGTAAATCACATTTGAAAGTTGACAAACTGTACTTAAAGCAGGAAACAATATATTAAAAATACAAGCAGTATGACTATAATCTGCAAAGTTTTCTTTACCCATTACATGTTTATCTTGTAATATAAAGTGTTATTTTCTTGTGAAAACAGTGTTGAGAGTAGATGGTGTTTTTGGCCCATTTACTATTTCTGTATGATTTTGAAAACTTACACCAAATTACTAATGGTTATCGAGTTTATCTATGTTAAATTCGTTCTTTGACACTATTTTTACCATGATTTGTCATAAAATCGTGGAATTAAAGCCATTTTAAAATGTGGGATTGGACAGTCTTGCACAGTCCTTATTAGACCATTGCTGATAATATGTGGTGTTGTGCTCACTTGACGATGTAATCTTATTTAAGAGGATTTGGACTGTTTTGCCCCGAGGAGATAGTGGGAATTTGAAACATGTTATATATTTTTTTTTTTCAACACTAACAAACCCAGGCTATTAATTTTTGAAACTCCAGCAATTGAGGGATGTATATGTTAAGGTACTGAAAAAATTGTATGATGTTACAGTTACTGTTACGCTAATCTATCACAATATCACACGATTGTGTGGTCGCATATTCTGCTGTGTTTGTAGGTTATTTTTCTACCACGTCTCTTTCTTATCTGGGCTACTACCAGTGTAACACACTAAATTATACCCCCTTGAAATTATACCCGGGTAGATTCCAGAATCTCCCAGAATCTACCACGGGTAGCTTCTACATTATACCCCTGGGTAGATCCTGGGGGTTTCCAGAATCTACCCCTACTTCCCAGGATCTACCCCCTTTTCGTCATTTGGTGAAGTGTCTTCGGATCCCAGAATCTAGCCCCCCTTTCAGCAAATGTATATGTGCGACCCTCCCGGGATCTATCCCTCCCTCCCAGAATACCCCCCTCTTTTCAACAACTATATTATGCAACCCTCCCAGAATGTACCCCTCTCTCCCAGAATATAGCCCCCTTTTCAACACCTATATTTCGTCACCCTGATATTATACTGTCGTATCTAACATTTTTTTCAAAAGTGCTTTTATGTCTGATTTGAAGTTATTAGGGGCATACGCATCTTGTATTAAATTTTTCAATTTCACTTACGGATATAAGTAGGTCAAATCACACTAATACATAGTCGTATCTGCAAGTGATTTGCTAATCTTTAAAAAAGTAAAATATTATAGAGTCGTATGCGCACATACAACAAATTTGGAAAAAATATAAATCTTATAGTGTTGTATCTGGTAGATACGTCAGTATAGGGCAATTTTACACTAACGCTGTTTTAAACCAGCTGTGATAACATTAGGCCTACTATATAAAAACTGCAATAAAATGAATCAGCAGCTCTCTTAACATTCCTATGTTGTTGTTTAATGAAGTTGATGTACATGTATGTGGTAGATACGACTCTATAATTGCAATGTTTTGTTTAAAATTTGTTGTACCTACAATAATCATGCCAAATTAGACTAGTCAAGTGTTCACAAGACAGTCATGTTAATTTGACTTCAGTTTCAAAATAACCACAAAACACAAATATATAGATTCTCAGACGATCAAAGGCCGTTTTGTATAGTCAGCTATTTTTTTTGCCTTTAAATTGATGCAACCTCACTTGACTCACTTAATCTGTTATTAAATGAGACAAAACAATTTTTTTTCTGTGATATATATACTTAGCTAAATCATGAGGTACTGAACATGCGTGTGCACTGAAAATTGTATTATATGTTGTTGTACATGTATCTTGTTTGCTGAATCTCTCTTGGACTTCTGATCTTTTTCTTCACTAGTAACACCCTATTCTGCATGATTTAACCCTACAAGCGTTACTTGAAATAACAACTGCAACAACTTCAACAGCTGTAGACCTCGCTTGTCAAATTGAACATTTTATTTCATCAAAAAAAGGGAAATTAATATAGAAAGAGAACATTCAAAGGGGGGGGGGGAAGAAACGCACAAACTCTGTACTATAATACAATAAGGTTCTTCCTTCGTTGTACGCTCACCCTCACAAAATCGCTATTTCCCGCCACTCAATATATACCTCCCACACAGCATATGTCCATTTAATCTAAGAACGTCCTCTAATTTATTTTTTGTGTCATAATTTGGCTTTTATATATTATATAATGGGTGAAGCAGTCGACAGTATGCGAAATAAAAACCGAGGGCGCAGCCCGAGGTCTATATATATATCATAATGTCGAACTGCTGAACTCATTATCGGATATAGTCACTCTCCCCACGATTCTAAGAAACCCCCTCTACCAACACCCCACCCATTTACGGCTGGTGTCTGGCGCCACTAAGACAGTAGACAATAAACAATAGACACTTTTTTCATATTTTTTTTGAAAACAAGTTAATAAATGATATCAACGCTGTTTTCAACTTGGTCAATAACATAATAGTTGACCCATACTT
The DNA here is from genome assembly GCA_964017125.1 of Flabesymbios commensalis. Classification (NCBI taxonomy): domain Eukaryota; kingdom Metazoa; phylum Annelida; class Polychaeta; order Terebellida; family Flabelligeridae; genus Flabesymbios; species Flabesymbios commensalis. Next base: position 80,696,347 of record OZ024906.1, on the reverse strand, counting down.
GAAACAACATTGTTCCAAAGTAAAATTGATGTTTCATAATTATGACACACCACAATCAAAATCCGCAGTACGGAGGTCTTTTACAATGGACAGCGTCTCAAAGCTGGACGTGTTGCTCTCCCTAGCACTTGTCGTTGCAGAAAATAAGAACGAAATAAAGAATATTTATCAATTACCATTATTTATATACCCGGGTGACAGCGAATTTATTTCTGAGGAGACTCTCAAGTTTTGAAAAAAAAGATAAGAAATATATATTTCCTTTTTAAGAATTTATTTTTTGTATAATGGATGAGCATAGGCTTTTATTTTAAATTTCCACATGTAGACCCACAATAACAGCCTCTGACACGAATAAATTTAATTACAGTTGAGTGTCAGACAATGGACAGTGAAATTGTTCCAGAAATGTCTACTGAAATAATTTTCAAATGCATTTAAAGGAACGATAACCAATATAAAAAGAAAAATGATATCTAGTATAAGTGATTATGATCTTGAAGATTAACAATTCGTCGCCATGGAGCTAAAGGATCCTATCTGACACTCGTTAAAGTGGGATATAGGATCCTTTAGCTCCGAGACGACGAATTTTATGTAGATCTAAGCGAAGATTATAAGAATTTAGAAATTATTTTTGAATGTCATGTTATCAGTGGTTATTTGTAATTCTTCCTTTATAAATTATTGTCCTATTATTAAAAAATATATATTTTTGTAATACTTTTAATAGGTGATTTGCAACAAACACGATATGTTGAGCTAAAATATTTTAAATGACTTACAATGTAGGCTGTGATTATATATTATAACTATTTGCAATGACGTATGACCTTTTGTGCCGAAAAGTGACGTGAAGCAATGATTTACTACTACTACTTGAAATGACGTATAATTATATATTATATGAAATGCGTATAATTATAAGGACAACTATGTGTGAGCGCTCTGAAATTTATTGTTGGTTTATTGTTTACACCGTTGGCCCATAATTTATACAACGTTGTGTGAAGGTAATTTTTACTATATGAAGAGGGGTATCAAACCCAACCTGCAGAGACAATGGGTATACTACACCGTCACAGACGGAGGCCGCGACATAATGTTTGTCAGTGTTTCTGAGTTGACCTCAGATGCACTCTACATTATTAAAAAATAATTACTGGTAGACGTTTAATAATGCATGTTGAAATTTAGTCCACTCGTTTTTTGGCTAGATAATCCCGACTGGAAACAATAGAAAAAAGGAGGGGGCAGTGACTATTCAGGGCTCAACGCCATTTTTATGAAATGCTGTGCCCCTGTCTACAATCAGCACGAAACTAGTTGCCCGTTCGATTCGCACCGATCTTAAAATAGTTCAGTGCTTCAGAAACTATGAATTGATAGCAGCAGTAGAGTTGCCTCGTAACGCCTAAACTCTATCAATCCATCAGTGTGCTTCCACATTATGTTACTCCTAGCTACGTCACTGCCAGTGTTTAATCATACTCACACAGTCAGCGACGTATTTATTTCTACCAAAAATATCTATATCAGATGGAACACATAATTCTTTACCTTAGATTCAGTTCCTTATACATTGTCAATAGATCTATATTTCTGTTTCCTGTGGTCAAAAACCTGCCTGCTTATAGTGAAATCAACATTGTCAAGCTAATTTGTCTGGAGGTGTGGGGGCTCATCCTATAACTTTATGTGTTTATGATCTTGACACTATTGATGTACACTGGTTTATGTAGTATGAAGCAATTACACAAAGAGAGTAAAAAAGCAAGTTGTGTGATTCAATAATTACAGAAACAGTCTGGTAAAGAGAAAAATAGAGTGTATTTTTTATCCGATAACTGCTGCAATGCACCGATTTAAAATGGTTAAGATTGTACACTGCGTTCTCGAATGTGGACACACAAACAAAATGAAAAACGATTTATCCACAGCACCATTGGGAAGAAAGGCAGACACATGTATATACTTGAGCAATGTTATGCGTGTCTGTGAATTGCCCCAGACCACACAGTCATGTTTATTCGTAATGAGTCAGATCCTTTAAACTGGCTTCGAATGTGTCTTATAAAATAGTTTACTCCAATAAAAAGTAATTTAAAATTTCTAAGCTGACTTTAGCTATTTAATTACAGTATCATGCTAATTGTTAGTTGATTTGTGAGTAGGCTTCATCATTATGCTGACTATATAGAGTTAAACAGGGTTATTTGCTGAATCGCTGCGCTAACTGACTTTCACCCTAAAGAGACAATATTCTGTATTGTTATTTTAGAAAAAATATGTTCTTTAAAACTGTTGTTTTTTTACGCTTAGTTCATGTAGTTAAACGCATTTGATTTTCAATGACCCTTGTTAGGAATTTTTTGTTGTTACATTATTGATTTAGATACTTATGTAAGAGCCTAAGTGTTAATTTCAGTTAATATTTCGTTGAAATGTTCTGTAAAACATGTGAAATGTCAAGTAACTTTAGTAATTGAATAAAAACAAACTATAATATGAATTGCGAAATGACAATTATAAACCGATATAAAATCAGAATAAATTGTATGTTAACCTAACAAGTGACATTCATGCTTAACATTGTTGACAATGTCACCTGCATAATTATAATAAGAACAATCACATACACGAGCAGATTTTGCATAGGTTCGAAAAACACATTAGAAAGAAAACGTTATTCATTATTGCATTTCTGTTAAGATACAACACAATCTTAATGCAAGTTATATATTACAAGGTCGTATGTGCCACTTACAACAGTCTAATTTCAAATAACAAAACATTTGTAATTTTCACCATGTTTTTCTTAAATTTATTCTTATGGGATTGTCACTTATTTGGATTTTTTTTTTTTAAATCGGATGCTCTAATTCCTATAGTTGTATCTGCACATACAACTATGTAGTATTTTAATTTTGGAATTTTACCTTTATTATTTTATTCTATAGCGTTGTATCTGCCACATACAACTGTCAAATTTTAGAAAAAAAATTATGACGAATTAAGGCGAAAAACAATATAAACTTATGAATTGTTTATAATAGTGTATTACGTAAAACATTTTGAGTCATTTAACAATTTTGATTCAAGAAGTTGTATCTGCAGATACAACTCTATAATACTGACATTTTCACACATTTGACATTTTTGTCAACATTATACAGTCGTATGTGGTACATACATCGTTTAACCACTTTTTGTACAATATACAATTTTAATGTCTGTTTTGCAGTTAAACATTACTGGAAAGTTATTAAAACGTGAAATCAATTAATTCTGAAAAAAATCCTACTTATATATTACACTGTCGTATGTGCGCATACAACTATGTAATATTATGTATTATCATACACTGGCCATATTTTATAATATTATAAGGCCGTATCTTTTTTAAATGCTTTTTGCTATGCAACGCTAAGGTCTGGTGCATTTTCTTCACATTGAACAAACGTCTATTTCTTATATCTACAAAGGTTTTTTAAGACAAGGCTGAAATATTACTACTTTTTTTATAATTAAGTTTTTTTCGATTATCTCGGAATAATGAAAACTGTAGATACGACAGTATAATATCAGGGTGACGATTTGATACTCCCAGAATCTACCCCTCCCTCCCAGAATATACCCCCCTTTTTCAACAACTAGAATAATTATGCGACGCTCCCAGAATCTGCCCCTCCCTCCCAGAATATACCCCCTTTTCAACAAATTTAAATGTGCGACCCTCCCAGAATCTACACCTCCCTCCCAAAATATAACCCCCACCCCCTTTTGGGAGGGTCGCATATTGTTTTTGAAAAGGGGGATATATTCTGGGAGGAAGGTTAGAATCTGGGAGGGTCGCACATATAAATTTGTTCAAAAGGGGGGTGCATACAGGGAGGGGTAGATTCTGGGAGTATCGCATATAGTTGTTGAAAAGAGGGGTATATTCTAAGGGAGAGGGTAGATTATGGGAGAGTCGCACATATAACTTTGTTGAAAAGAGGTTATATTCTGGAAGGAAGGGTAGATTCTGGGAGGGTCGCGCATAGTTGTTAAAAAGGAGGGTATATTCTGGGAGGAAGAGTAGATTCTGGGAGGGTCACATATAGTTATTGAAAAAGGGGGAGGTATATTATGGGAGGGATGGGTAGATTCTGGGAAGGTCACATCTAGTTGTTGAAAAGGGGGGGGGGGGTATATTGTGGGAGGGAGGAGTAGATTCTGGGAGGGTCGCATATAGGTGTTGAAAAGGGGGGTTTATTCTGGGAGGAAGGGGTAGATTCTGGGAGGGTCGCACATGTAAATTTGTTGAAAAGGGGGGTATATACTGGGAGGGGGAGGTATATCCTGGGAGCCGAAGATACTTCACATAATCACAATGAAGGGGGGTAGATCCAGGAAGGGAAAGGTGGATTCTGGGAGCCGCCGTAATCTACCCCGGGGGTATAGTTCAGGATCTTCCCCGGGTTGGTTCCGGGGCGATCACAATCTACCCGCTCCTCTGGGAGAGGGGTATATTTCCAGACATTACACCAGACTACGTCTTCTCCTCTTTGCTTACAGTTACTTTATTCATTAATGAATTTCCAGCCATTTTTAAATTTAAAATAGTTCTACTACAGGCCTTTAAATGTAGCACCCGGCCTTTTGTCTTGTCATTAATATACTCTTCCCATTGTTTTGTCACCATCTGCCCTTGATTTAACTACTTCTGTGAACTCTTTGCTTCTTCTCTAATGTTTTATCTTATACTATTTTGCCATTTCGCTGATGGCTGATAGGTGATCTATGGAAGTAAAATATTGTTTTGTATTCCCATGACATATTGCGGCACAATCATAATTTATGCCCTGCCGCTTAGCCTGATGTTTATTTTTTATATTTGGTATCAATACTAAGATTAAATCGGATGTTTAACTATTAAATCCCACTTGAATATATTTTGATAACTATAATTTGTGCTTTTATTATACTAGTTGAGTGGAATTGGATATGTTACCTTTGTTGAAAAGAAAGTCTGCTCTACTGGGCAATACAATCCAATGCCACATATTATCTAGCATTGGGTGGTATTGTCCCGTATGCTTGATATGGACTTATAGTGGTTTTGGATATTGTTGCACCGACAAAAGTTACATGTATCGGTATTGGATACTTTCAGGGTCAAATAGATAATGAAACAAAAACCATGTGGGATTGGACATTCTTGCTAAAAGACACAAAAACGTCTCCCAGGCTTTAAATGGTTGTTAGGTAGCTTAAATAACATTCTAAGATGAAGCTCCTGTTTCTTAGGTTTTCGTTGATACCAAAACCCCAAAATACTCAAAATGTGGCATTTGACTTTGTTGCGCCCAGCCCTTCAATTCATGAATTTTTGTTACGTCTGGTTAGTGTTGGTTCCATGCTGGGCCAGCGTCACAGACGCTGGCACAGCATGGAACCAACACTAACATGTCCAACAAAACATTTGTTGACAGCTTCCACATTGCATCATATGCTCACCTATGGGTGGCCCATCTCCGTTGACATTGTAGATTGCAAAAGACGATGGATATCCTACAAACAACCGTTCGTTCACCATTTCTATGTGTTGCACAATTCCGGGACACTGTATTTCTCGCATCCTGCGATGTCGTGCCTTTGTGTGATTAAGTTCATAAACGAGAACAGCTCTCTTACAGGCAACACACAAAAGTGTAGCTGTGCCTTGTCTTATAAGTCCCAGACACACACTACTGCACCCTTTCGTTTCTAAAAGTTTAATGGGCTCAACAATGTCCCCATCCATCATTGAGAGAGGCGTTAGGCGTACATGGCGTTGCTTGCCTGAAAAAAACTCAGATGCTTGAATATGGTGCATTACATCTGTAAAATATGCATTAAAACGGTGTCCCACACACCTCAAACACTTCAATGAAAAAGATGTTAAAAAAATACATTTTCTGCTATACAAATTATATCACATTATAACTACAAGCCTAAAACAAGCATATTCGACAATGACATATGAGATTATAAGTATATGAGATAATAATGCATAATATCAGAGGATATGCCCCTTCAAAATTTCTAATGATTTTTAATGTTATCATTATTCCAAAGATTTTTTCCTTTTTTTATTTCATTTCTTTATCAGAAAATCATATCATAAAGATCATTCTTTCCTCACCTGATATCGTGACCATGATGTTTTCTTCATGCACTAATTCAAGCTGATATACTACCTTCCTGTCCCCCACTCGAATTATGTCTGGAAAATAAAGACTAGACTGCAATGAAACTCCCAGCATGCTCGCATAGCTGTATTATCCCTTAAAAAGCGGAATTGTAGAATTGAAACTTATATCCACTTGGAATTTTTGTCATATCTCATTCAAATTTGTTTGTTTAAAGGAAAAAAATACAGGCTAAAAAAATGTCTATAGCCACTAGCACTTTAAGGTTTTAACCAGCTATACATCCACTGAAACATACATCTAATTTTGTTTGTCATTATCTGATTAAAAGAACACCCACAAGAAAAGGAGTTAATACTTAACCCTGTCACTGCTGGTTTACTATTAACCCTTTAAACCCTCAAAATGCACTAAAGCATCATTTTACATCCATAAAAACAGACTTAATTTTCCTACAACTAGATGTTTTAGAACAAAAATTTCCATGAAAATGGTTTACCAATACATGGCAATTTTCTTTATTTTTTAAACCACATCAAATCATATTCATCTACTACAAGTCTAGAATTGACGCGGCTTGTAGTGGGTGAAGATGACAATGGTAAACCAGGCTTGAAAGGGTTAAAGGACTACATCATAAAATTTGAATTTTTACCCATTAAGTTGTGGATCGTGGCAACTTCAAGTGGCTAAAAATTGCTAAAATATACACAATTTGAATGAAAACATACACCAATGTAGGAAACGTATAATGTCTGTCAATGTCAATCAGGCCAGTACTAGCCGGTATTTACTGCCAGTAGTGAAAGGTTAAAGTGCTCCATAGCAATTGTTAGCAATTTTATTTGTCCATAAAAAAACTTTGATGATAAATCAGCATTTAATTTGTAAGATTAGCATGTGTTTTGAATCAAATTGTACAAATGTAAGTATTTTTTTAAACACTTGAAGTTGTGGTTTGCAGCAGCGAAACACAACTTGTCAAGTAGACATTTCTTTTTATAACATAACATTAAATAAATCAACCATTTCCATATTCTTCTTTTTTTAACTTGTCTGAGAACTGATTATTAGCATCATGCAAACAAATTTTAATAGAAAATATAAAAAACTTGCAAAATCATTGCACAGAAAAGAAATTTCACGCTTTGAGCATTTGAAGAGTAGAATGGTGTTTCGACATTATTGACTATGCCGCTGCTGCAAAACTTAATTTGCACAGACAGACAGACAGACAGACAGATGGACAACCTGTCTACATAACAAATCCAAGTGTTTGTCCGTTTATAGCAAGGATTTGGCTAAAAAACACTTACTGTCTTTTGGGAGTTCTATTAAATACAAGCCTTCTTCTGTACCCAGTAACAACCGTTCTTGATCTGAAAGGAGATGTGTTTGCAGCTGGTAATGTTTTATTGCAGATAATCAAAGTAACAGCAAGTAGAAAACTTGAAGTGATCAAATAAACTTGGATTTGAATAATATATATTCATTCATTAGTTCAAAAAGTCTACAAGAGTACATTCAGCAATAACTTTTTTCACCAAAGTCTGATAACTTGAAAAAATTAAAGTCGACTAAGAGTGTTAACCCTTATCCTGCTACGCCCGTATATATACGGTTTCAAGCATGTTTTGAATCACTAAAAATATCATTAAATTTGATAAAATATTCTTTGGTAGATGTTTGGTTAATCCAATACTACTATATTGGAGATGTCTATTTTTCGTCTATGCAGCTCTATGATAAATATTTTTCGTCATTTGAAGCTGGAAATTACGTTAGGGCGTCACCCAATATTCTGTCCTTTTTTGTCATTTTGTTAAGCAAATCTAGCTCTAAATGACAGAAAATACAATTGAAACAAGACGCAAGACAACTAGGTCTAAGAAGCCCAGTCTAAGAGTAAGATAAGAGCTAGACAGTCTGTCAGAGATTGCAAACCTCCATTGAAATTAATGATCCTAATCAGTATCCCAGTAATGGTCTACCTATCTGGCACGGTTTACCCGATATCAGGCCAATCGAGTTAACTAATAGCTGATTTACGGTCATTTTGAATTCGATATAAATTAGTTAGTTTCTCCCCAGAAACCTCAAATTTTGTTTTATAGTAATGGACTAACATCTAACACAGTTTGCAAAATATTGGGCATGTGAAAGTAAATAATGGCCGATAGGGGGCCATTTTGAATTTGATCGAGTCAGAATTTTTCAAGATGCATCCTCAGCTGAAATCTCACATTCATTCTATAGTAATCGTCTAGCTATCTAGCACGGTTTACCAAATATCGGCCATGTGAAAGTGAATAATGGCCTAAAGGCGGCCATTTTGAATTTGATCAAGTCAAAATTTTCCAAGATGCATCCTCAGCTGAAATCTCACATTTCATTCTATAGTAATGGTCTAGCCATCTAGCACGGTTTACCAAATATCGCCCATGTGAAAGTGAATAATGGCCGATAGGAGGCCATTTTGAATTTGATCAAGTCAAAATTTTTCAAGATGCATCCTCTCCTGAAATCTCACATTTTGTTTTATAGTAATGGTCTAGCCATCTAGTACGGTTACCAAAAACCGGCAATACGAAAGTGAATAATGGCCGATAGGCGGCCATTTTGAATTTGATCTAGTCAATTTTTTTCAAGATGCATCCTCTCTTGTAATCTCACATTTTGTTTTATAGTAATGGTCCAGCTATCTAACACAGTTTACCAAATATCAGCAATGTGAAAGTAAATAGTGGCCGATAGGCGGCCATTTTGAATTCGATCGAGTCGAAAGTTTTTAAAAGGCATTCTCTCTCGAAACGTCACATTTTGTTTTATAGTAATGGTCTAGCTATCTAGCACGGTTTACCTGATATCAGGCCTATCGAGGTAAATAATGCTGATTGTCGGCCATTTTGAATTCGTAAGTTAAACATTTTCAGGGTGCATCCTCCCCCGAAAACTCACACTTTGTTTTATAGTAATCAGGTAATGGTCTAGCCATCTAGCACGGTTTATCAAATATCAGCCATGTGAAAATGAATAATGGCCGAAAAGGCGGCCATTTTAAATTTGATAAAGTCAAATTTTTTCAAGATGCATCCTCATCTGAAATCTCACATGTTGTTTTACAGTAATGGTCTAGCCATCTAGCACAGTTGACCAAATAACGGCCATGTGAAAGTGAATAATGGCCGATAAGCGGCCATTTTGAATTTTATCGAGTCGAATTTTTTCAAGATGCATCCTCTCCTGAAATCACACATTTTTTTTTATAGTAATGGTCTAGCCATCTAGCACGGTTTACCAAATAACGGCCATGTGAAAGTGAATAATGGCCTATTGGCGGCCATTTTGAACTTGGACGAGTTGAATTTTTTCAAAATGCATCCTCTCCTGAAGCCGTACAATTTGTTTTATAGTAATGGTGTAGATATCTTGAGCGGTTTTCATGATATTCCACAATATCAGGCCTGCCGAGGTGAATAATGGCTGATAGGCGGCCATTTTGAATTTTATCAACTTCAAATTTTTCAAGATGCATCCTCTCCTGAAACCTTACAATTTATTTGATATTAATGGTGTAGCTATCTTGAGCGGTTTTCATGATATTCCACAATGTCAGGCCTGTCGAGGTGAATAATGGCCGATAGGCGACCATTTTTAATTTTATCGACTTGAAATTTTTCAAGATGCATCCTCTCCTGAAACCTCACAATTTGTTTTATAGTAATGGTGTAGCTATCTTGAGCGGTTTTCATGATATTCCGCAAAATCTTTCAGTCGGATTTACCGATGTAATAAATTAGGTCAGAGTGCTGGGTCAACTTCAAGGTCAAGGTCCAAAAACCTGAAAAGGCACAACTAGGGACCATAGAGAACATGTATGTGCAATATGACTGTCATCGGCCCAGTACTTTTCGAGATCTGCTCCAGAAACGAAGTGTGCGTCAAAACGTCTAAATAGGTCATAGTTCTGAACCAGAAGTAGGTCAAAGTTCAAATACCCCAAAAGGCACAACTAGACCCCCTAGGGGTGTTGTGTATAAAATTTGAAGACAATCGGACAAGTACTTTCAGAGATATGCTCCGGAAACGAATTGTTTACGTACGGCCCAACGGCCCAACGCCGTCACATCATCATTTTCTCCTCTGCAACCTTGCGTATTGAATTCAGATTAAAAATATTTTAACCTGTCCATTAGCCACCTGGAAGTAACCCACATACTAAAAATTGTTATCCTAGCTTATTTTCTTACAAAGTTATAGGCAAAAGAAGAGGCCAAAAAAAACGGAGGTAGAATCCATAGCTCCCTCCGTCTCACCTACGGTGACGGCGGGAGCTAAAAATTCAGCAGGACAAGGTTAACAAGTGATTGGTGACCTGCCAAATTTATGATACAATATATATGCTATATATATGCTATATATATGCTATATATATGCTATATTCCTTCTAAAGCCGTTCAATTTTAGTAATAAATCACCAAGTAAAGTATCTCACCTACTATAGCCGCACACGTAGTTTTGGGCAATAGTAACAACTGACTGTCATAGATTTCTTTGACTCGGAACACCTGCATTGGTAATTAAACATGGCAAAAAGATAGTAAAACAGTTGAATGAGAAGCTCTCTACTATAAAATTTGCATGGTAACTAATAAATGTAATTTCTTAAATCTCGAATGAAGATTGTTATGCCTTATTTCTGTCTACTGTCAATGTATTGGAACAGTTATTTTCTTATCATTCGTTACTGGATTAATGGCAATATTGTTTTAATAAACCTTTTAGTGGCTACACATACTCCCACCCTAATGACCTATAAAAATGTTTTTATAGTACGTTTCACTAAAACTACTCTACGGACAACTGATAGTTAGGAATGCAAAGTGTACTAAATTTCACAATCATGTATGTGTGAATTAAATAGATAACGGTTTATATAACAAATACAACTACTTACCGATTTATCCGGAATCTTGTTTTTCCGTAAAATTTTGTGGAGCTCATTAAGTGCTCCGACCCATCGTGTCTTGTCAGCATCGTTATCAGCAAGCATCAGGACATGATGTTTACAAGGAGATGCTCCCTTCAACATGGATGTAGTGACCTATGAACAAAATAATGTTTGAATGTAATATTTTTGAAGGACGGCTATGTGCGATGTATACAAGAATGTGATCGAGACAGAATTATCTGAAACGGACAGCAAAGAATTCTATGATTTATATTGACTTTTTTTTAAAGAAAAACAACATTGTATTGTAAATCCCGTCAGACTCTGATAACAGTCAAGACCAATGCAATTTCAGCATTTGCATTGTTGGATAAAAAATTGTCATGATAGTAAACAAACTTATCAACTTGTATCATAATTACTGGAGGCTTTTAATTTATCCCAGAAATCCAGGACTTTTCCAGAACGAGAGGTTACTTTCAAATTTGAAAGGTGAAAATGAAGGATTTCAAGTTTTTCAGGATGCATATAAACCCTTAATTTCAAAATATACCGTAATTCACAAGGTTTTCAAGGTCTGAAAATTTAGAGTTTTCAGGGATTCACCTGATACCTTAATAATACCTAATAATGACAATATAGTGAACTCACCTTAAATATACAAGAAATGTCTTTTTTGTTGGCATGTATCACATCGCTTTCCAGGACAGAAGACACAGAAAATTCTTCATCCCTAACAAGAGCAATTGAAAGTGGTAGATTAAATGAAACCAGTGTCCGATCGACTAAGGATCAAATTGCCTTGGAATAAGAGCTATATTCATCCAAAATTATTCTATGTGGTGCTGCAACCGTATATATACACGGTTTCAAGCAGGTTTACAAGAATAAAAAAATCACTTAAATTTGCTGAAATAGTTTTTGGTAGATGTTTAGTTAATCCAATAGTTCATTTATATTGTATTTATATTATATTCAATTTTATATTTATTTTTCATAAAAATTTCTCGTCATTTGGAGCTGGCAATTGCGTTTGCAATTCAAGCTTCTAATGAAATAAAAATAGAAGTAAACAATTCAGCAGCTCAAGAGGTAAGATGCTATTAAATTAATTTTTCATAAAATTATAATATACTTGAACGCTGACAAAACCACCAGAATAAACATGCATCACCCATCAGGCACAATACGTTGGCCCTATGTTGATCAACGTTGGGCCATCATCATAGATGGTGGTCCGACATTAGATCAAGATAGTGCCAAAGGTACTGCGCCGGCTCGGCAGTTACTAACCTCATGTCCAGGACTTGACTAACTATAACACTGGCTTGATTATTACGCTCGGGTAGAATGTCATAAAGGAAGAGTTTGAAGTCGCAGACAACAACATACTGTCGTATCCATCCTCGTCGAATACCACCTGGGCGGGGAACCTGTTATATAAAAGGTGATATAAGAAAAAAGCTGCTTCCCATCATAAAGTCTGTGGGTCCACAATATTCCCGAGAATATTATAATAACGTTAACACATATAAAAGCTAAAAATAACAAAAGAAAGCTCTATAACAAAGCCTTTATAACCTTTCTATGCCAAGTTATCTTAGTGAAATTTTAACCGACTCAAAACTGTGTTTCGCTAATGCGACACACAGCTTTAAGTTAGTAAAATTGTATGTATTTGCTTCATTTTGAGAAAAAAACATTTGCTTATCTTGGTGTTTGAATACTCATTTTATTCCCCAAAACAATGATTTGGGTCAGCTAATTTAACAGATTAAAAAACTATTTTAATCCTGTTCAGCGATGAAAGGACTAAACATAAACTTACCCGAACTTGACCTTCATATGCTGTTCCAACACCTTTCGTTGGATCAATACCAATGGGCCTTTTGACTGCAAATAAAAAAAAACTAGAAGTAAGTGTTTACCATGTAAAACACCCAAGAAGGCTCCCCATTGCACTTTTCAAATAAAAGTTATACATAAAATATAATTTTACTAGATAATCAATTTGTACATGTAATTATCAAGTAATATTATGAGGCAGAGGCTAGCAGCTTTAGGATGACTAGCTGCTATTTTTACTGCAAAAGATTAAAGAAGGCCGCCAAGACCCGGATATTTTCCAGAACTTTCTGCAAAATTGATGCAGTCTAGGAATTAATATTAGCATGCAGTACGTTGAATATTGAGTGTATCCGTTAGGCGGCTTTGAAGTTATCAGACTGACAAGGTTCTAATTTGACCAAAAAAGATTAAAGATTGCCGCCATGACTCGGATATTCTTCCAAACTTTCTGAGAAATTGATGCAGGCTAGGAATTAATACTACTATGCAGTATTTTGAATATTGAGTATATCGGATAAGCGGCTTTGAAGTTATCAGGGTGACAAGGTCCTAATTTGATGAAAAAAAGAATAAAGATGGCCGCCATGACCCGAATATTTTCCCGAACTTTGTGAAAAATTGATGCAGCCTAGAAATAAATACTTGTATCCAGTATGTTGAACACCAAGTGAATTAAAAAAGCGTTTTTGTAGATATCAGGGTCACATGGTATGGATGAGAGGCGGACGAAACCGTACAAAAACGAAAAGCCTCCCCCTGGAAGGGGGGAGCCTTAAATACACTCAGGACTATTATATGTAATTGTTGATCCACAGTACAATGTAATCAAAGCTAGAAATTAAAACACGATTTTCTGGAAAAGAAGCTAGAAACTTGGTGTGAAATTTTAGTGTCCATGAACTTATTGTGTCATAACCAATTTGTCGTGTAACGATCCACGATGCAATAATGTTTGCCTGTATCATGGCCAGCAAACCCGATACATTGACCCGATACTAGGTTGATGTTGGCCCGCCGTCTCCGCCGTCAGCCCAACATAAACACAGCATTGGGTTGATGTATCGTGTTTGCTGAATGACTTGTGAACTTACTCTGATCTGGCGGGACTGGACAAGCTGCTGGCGCTCGGTCTGCACAATGCATGTGACATGAATATTTACAATCTGACAAATATAAAAATAAAGTGAAGCACAGGATATTTCGGGCTTAAACTTAAAATAAGGTGCATGCATCTAACTGCGTTAAAGCTACTCAGTACTCTGACATTGTCCCATTTTGAGGGTCAAAGTCACCCATCTTTCAAATAGACTTTATTTTCTCAAGATGTAATTATCTAAGATGTATTTGTACGTCAAATATGAAGGCTCTAACTTCATGTTTTTGCTGGTATCATTCTAATGTGAAAATCCCTAATAATAAATATTTCATAAAACAAAAGAAAACTGCAGAAACAAACATTGGCACAATACCTTCGCAAACAGTGCCTTGACGTTGAACGCCCACCATGAGTGATGTACAGTGGTTACACTTGATGGGATTAACAAATGACTTGATGGCAAACTGATGTTTGCGAGGAACTTGTCGTAATGAGCTGGGTGGTGGTGGTGGAGGGGGCCGTGTGTCATTCAAAACAACAGGCTCCTGCAACATATTTCAAGAAAAAAGTGAGCTGACTAAGATGACACCTAGCATATGTTTTCATTGAAATAATACTCCATATTTTTGTTTTCTATTAAAAATTCTATAAAGGGCCGTTTTAACCCCAAGGGCTCTGAGCAATTAAATTTAAATTATCAATCACTTGAATGTGTGTCTCCCTACCGTGATACACAACTTCAAAAGCGACTGAAAATGTACGTGATTTGTGAAATTTAAGTCCCAACATGTATCAGTGTTTCAAGAAATAAGACATATTTTCTTTATAACAAATGGTTATAGAGGTGCTAATAAAAACAGTCGACATTATTCGACATCAGTGCTCTAGGGGTTAAGGGTTAACCCTTATCCCGTCAAAGTTATTTATTTAAATTTTCAACCACTCGCTACTGCAATGTACAACCTCAAGTGGTTGTAAATTACACGCATTTGTTAAATTTGAGATCAAACATTTACAAATCTTGATGTTCAAACAGTCGTTTCATTCCGATTATCAAGTGATTTGATTGGCAAATAAAACAAAATGACTTTAGTCGTGATTAGCTGTGTAAGGGTTAACCCTTACAGCACAGGGATCGACTTTAGACGTCATATTCTGACATCTAAAGTTGATACCCGCACTGTAAGAGTAAAAATATTTATAATGGCCTCAGACACATAACATAGGTATTCAAATGAAGGCGAAAGAGCTAACTAAGACATTTATGATGATATCAAATTGAACAAAACCTTTTAATCTCCATGTTTTAAACAAAAAAATTCAGCGCTTCAAAGGTTAAAATATAGACTCACGTGTGTAGCGCTGCCCAGGGAGCCTCCACTGTGAACAGAAGCTGACTGCGAGGACTGGACCGAGTGACCTGATGACCTGGATCTATTATCATACTCTTCATCGCTCTCATCGTGCTCACTCTCTGTGGGTGACTGAGTAACAGAAACCATCAAAATAAACAGTGCAGTAAACTGACAAAAAATACTCGTTACAGGCAATACAATTCACATATATCTAATTGCAAAATATTGTTCATTTCAAAGTGGCAAAGACGGTTAAATATTTTATTCCTGATTTGTTTCAAATATTAGTAAATCAATAAGAATGAAAAAAAGAACTGGATAATAATGTTACAGAACTGAGTAATTTATATCCACTTTAAAATGTGCGTGCAAGGAAAGATATCTTAAGTGAGTGAAAAAATTTCATTAGCAATGAAATATGCTAAAAGTATTCACTGTAAACGGCTAGAAATATGAGTCAACTACTGTTGAATATTGTTATGTTAGGCTAAATATTAATGCATGTTAGAAATATTATAACAATGTACAGCTTTTTTATTACATCATAAATATTATGATATCTATCACGGAGTAAAATATGTGGAAAAAGGCATTGGCATGGATGAAACATAAATAATCCATATGTGTTATTATATATTAGCATTTCATTGATAATAACAACTTGTATGTAAAAGACTGTATACTGCAATATGATCAAAGACAAGATAATTTTGGCCTATGTTTGTATAATATATATTTCATTTGGATTATCTTCATAACATGCCAGTAAACTGTAGTGCAAAGCCAAAACGGCAGTACAAAAAGACGGGACAAATGTGGTTGTCCAGTATTCAAAATATTTATATTTGGCTGTCCATTATGATTTTTGTTTGTATTAGACAACGGAACTTTACTATTACAAACCCTGTATATGCACAGAAAATTTTCCTTTAGATCAATCAAAATGATGAAACATTATGCATGTTTCCACACAAAACACCTTACAAATCTTTGAAAAAAATAAAAGTACCTTCTTTCAAAAATCATTGTCAACAAAGAGGATATTAGTCCCCCTATTCATAAGTGTGTGAAATAGACATGTCACACTTTTATATATTCACTCTCATCCTCAATCTTGTTGACAACTTTACTATTGGATCAGTAAATTTTATTTTGAATTTGCAAACTAACAAAAAAATTCCTTTGAATGTGTGTTTGGTTATCCGACCTCCGACTTCAACAGGATGAAAGGGAGTAAAATGTTCAACCTGCGATTTACTATATACAGCAGACAGTAGAGAAATAAATATTCACCAGCAGTATGCTCAAAATAGCTCTAGGCTATTTCTTAAGAGCTTTTTGAAAATATAGCAGGTCATTATTATTAGAAAGGAATTTAGGTAAAGATGTATCCAATCAATTTGAAATTATTGTGATAAATCAGGCTGTTGGACGTATGGGCAGCGACTCGTGAACACGTCAATTGGATGGAAATAATGTCAAGATGACGGACAAAAATTGTCCAAATATCACAATTTCCAACAGAAAAGTGAGAGAAAAATTCAAAAATTGTGAAAAAAGTCGGTTGTCTAATCCTACTTAAATCTTTACTGTTGGATCATATCGTGTTATAGAACAGGTAATATTTTCTTCGAAAAAAGGCTGAAAAATGCAATTTTCAAGAAAACTGATGTTACATCACAAGATTGATTCTTTTTACATCACAGACGAAGAACAACAGCAACAGTTTCACTACCATAGATGTAAACAATAGTACAGATACATTTACTAGACATTTCATGCACAGTAATAACTAGCGTAAATCATATTACTAAATTGTTCACCAAACAAATATTACTTAGCCTTGTACAGCATTGTTTATATAAAAGATGAGGTGACTCGTGTGTCGCTAATGTTGGTTCTTTAATCAAATATTCTGATGAGGTGTAATTAAATGAAGGATTTTAGTACTGAGAAGGGGCAAGGGACAATTTGAGACTGTTACCTTTGCCTTGGATAGCACCTTACTACTTCTGGCCTTGTTCTGGACAAACAGAAATGTGGTAACATTTCAGAGCGACAATCAATCAGTTGCAGAAATAGGAAACTAAGAGTTAATTGTACATGCCACATGCAGGAGGTCTAAGCAGAAAGAGGATGCACCCAGCAAGGATGAAATGAAGGAGCAATCTACTGGCATTCTTTATTAACTTATTCTGTGAGTGCAATCAACTTCAGGTCATGCAGTATTTCATCCAGGATTCATCAGGGACAAGGCGATACCGAGACTGAGGCCACCCAATGATGTACATTGGCACCAGACAGACCCACACAAACTCCCCAATTAGGCATATGAGCACTTCTCAAGGTCATAGAAATCATAAAAAGGTCAACTGTGAACTTAATTAAGGTGAACTCATGGGTAAACCTTATGAGTATTAATTTACTAGGCAAATTTGTTGACAGTCACAATTTTGTTCCAAAATGTGTGAATGGCCCCATTATATTTGCTTACATTTTATTTGTTTTATACATTGTGCCACATATTCAGAAATCTTGACTCTAATCTGTTTCAGGATATTTATTTGAATTTATAGACTGTTGGGCCGATAATAATTAGGATGAAATTACATTTTTCCCAGGAAGTCACAATAAAATGATTCCCATGACCTGATTCTCACACAATTTGCACTTCATTAACTTTTTTCAATGTCTTGTGTTACTTTAAAAAGTCAAGGTCAAGGATGAACAGCCGTATGGCATGACAAGAATAGGCTCTCTGCCAAAATGTGGCAGATACCTAAAAAGCATAGGGAAATCATGGTGTACAAGGGCCCCTGCTGACCCAGTTTAGCTTGGGAATACTGGGCAACCATTAAGTTCAACACTGAATTTTGCTCGGATTTCCCTCAATTTAAAATTAATTCTTATTTCTAAATGAAGCTGAAGGCATATTAGTAAGTAAATGTACAAATAGTGTAATTTAAAAAAATGTTTTGTAAAGCTTCCTGTACTAAACTAATCATAAGCTAACAAAATATTTAAAAAAAAATTAAACTTAAATAAATGCTACTGGGCACAATCAGGATCAGGGCGAGTATGTTGAAATGAAAAAAACAGCAATACAGTGGGGTCTTATATACCCGTAAAAATTATTGATCTCATTCCACCAAAAACCTCAAAAGCAACAAATCCATGGAGCTCGTACACGACTGTACGATCAAAATATGGGAAATTTGAAAAATTTGAAAATATTTTCTCTTCACCTCAGGTCAATTAAGATAAATCAGATTCAAATGAAATAAATATGACGTGGCTGATAAATAAAAAGATATAACTAGCACTTCTAATAAAAGAAATTGTGATATTAAAGTAACTGATAAATGTGCATTTATTGTGAATTGGGGATTAAAGTGGTGAATGAGTGGCAAATATCAGCATACTCAGCTACCTGTTTTGCATTATGAAACAATGTTATTTTTAATAACGAAAAATGCTAAATATTATTGCTCTAGAATTGAAAACAACAAACAATTTACCGTAGTGACTAAGATTACAGTACATCCACATTTTGTCCCCTTGGATATGAAAGGGTATATCTGCCACTTTCCAAAAGGGGCAGATACACCCTTTCATATCCAAGGGGACAATTTCATTTCACAATACAAATATTAAATTATTCTATACACAACACACAACCAAAAATGACTTAAGATACAAAATTCTCAGTGTAGATATTTATATTTAAATAGCATGTAGAAACTACTACATTGTGTGGCACGCTTACGCAGTGGTGCGTACTGCCATAAACATAAACTATAAATACAATACGAATCCTCAAAATAAATAACATTGTTTTGTTTACTTGTGATATTTAAAGTAACCGTTAAGGCATTATGATTAGGCCAAATTTACAATTTAACTACATCTGCATCTTCATGCCTTAAAAAAAACCTAAAGTGTAGATACATGTGCCGAATTGCAGCTGCTCAACCTTTTAACCGCCGGTGCCGCATATATTCGGGTTTTCATTTTTTATTAGCACATTAAGTACCACATTTGAAATATGTTAAAGATAAAATGTGACAAAAACCAGCAAGATTTGAAAAGAGTTGACCTCCATTTTGTCAAATCTGAATAATTTTCACTCACTTGAAGTTGTGGATCGCGTCAGGGAGACACAACTTCAAGTGGGTGAAAATTCAAATTGAATAATTTGGCAGTTAAGGGTCAATAAAGTGGCTTATGAATCAAGTCTTTCCACCTGATATAACCGGGTAAGAACTTTAAAGCTTTTACCAAATTAATAATTAGATATAAGTACATACATCTTCATTGATTTTCCAGAAATTCAGATGAGTACAAGCTCAGAACAACAGAAGACCGCAAAGTAAAGAAACTAAAATGTGAATAAATTGAATGAACTTGTTTAACTATATATGGCATTGCTATTTCTAAACATCAAAGGTGGAAAGAGTTGAATAGCCAAAATAAATGTATATTTTGGGTTAATATATATCTACATGATATCTAACTACATAACTAGCTAAAATATATCCACTTTCATATCAACAGAAGATGCAAATCACACGACAGAATTAAGACCATCCACATATAGATCAAAATATGCACAATCTACTACAGGTACGTACAATAAATAACCAAATTTAAATTGCACAAGAATGATAACATTGTATTTTTGTCTTTTTTGTACATATAAATCTAGCAAGATTAATAGGTAGGATATATACTTATGATGCACACTTGTTTACTTACAGAGAAGAATTTCATCTGAAGGCATAAATGGTTGAAAAACAAAGTTAGATCACTATCTATTGGACAAGTTTGCTTACAGTATACCGATATAAAAATATTGTCCAGGTCAAAAAATTAGCTTTTTATGCGTAGCAAATGTCATGATAGAAATCACTTCCTTCTGAAATACACGTGAATTACAGAATTGTGTTTTAAATAAGGTAAATTAAAAATGTTATAGTTAAAAAATATATTCTGCATATTTCGTCATGGACGTGGGGAGGATTATGTGTTAAATATAAGAAATCATAGTTGTTATTTACAAAGCACTGAACAGTTTCTGTGTTAATATTAGCCAGCCTAGACTAAAATTATGTTGTAAATGAAAACATTTCTGTATGCATTTCTATATACCGTATATCCCCGCATATAGTGCGACGCCATGTATAATACGAGTTGAGATTTGAGGCCTCGGATGACCTGAAAAACGTCTACCCCTCTGTATAATACGACATCAAATTTTGGATGTCGGCAGCGTGCCGGTCGGCAGCGTTCCGGGCCATCTAATTGTGAGGCATGGATATTATCTTATTCTACTAAATAGCGCTGTGACACCTGCATAGACGATGCTCAATGACGGGAACAGCGGCAACAGTACAGTTCTGCAAAACCAAAGGGCAGCATCTGCTTACTTGTAAAGCAAGCAGATACTGTATTTCCATTTTCCACGGCAGAGTGGATGTCATCGGGACTGTCTCGATGGGCAGACATTCTGAGGCCTGCAGAGGCTCCATATATATACACACAGATTTTAAAATACCTGTATTTATATTTAGCCGACAAATTTATATTATTTTAATTTATCTATAACAAAAACCATATTTTAATATCGTCGTGCTCAAATAAGAACATTCCAAGATGCAATGTGATTGTAAAACATTTGCAGACTAGCCACATTGTCTTGACACAACAGGTGTTTGGTTGTATAAGGTGTCCGGGTGCAATAAAACAGCAGCGCTCCATGAACTACAGCTAACAGATACCACCATTTGCTCAATACCGTATCAGCCGCGGCAACAGCGGTAGGCGTTAATGTTATCCCAGCAATATGGACATTCTGAGGCCTACATGTATAGAATTTGCGATAGGAGATATAATCAGTGATATCTTGTTATACTTCATCAACGCATTCTCTCATTCCAATAGGAAAATATCATGTTCAGATTTTTCGTACACAATGGAACACTCCAATATGAAAGGCGATCCTAGATTAAATTATTATTAATATAAATGAACAGGTCAGGATTGTGAATTGGTTGCAGACTAACGGCGTCATTTATCTGCCCGTGGTTGTCAAGCGTGCCACGCGCGTCGGCGGGAATGTGAGACGGGGGCTCCCAGCAAACACGACACATTCACCCAATGCTGGTACAATGTTGTATCAGCGTCGCAGACGGTGGCCCAACAATGTACCAGCATTGGGAGAACGTCTCTTGTTTGCTACTATATAGTTAGAAAGGCACAGTCTTGTTGTATCGTGTGTATAGGCCTGCTTACCAAACACGCTGACTGGCCTATACGTTCTACCGCTAGAAAACTTACCGCTGAACTTACCGCTAGAGAGCTAAAAAATTGTATTAAATTCTACATCTATGTATAATACGAGGTGTCTTTTTGTGACATGAATAGCTAAGAAAAAACATCGCATTATACACGGGGATATACGGTACACTTAGCAACAAACATGTCAATACATTAAGTACTCCAACGTATGAATCAACTGTTGCCAAGAAAGATTTTTTCTCACCGCAACAGTATTAGATATGCAAGTCAATGCATACGCTCAGTGTGCAGTAAGCATGAGAGTGGTGTGGGTTGCTTGCTTACCAGCATAATTATATTAATTATACATTTTATAAATTATAAATTTTACAATATTCAAATAAATTTATGTTGCCACTTTCCAGGCTATGTATTTGGAACATATTGAAATTAGTTCTGGGGGTTTAGTGAAAACATGAATAATCCATTATTTTTTTTTTTACAATTATTATTAAAATAAAATCATGTCAGTTGCGGGAGATTTTTGCTGCAATAAAACCAGTTCATCCTAAAATATATCTTTTTTTTCTGGTTTCATGGTGTGAAAAGTTGTATGCAGTTTTTTTTTTCTACTAAAATAACCCCATAAAGGATGGTCGCATAATCTGTATTGCCTAACCTATTTTATTTTAAAAGCAGGAAATCATGATGGTGAACTACACTACTAAAGGACATACACATGACAGCCAAGTGCAATCAAAAAGACAGCCGATATCAAAATTATTGATATGCACATCCGAAGATGACATTTATTTTATTACATGAAATGCTATAGAGTAGGTGAGAATAAAACCACTAAACACAGATGTGATGTTGTAGGTTTATTGGCTGCTAGGCCATATTCTGCCAGTTTTCCACCATGTAGGCAGAAGTAAAGATACATTTATTGTGTTCTAGGATAGAGGAGTAGAATTAAGCGAAGCAAAAATTTTTAAGGAAATGTGGCAAGGATAATATTCGAATTATCAAGTAGAAGTTATACAAAGATATCTTGGTAATAAAGTGTCAGATTTCTGGCGGTTTACATATGTAAATTATATCAACTGGTATTATGCCTGTGAAAACAAATATTCTATACTCGGGGACAATACAATAACAAGTCAACCTTAAAGTAAATTTTGAGAATCACTGGAAACCAAGGAGATGCAGGGAGATGCGGAAGTTACCAAACTTGATATAATTTGGGTACAGTAGAGGTTGGCATAGCAAGGTAATCTCCTTGGTATCTAGCTATTTTACTTACATCTTCAAGACGTCCCGTTCCATGAAAGAGAAATCGATATATAGACGACTGGGAGGAGGAATCAGGATTATCAAACACTGCAAGCAATCATATTAAATGTTACAACACAAAAGAAAATTTAACTTTTTTACCGCTATTTGTTTGACAAAGAATGTATCTAATGTAAAAAAATATTGAAAAACGGGTTCTGAACAAGTAATTATAATAGTTAGAAATGGTGTGTACTCCCAGAAAACACGAGGTGTTGAGCAATGCTGTTTTAATGGTGGCCCGCCATCTTCGAGGGCGGCTCAACATTAAAACAACATTAAGTCAACGCACCCCGTTTGCTGGGCTGTACACCGGAAAATAATGGGGCCAGTTTAATTGGTGATATTGGCAGTTTGAATAAAAACGTCAATGTTTATGTCAGCCAAAATAGTGTTCTATTGACGAACCAGTGCCACCAGAGTAAACCTGGCAGCAATTATCTCTGCCATTGTGGCTATTAATAAATCTATAAATGATAACTAAAAGAAAACAATCAAAAATACAC
The DNA here is from genome assembly GCA_964017125.1 of Flabesymbios commensalis. Lineage (NCBI taxonomy): Eukaryota > Metazoa > Annelida > Polychaeta > Terebellida > Flabelligeridae > Flabesymbios > Flabesymbios commensalis. The sequence continues at coordinate 80,672,807 of OZ024906.1, read as the reverse complement.
TTACAACCACTTCCTTCCAACTGAGAGTTTTTTGTCTGCATTTCTTGTAATTCATTTTCTAATTCTGATATCTTATTCTCTGCTTCCTTCAGTTTACTGTAACATAATATTCTTGTTTAAATATATGTGACTTGATTATCCTTCTTGCAATCAACATTTACGCAATATCGATATTTGTTTCTTCATTTGTTTCCTTAATATGACAATGTTACATACATGCTACACTCTTGTTATTATTTTCTTCAAAAATTATCAATACAAGAATATTTTAAGGACCAAAGAAGCCCAAATCTTTAGTCCCCTCCATTGTATGAGTGAAAAGGGGTATTTTGTAATACAATAAACATCAATTAAATAACAAACAGGATATAGTATAATATATATTTGCATGACCACTAACTTTTCTGTGGCTACCATTACAGCTTTGGATGTACGCAGCTCATCACTTATTGCCTGTTTGGCAGCAATTTCACTCTGCAATGATGACTGCAAATTCAACAGCTCCATCTTATCTAGCCTCTGAGATCTGCGATTTTTCCAGGTCTTCTCCTGAAAAATGTTTTAAAAATTCACCCATTGAAGGCTATTTGACAGGGTTTTCATATTATCATTATATAATTATTTAGGTTTTGTAAACCTAGGTAAATTATTAAATTGAAAAATGTCATTTGTAATCTTCCACAATCATTGGAATGTATGTCTAATGTTAGGTTTAATTAGGCCTGATATAAATAGTCACGCATTTTGTTGTTTACTAGAGCTCATTGTCTAAATGGAATGTTAAAAGTTATATTATTAGATATAATGCCAACTTAAGAAATTTCAGAGTTATAGCTAAGTGGTCTCAGATGTAAATATGCTAGCTGCTTTACACTCCCCGTTTACATTATTATAATAAACATTTATCAATGTTGAAAGTGACATGCAAAGTTTATACAAGCATTCTGCTATATTTAAAATAATAGAAGGTAATAAATAAACTAGCTTTTCAAAGCCACACCACAAACAATATTCCAATTCACGTGAGATTTTACCCAGCAGACACAAGACGTTGAATCAATGTTGGTTTAACATTGGTCCACTGTCTACGACACTGGACTAACGTTAAACCAACATTGATCCGTCGCCTTGTGTCTGCTGGGTAGTCAATGTTGGTCCAAGTCTGGATACAGTTGCCCAATAATGAATCAATGCTGGATTATTCAAGGATAAATCACTGAATGTGGATACTTACAGGGGGCATACCGGACACTTTTAATCCTTCTAATTCTTCCGTCATTTTTTGCGCCAATGCTTGTAGGTAACCCCGGGCATCTTTCTCATCGCTCACCCTGCAAAATAAATTAAAATATCGCAGAAATGAGATGAACAAGTTTTGATAGAATAAATAATAAAAATGCAGAAGTCTAATTAGCCACCAGATATTTTTAACAAATAACCTGTTTGCAATATTGTACGTAAAGGAGTTTGACCCTTTAACCTCCAAATTATTTAATTTGAATTTTCACCCACTTGAAGTTGTGTCTCGCTGACGCGATCCACAGCTTCAAGTGAGTAAAAATTATACAGATTTGACAAAATGGAGGTCATCTGTTTTCAAATGTTGCTGCTTGATGTCACATTTTATCTTTACCATGTTTAAAAGGTGGTACTTCATGTGCTAATAAAAGATGAAAACCCGAATAATTATATGCGACACCGGCGGCATACCATTGAATGATTTCAGAGATTTGTGCCTCCCACTGTGAAACTGATTCTTGCTTGTCATGCAGGTCACGCGCATCTTCCTCCAACTGCCTTTTCTCATTCTCAAGATTTTTCATATCTTGACGTGACTATATTCAGAAAACAAAACATATATGTTATCAAACTACGAGCTACACCAACAAAAGTAATTAGGAAAGATTATCGAGCTTTCCAAATAATATGATAATTTTTGTGAACATAATCCAGCTTAATGTTGACATCAGAGGGCTAAATTGCTTAATTGAAAAAGTTGCCTAAGCATAGTCCCCATTAACCCTTAAAAGTTAAATATACATTTGTACCCACTTGGAAGTTGTGTCTCGCTACCGCTACCCACAAATTCTGAGTAAAATTACTTCTTCAATTTGCAATCAAAACATAAGTAAATTTGCAGGTCACTACATATTCCAATTTTCTTGATTGAATGACAAATAAAAAGGTTAAAAATGGCTATAGACCTGATTAGCAGTGTAACCCTCAAAGCGCTCAAATATTTTCTTACAAACCCATGGTGACCAAAGGGTTTTTTCAATTTGAAATCATCATAAATGTTCTTGCTAGCTCTTTCTGGTTCATTTGAATACAGATTCTCCGTGTACACGGCCATTATAAATATTTTTACTCTTACAGCGCAGGGATCGACTTCAGACGTCAGAATCTGACATCTACAGACGTCAGAGTCTGACGACTAAAGTAGATCCATACACTGCAAGGGTTAACCCATAGACCCCTGATGGCGACTACAGTAGACATTCTGTGTTTTTATAAACACCTGTATAACCAGTTGCTAAAAGTGAAATATACCTGTAATCTTAAAACACATTAATTTTCAGTCACTTGAAGTTGTGTGTCGCGGTAGCGAGACACAACTTCAAGTGTGTTACCTATTTGGATTGAGATCCATATAGGTGGGTTTATGTTTTGTTTGTAGCTTTATTTACTGAGTCATTCCCCTCAGCTTCTCATTGCAGTCAGTGCAGACAAAATGCAACAGGATTTGTCTAGTTCACTGAATGTATATGATTAGGCTGTAGGCTTGGCTGTTGGTATTATCCTTTCACACTATAAGCTGTGGACAAAATTTCCACAGTACTCTTAGCTGCTTTCCTGTGCAAAACAGGGATCCAAAAGTATCCAATCACATACTAAGTTTTCTGCCCAATCATAGAGCAGCTGTTTTATGATTGGCTGCATAAGAGTACTCTCTTATATGACCAATCAGAGAGCTCTTGAATCCATTGCTGTAGTCTCAATCTGGATTCCCAAATCAGTCCTTTGTTTGCCAGCCTGGAGCTAGTTGGGGTGCAGTCTCTTTCTCTATACTTTTTTCTAACCCCTTATAATTCAATATGCCTAAGAAAGCAAACCTTACAGTGGCAGAAATCAAGTCTGCTCTCACAAAAGAAGGCATAAGTTATCCAGCTTGGGCAAAAAGACCAGCCCTTGTGAAGATTTATGCCCAGAATTTCATCCAGGCTGGCTCAAAGACAAGGGGCTCACGACGAAAAAGTACCACTGGCAGTCACACTGACAGTCACAACGTCAACACTGACAACAGCAGCATAGAGACTGAGTCTGAGGTGAGAAAAACAAGATTAAAATACCCAAATGTCACTGATTCCAGCAACGCCAACGATATACCTCTACATATCTTAGACCTGCCACAAATTGCAAATAGAAAACGTAAATTGAAAAGAAGACCTGTTGAGAACACTGACGAGGAATTTTCCGACTACAGTGACAGTGAGGACAATGGACAATATTTCAACGACAAAAAAAAGCCTGCCACTTCTCACGCTACTCAATCTCACTCTCAGACTCGGTCCAGATGCACTGCCAGTGGTAGCGATCGTCATCGCAGTTTTACTTATCCAACGAAATTGAATGATTCTCGGGACATACCCTCTGACCCAAAAGATCAACTCACTTTGAATCTTTTGGCAACCCTAAAAAATTCAATTGACAGACTCAATAGGCATGTGGGTTTGTCGCCGGAAAAAACGGTTCAGTTTGACAGCCAATGTCAACAACATCAACAAACTGACGTCGACCAGCTGGCGGAAACCAGAAGTGCGCATGATCAGCCGTACATGCCACGGGAAGACCGACGCAGGGACAGGACGACCGCACGGACCAGCCACCAGCCAATGGGAGGAGACGACACAAGCGCCATGCCGATGACGTCACCGGAATTCACCAGACTGCCATCACACTCACAGACTTCACACACATCACAGTCACAACACTTCCAGCCAAGGAATGAAAACACAGCCGCACCAGGTCAATACGATTTGGCATCAGCCTACTCTTCTCTACATGCTCCACAGAGTGCCTACACACAACAATTCCAACATCAAGATGACACTGCTTGGAGCCAGCAGACACCATTCACCCATGGCCACGGGCATACGCAATCAGCGGGACCTTCCACCTCAAGCTACCGCAGTGACAGTCAACACAGCGCTGCAGTACCCAGGCACAGCACCGCCGGCGGCAGTAACGGTGGACACAACATGTCACATAGACTTACTATGCCTATGGCCATGGGCGTGCATGGTGTAGCTCCTGATGCAATCAGCCATGTTGACATTGTGTCAACTAGACTAAAGCAAGACATTATCCGAGGTAAGGATGTTAACCTTGCTGCTCTTCTGTCTGGCTATAATCCAGAAATTGACCATTGTAATCGTCATCTGGTGATCGGTGAGAATGTAGTTCCTCTGAAGCCGTTGCCCGACACACGTTTGTCGCGAAATTTGAAATTGGATGAATTTATCCTAGCTTTTTCAGTTTATCGCAATATTATGTGCGACACTTTCCCACAAAGACGCTCAGAACTTGATGCTTATTGTAATGAAATAATTTTAATGGCAACCAAATTCAGAGGAACTGGGTTCTATGATTACCATAAAGCTTTTTCAGCCAAGGCAGCCGCTTTATTGCTGAATCAAAATATAAAACTGGATTGGTCCCTCAGGGATAATGGTTTATTTAGTTATATTTTTGCCGGTCAAAGGGTGACTACTTGCTCTTCATGCAGTTCGTTGGATCACTCCACCGAATCTTGCTCTCAGACTCAAAATCAAATTAAACCAAGAAATTCCTATAAGGGTCAAAGTAATAATTACCATAGTTCTTCATCCAAAAATTCCACATCGACCGATTTAGATCGCAGGGGTCGCCGCCGCATTATGCACGGAGGTCAGGAAATTTGCAACAATTTTAATTCTCCAAACTCTTGTACACGAGATAACTGTCAATTTCTACATATCTGTCAGAAGTGCAAAGATAGTCACCCTTACGGAAAAAATTGCAGACAATTACCTGCAACCAAAAAAAATGCGACAAAACAGTCGAATTCTGTCAATGATCGTCATTGACTAGTTGAGAATCCTATTGTTTCTAGCTTGGATACTTTTCATGCAATTGACATGAAGGCATCAACACCTATTAAAGTAGATATCCTACAAGATTTTTTGGGGGACCATCCAGATAAAAAATTTGTTCATTATTTATTGTCAGGTTTAAAAATGGGTTTTCACACAGGTATATCAATTTTACCTACTGTTTCTTTTCAATGCAAAAATTTGCGTTCCGCAGATATAGAGCCGCTCGAGGTAGACAAATTGCTTGCCAGTGAGCTAAACAAAGGCTATATTATTGGTCCTTTTCTCAAACCACCTTTTGCAAAATGCAGAATAAATCCACTTGGCATCGTAACCAAAAAATTTTCGCAGAAAAAACGCCTAATTGTAGATTTCTCTGCTCCTCATGACAATGATCTGCATCCTAGCATTAATTCACTTATAGACAAACAAGAGTTTTCTTTAAAATACGTCAAAGTTGACGACGCTATACAGGTGATACAAAAATTTGGAAAAGGTTCAATCCTGTGCAAAACAGATATAGTAGATGCCTTCAAACTTATTCCAATACACCCTTCTTTGTGGCATTTACATGGCATTTTTTGGAAGGGAAAATACTACTTTTATGTACGTTTAGCTTTTGGATGTCGATCCAGTCCAAAAATATTTGACACTCTCTCAACAGCAATATGTTGGATAATTCAAAATAAGTTTGATATATCTGTACTATTCCACCTGTTGGATGATTTTCTTAGTATTGACAAACCAGATGGTGATACCGATCATGGTACAGGTCTGCGGACAATGTCCGTGCTTACTCATGTTTTCAAACTCTTGGGTATTCCATTGTCACCACAAAAAACAGTGGGACCCACTCTTAGCTTAGAATACCTGGGGGTAATCTTAGATTCGGAAGCATTGGAAGCAAGACTTCCTTTGGATAAGGTGAAGCGTATCTCTGATTTTCTATCATGGTTCCTTTCCAAAAAACATTGTAGACAAAAAGATGCTCAGCGTCTTCTAGGTTTTCTTTGCTTTGCTTGTCGTGTGATTCCTCTCGGACGCCCTTTTGTCAGTCATTTTATCAATCTGATCAAAAAAGCTAGAAAACCTTATCATTGTGTAAGTTTAAACAAGGAATGCAAGCGTGATTTACAGCTCTGGCTAAAATTTCTAAATTCGTGGAATGGCATCTCTCTCTTTCGGGACAATCACAACACATCGGCTGATGATTTGCATTTATTCACAGATGCTTCCGGAACTATTGGTTACGGTGGATATTTTCAGGGTGCTTGGTTTAATGGGAAATGGCCAACACGGCTACCAGACTTTGTCAGTAATTCTTTGTCAATTGCTTTCCAGGAAACATTCCCCATTCTCATTGCAGCAAAATTATGGGGCACTTCCTGGGCTCGTAAACGTATTATTTTTCATTCTGACAATCAAGCTACTGTAGCTATCTTAAATAAAGGTCGATCGGGCTCACCCCCAATCAACCACTTGATGCGTCAGCTGGCTGTAATAGCAGCTACCTGTTCTTTTTCATTCTCTAGCATCTATGTTCCGGGTGTTGAAAATGGCATTGCTGATGCTTTATCACGTTTTCAGATGGAGCGATTTCGTCAGCTTGCTCCAGATGCAGACATTCTACCTTGCCCAATCAACTTCGATCCAATGAAGCTTTAAAGCATGCGGTTCAAGTTTATCAACAAGCCTCTTTGTGTAAAAGTACGTCCAGGGCTTACAAAACAGGATTTAATAAATACTTGACATTTGCAGCTATGCATTTGGTACCTTTTTCATGTCAACACCTGCCTCAAATATCTGAAGAAATATTGATTTTCTTTGTTTCACATTGTGCTTCGCGGCTTCATTTAACTTATCACACTATAAAAAATTATTTATGTGGGATTAAGTATCATTATATCAGTAATGCGGGTATGAACCCTCTGCAAAAAAATGATGGCTCTCAGCTGTTCAAACTTTTCCTGATTATGAAAGGTATTAGACGTCAAAGTTCAAAATCCTCAAGAACCAGGTTACCTATTACTTCTTCAATTTTATATCAGATTTGCCATCTTTTGAATTCAAGTATTTATGGGGCATATAACGATAAGTTATTAAAAGCAGCGTCATGCTTGGCGTTCTATGGTTTCCTACGTTGTGGTGAGTTCACTACTCGTACTTCTCATGTTGACCCCTCCACAACTATCTGTTTAAAAGATATTTCCTTTGGGAAAATTGGGATCACTTTCACCTATATGTCGGTATTAATAAAATCCTCAAAAACAGATCCTTTCAGAAAAGGATGCAGAATCAAATTACATGCAATTCCGAGTCTAAGCTGCCCTGTTACAGCTATGCTAGATTTTTGGGATATGAGATCCAGGTTTACTAGACATCCAAATTCACCACTTTTTCTGTTAGCAGATGGTGGTGTCTTATCCCGTTTGATATTTATTGAAAGAATACGCTCAATTTTAAAGGAACTAGGTCATAACCCAAATGTTTACGCGGGTCATTCTTTTCGTATTGGAGCAGCAACTAGTTCAGCTTCAGTTAATACACCAGATCATTTAATAAAAACATTAGGGCGTTGGTCCAGCGATTCTTATCAGTTGTATATCAGAACTCCTGATTCTTTAATTAAAAATGCACAGGTCAATATGGCGTTTTCAGATTTGTAACACAATTCACACAGTTTATTATATATGCTTTGTCATGACCTCTACGTAGATATTTTCTACTGTGTTTATGTACATTGTTGTAGAATTACAATCATACATTGTATCTTTAGTTTATACTATCTAATCATAATTTTGTTTATAAATGATGTGGTGTACACAGTAATCTGCGCTAGTTCTTATATTTCCAGGTCATGTCTGGGCTCAAGAGATGACAGAGGGGGTCTGATGCTACACGTACCTCTGCCGAGGTTGTATGCTGGCAAGATAAAAAAAAGACATTCACGGCTACACATTTCATTATGATGCGTTGCCTTGCTACAAGTTTAATCACTTTGTACATGTACATCTATAACTATCCCATTGCCCTGGTGGTCAATGTATTACATATAGCTACACTGCTCAATGTATATAATTTCATTGTTACACATGTATGTATTTTTAAACTACAACTGATTGTTTTTATCTTGCTCTAAAGGTTTTACACCTCGACCCCCTCTGGCTTTATTTTCAGTATCTGTATGCATTAAAGTCATAATCGGTCCCATATTTATATAGGTACTGTGTATGTTTGTGTTGTTTTGCTATGTTTCTACTAACACTGCCCTACCTTCACTTCCTTCTCGGAGAGTCAGGCTAGTTGGCACATGCCAACACAGTCGTCTTCATAGTTTATGCAGACTCAGGTAAATCACGATACTTGTCAATGTGGGTCAGGGATGACTTGATAATACAGATTGAGTTCTATCCGCACCACTCTCGAGTATCTTTATGTGATTTCTGCTGTATATTTTATCTCTGGTAAATCACGATACTTGTCAACGTGGGTCAGGGATGTCTCAGCCGAGCTCCATCCGCACCACTCTCGAGTCTCTCTAGGTGATTTACGCTTTTCATGTATCTTTCATCTCTGGTAAATCACGATACTTGTCAACGTGGGTCAGGGATGACTCGACCCTACGGTTCGAGTTCCATCCGCACCACTCTCAGGTCTCTATTTATGTGATTTACGCTTTCATGTATCTTTCATCTCTGGTAAATCATGATACTTGTCAACGTGGGTCAGGGATGACTCGACCCTACGGTTCGAGTTCCATCCGCACCACTCTCAGGTCTCAATTCATATGATTTACGCTTTCATGTATCTTTCATCTCTGGTAAATCACGATACTTGTCAACGTGGGTCAGGGATGACTCGATCCTACGGTTCGAGTCCCATCCGCACCACTCTCAGGTCTCAATTCATATGATTTACGCTATCATGTATCTTTCATCTCTGGTAAATCACGATACTCGTCAACGTGGGTCAGAGATGACTCTTCAAGCTCCATCCGCACCACTCTCGAGTGTCTTTATGTGATTTACACTTTTTCATTCTGCACTCCACCTCGCTCTCTTGGGGGCTCTCATTCCCTTTCTGGGGGTTCTCCTTCCAGGTCTTTCGCTTTGGGCATTCGATTGCCATCTTGGCCCCCAATCGTGCTCTCAAGCAGCCTCAGCAGCATCATGATACGCGGCAGGGTAGCCTCACTCATGAGACACAGCACTAATGCTTCCTCATGACCCAGAGAATTACACCCCCCTTATGATGCTGGAGAACTCCCAAAAAGCCAATTGTAATATAATGAATAAACTGTAGTTTGAGTAATTACTGACTTGGTCTCATTTCATTCGTCTTCATATATATCACAATCGTCTGAACCGAACTTTTTCTAAACACTTATCGTAAAATTGACATAAATGTTACCTATTTGGATTGAGATCCATATAGGTGGGTTTATGTTTTGTTTGTAGCTTTATTTACTGAGTCATTCCCCTCAGCTTCTCATTGCAGTCAGTGCAGACAAAATGCAACAGGATTTGTCTAGTTCACTGAATGTATATGATTAGGCTGTAGGCTTGGCTGTTGGTATTATCCTTTCACACTATAAGCTGTGGACAAAATTTCCACAGTACTCTTAGCTGCTTTCCTGTGCAAAACAGGGATCCAAAAGTATCCAATCACATACTAAGTTTTCTGCCCAATCATAGAGCAGCTGTTTTATGATTGGCTGCATAAGAGTACTCTCTTATATGACCAATCAGAGAGCTCTTGAATCCATTGCTGTAGTCTCAATCTGGATTCCCAAATCAGTCCTTTGTTTGCCAGCCTGGAGCTAGTTGGGGTGCAGTCTCTTTCTCTATACTTTTTTCTACCCACCTCCTCCCTCATCCATCCTCTCTTCTTATTTCATACTAACATATTCAAGTTATATAGGGAGCTTCTCCAGCAACATAAGTGGGCATTCGATTGCCATCTTGGCCCCCAATCGTGCTCTCAAGCAGCCTCAGCAGCATCATGATACGCGGCAGGGTAGCCTCACTCATGAGACACAGCACTAATGCTTCCTCATGACCCAGAGAATTACACCCCCCTTATGATGCTGGAGAACTCCCAAAAAGCCAATTGTAATATAATGAATAAACTGTAGTTTGAGTAATTACTGACTTGGTCTCATTTCATTCGTCTTCATATATATCACAATCGTCTGAACCGAACTTTTTCTAAACACTTATCGTAAAATTGACATAAAACTGAAAATTTGAATTGAATAGATCAGTGCTGCAGGGGTTAATCACAGCAAAATTTAAATAAGTGCAGAAGAGCCAATTATCATAACTCACACTCTCAACTTCTATCAGTAGTTTGTGACATTCTTCTTCTAAATCAACCTTCTCTCTGTGAAATCTTTGCTGTAAAGCATCGAGTGCTTCCTGTTGATCTCTCGTCGAGTCTTGTCGGATTGCGCTCACTTGTTCTCTCAACTCTCTGCAAACGTTTTCTGCATCTAATCGTCTGGAATCAAGTTCAGCCAAATGCTCCTGAATAGACTTCATCTCGCCAGAATGTTTGATAGTTAAAATTGTTAAAGCTTCTTCGTGCTCCACATCACGTCTTTCAAGCTCTGTTTTTAATCTGAAGAGGAAGGAAACATTATCATTTATACTTAGCATTAACCACTGAGGGCAACTCTTCTTGTTTTCAATACTTTTTATGATATCAAACTTCAGTTTCTGTGAGATAAAATACATGTACAATCAGTATGAATTGCAACCGTTTTGTCTCAAATTAGACAAATATGAGTAATTTTCAGCCACATGAAGTTGTGTATAGTGGTAAATAGCCACATCCTCAAGTGAATGAAAGATTAAATTAAAGAACCTAGTGGGTGAATGGTTAATTAAAAATGACTTAAGTGATCAATAATTTATGACAAATCAACACATTTGTTAACTTCCTTGCTTAAATACTAAAATAAGAATTCAAAATGGACAAATAGCTGTACTTTAGCACTGGAGATGTTTTCAACCTTTAGAACACTGATGTCGACTACAGTAGACAATCTGTTTTTAATAAGCACCTGCATAACCAGTTGTTAAAAGTAAAATATGCCTTCAATCTTGAAACACTGATATATGTTAGGACTTAAAAGTTGATAAACTATATAAATTTTTTAGTCACTTGAGGTTGTGTGTCGCGGTAGCGAGACACACTTTTAAGTGATTAAAAATTTAAAATGAATAGTTCTAGAAGTTAATGCTTGCAAACACTACGTAAGATTTAGAAACAATACCTGGTGATCTCCTGTGTCGTATCTAGGCTGGTTGCACTTGCTGATCTGCCAAGAGATCTCTGTTTTAATGACTCTAGCTCTTGTTCCAGCTCTCTTGAAAACATTTCTGCCCTTTCACGTAGCTTTTTTTCATGCGCCGCCTCACCCTGACTGTCATCAGCCGCTGATTGCAGCTGAGAGTACAATACAAAAATGTTAAAATTTTGAAAAATTAAAGTCGCAACATCATTTTACAGTGTACATTTATATACCATATTTAGTGTAATGCATTGACCCTTAAAGCGTTAAATAAATATAATAAAAAAAAAAAAAAATTCACGCACTTGAAGTTGTGTCTTGTTATCGCGATCCACAACTTCAAGTGCATGAAAATTACTCATATTTATTTAACATTTATGTCCTGAACGACAATTATATTCAAGGAGAATGGTTGGTTATGGCAGGCACACTTTAGAGAATTAACCGTGCAGATAGGGTGAAGTGGAAACAGTTTTTTATCAAATAAAAGAAGCAAATAAACACAGTAAACAGTGAGGGTTATTAATTGATAACTTCTTACATCTCTTTTGACTTTTTCTAATTTCAGAATATCTTGTCTAAGACTTTCCATTTTCCTGATAGAATCATCGAGTTCCTCCTCTTTTGTACGAAGTTGCCTGGATAATTTCTGTTTTTGAGACCTCATTTCTGTCAATCTGTTAAAATAAAAGGATACCAGTATATTAGTAATCTTGATTGACTGCACTTCTAACCTAATTGCAGTGTCAATCACATAAAATAGTCTTATCTTAATTCACAAAGTACATACATTTTTAAAGCTGAGAATAAAATTATAATCTCGTTAAAATATTAGATAAAGGATTAGCCCTTGAAGCACTATACAATACAAATTTGGGTAAAAATTACTTATATATACACAATTTGAATAAACAAATTTAAAGCTAATTCCTCATTCAAATTATTTTGTCAGTTATAGATGTAATTAGAAAAGTTTAGAATACTTTTCATTGATGTCGGTAAAATCCTCTAAGGCTTGTTTTCTCTGAGCCATGGCATCTCGGATTTCTTTATTTTGCTGTTTATGCTTTTCCTGGTGGTCCTGAAGCTCCTGAAAGTAATAAATAAATGTAACATATCCCTTGGGAAATTGGAATATTTCCAGTTTCAAATGACAAAAAATAATATCATTTTTGCCAAATGCACATCTTCAAATTGAGCTATTTGACTAACTGAGCATCTACGACAAATGATATTATCCATTTTCAGTGACATATTATTTGGTCTAAAATCAGCTTAAAAACATAGATATACAGGCTCAGCAGGAAAACTGTTGAAATCATAGAATAACATAGCAGCGTAGCAGGATGTTAAAAATCGCATCTACTACGCTAAATCATAGATGCTGGCATCTCTTCTTTGTTCAGCAAAGTCAAAAGGCAGTATCTGCTTACTTGTAGAGTAAGTAGATACTGCCTTTTGGCTTTACACTTCAGTTGTGTTCATGACTGTTAACCCTTAAATCACCGGTACCGATTACATTTGTTTTTTAACATTTTGTATTAGCACATTGCCTATCACCTTTTAAGCATGCTGACACGTGACACCAATCGGAAAGATTTGAAAATACTAGATCTCTAATTTGTCAAATCTGAATAATTTTCACACACTTGAAGTTGTGGACTGCGTCAGCAAGACACAACTTCACGTCAGTGAAAATTCAAGTTGATTATTTGGCGGTTAAAGGGTTAATAGCGAGTGGCGCATCCTTATCAGGAATTATCCTACCTTATGAGCTCCATCTTTCTCCTGTGTCAGCACACGTATCGTCTTCTCCAACGATTTCAATTGACCTGATTTTTTGGATTCTTGCTGCTCTACATCTTTTCGCAAGCTCACAACTTCTTCTGTTAATGGACTTAACTCTGAAGATGACAATATTAAAGCAACAATAATTTTTGTGTTACCAGCTTAGATAAATCGTTTTAAAATGAAAATTTGTACATTTTAATGAAATCAAATCAGACAGTATTTAAAAATAAACAAAAATACATTTTTAAAACAATATTATATCTCTATAAATAAAAAGATAGAACTCCTTTGTCATCATTACTGTCACATCGCTCAGCTATGCAAGAACTCCTCTACTGCATGAATTCAGAGATGCATAAGATGCTGACAGGTACATTAAAATATTTTCTCTACTTCTAAAAACTTTTTTATTTATTTTGTAACTATTCAGGTCTCATAGTAAACACTTCAAGTATGTTACTATGTTATACTAGAAGTAACTACAATAGCTCAGTATATATTGCCACCTACCAATTATCTTTCGCTGAAGAGCTTCATTTTCTTGCTGTAATCTGCTGATCTCTTCATTTCCACCATCATTTATTGGCTTCGATGGCTGACCACTTGAAATATTTTCTGTGCAATGCGAGTAGAAAGTAAATTTTTATTATCACAAATTGATGGCACAGAATAGTCATCATAATACTGAAGAGCTTGACTAGCCCAGTAAATGCAAAACATTTGTATGACATTCATACAACGTTGGCCCAACGTCTTCGACGTTGGTCCAGCATTGTATAAATCATGTTATACAAATATTTTGCCTTTATATTACTGAGGATGGGCTTCTAGATTTATAATACATATTACCAATAACATACATCACAGCAAGTGGTTGTCATTAAACACAGAATAGTCATCATAATACTGAAGAGCTTGACTAGCCCAGTAAATGCAAAACATTTGTATGACATTCATACAACGTTGGCCCAACGTCTTCGACGTTGGTCCAGCATTGTATAAATCATGTTATACAAATATTTTGCCTTTATATTACTGAGGATGGGCTTCTAGATTTATAATACATATTACCAATAACATACATCACAGCAAGTGGTTGTCATTAAAACTTAAAGCACTACATTAAAGAATTTAGATTTTGGAAGTTGCCTCTCACCACCACGACTCACAATTTCAAGTGGATGAAAATTACTCATCTTTGTATGGCATTCAGCACATAAAAACGGGCTTCAGTGGTGAAAGGGTTAAACCTGTAAACCATCATGATGCATCGAAGCAACATTTTGCATTCCTCACGAATGACTTAATTTCCAACATCTAGGTGTTTTAAAATGATTCTTTTCGAGGGAGTCTTTTAATAATAAGCACAAATATAATTGTTTTTAATTTGTTTTATTAGCAGGGTAAATCTCAGTTATGGGGAATGAAATGAGTGCTTAAAATCAATTTTTGAAAAGTTTGGTCTCAAATTAAACGAGTGAGAGTATTTTTCACCCACTTAGAAGTTGTGGGTCGGGCTAGTGAGACACAACTTGAGGTGGGTGGAAATTAAAATAACATAATTTAGCTGGCAGATGGTTGGTCGAGTAATGCAGAATATCTCACCCAATTTGTTAGCTAGTTCAGCTTTCTCTCTCTCCAGTATCTTTATGTGTCGCTCATATGCTTCTGTGGCAGCAGGATCAGCACTGCTTGCTGACGACTGATCCGCTAAGACACCAAGGTCAGAAAGAGGCCTGCAACAAACATGGCATAAACAACTTAAAATTACATTAAACCTAAACATTTTTTTATACATTAAATGAGTGTCCAAAAAATAGGTTTTAAATAACATTAGGTGTACATATTTGTAGTTTGTAGAATTTATACTCCATGGAAAGTACATCACGTGTACACATTTATAGTATAATTATATGCATAGAAAGTTAAGATTTTAAAAAATAGATAATTATAGATAAACATGAAAAACAAATCACTATCTAGGATATCATTATACCACTAGTCGACAGTTTCTTTTTGCTAGGATTTACTTTGCAATAGACAGAACACATGGTTATTTTTATAATGGACAATTTTTTTTAATTAGTTCCAATGTAATGCTTATTTTTCAGAATATTAAACTGAAATTGTATTTCCTTATAAATCTAAAAAACAGTGTTTTATTTTGTTAATGATCAGTGGTGGACTTAATAAGTTGTGGTTGGTATTTCAAATTAATTTTTGTGCCACATAATGGTGATTGTCAGTCAGCGAAGGCTAGTTAATGATATCGTATTGAAATATACAAGTAAAGTATTTTGATGCTTATAGGTGATATCTTATATATAAATTTGTACTTGGTCAATGTATGTGTAGCATCTATTTTAAGCACATTTAATCATTTAAATTGATTAAGTATATAACACCTGTTTACTAAATGTTATTATTCTGACTGCTCTTTTTTGTGACAAGATGATCTTCTGTGAAATAGTAGAATAGTGCTTAGCACTTTACAGAGCTTATATTAACCCCTATCCTGCTGATCATCATTTAACCTGTTTTATTAGTTGATCAAATCACTTATATCGGGAATGAAATGGGTGTTTTCAAAAACATCCAAGATTTGTAAATGTCTGGTCTAAAATGAACAAATATGACTCACTACTTCAGGTTGAGAATCGCGATAGTGAGACACAACCTCAAGTGGTTGAAAATTTTAATAAATTAACTCCAAAAATTTTTGTTTTACCAGGTGTGTGCAATGTTTTATGAGCTGAGTTAAAATAAATGTATATTTATAGCTATGCAAATCATTGCCTAACATAACATCAGGCCGCAGTTTCATTTTGCTAGCATTAATTTTGCACTAGTGCTTAGCTATTTAACTCAATGGGAGAATTAGATGCTCAAAGTCTAGTGCTTGTATCCATTCATTCGTCACTTCGATTATTAGATTGATGTTGATACTTGGCGAAGTGGAAAAAGTTTATTTTATCATACATGCTGTTTTACATTAACATAATACCGGGTACATGTTACGTACAGAAAATTGGCAAAACGGTAACCAAAAAATTGTCTTCCATAGCGACATGCATTGCCAGGAAGATGTGAGTAATGAACAAATTTGAATCAAATCGCAGACATAGTGATCTTATCTATCACCAAAACTTTGTTTTCTTAACTTCATATTTATAGCTATGCGAATCATTGCCTAACATAACATCAGGCCACAGTTTAATTTTGATAGCATTAATTTTGCACTAGTGCTTAGCTATTTAACTCAATAAGAGAATTAGATGCTCAAAGTCTAGTGCTTTTATATATCCATTTTACCCCTTTCCTATCTATATCTTATATATATCATCTAAAAATCTAAATACTTGGCAAATGATATAAGAATAATACAATTTTAAATTATTAACATGTTGAAAAATATTCGGTCAAGATTTAATGGTCCACAAAGTAATACCCGTTGCATATGTTGTAATTTTCAACTGGCCAAATGATATTAATCTGCGCTTTTTATTATTAAGATGCTGGTCATTATTTATTTTATGTCAGTGAAAAATTAGCTGGACAACAATACGGTTACCTGAGAGAAAATACATTACAAGTTTTAAGCTAAATGGTATAAAAAAATGTCAAATTTTTTTTAAATAATGTAGTGACATGCGTTCCAGGGTCGGTGTAAGGACTGAACAACCATGAAAATTAACCACTGCTGTGAAAAAAAAATCATTCGAAATGTTATCAGTAAAACACTGATTGCTTGTTGACAAAGAGCACATTAGAAAAGTGCTTAACCATGTACCTTAGCCACTAGTACCTTAATTCGGTCAAAAACTGTACTGAAATCATTAACTTAGATAAATAATTATGTATAGCTATGCAAATCATTGCCTAACATAACATTAGGCCGCAGTTTCATTTTGCTAGCATTAATTTTGCACTAGTGCTTAGCTATTTAACTCAATGAGAGAATTAGATGCTCAAAGTCTAGTGCTTTAATATGTACATTCATTCTTCACTTGGATTACTAGGTATATGTCGACATTGTTAACAGTACAAAAGTGCTTACAAAGTTGCATATGACATTTTAATAAAACATAATACACAATATTGCCACATTCATAAATAATAGCTGGCAGCAAACCACGGTGATTTTCATTGTGAGATGATGAAGTTAATTTTCGTCATTATCATTTTTGGGAATAAAAATAATTTCATATTTTTATATTTATTAAAATGGTTTTCAGTGGTAATTTATAGCTATGCAAATCATTGCCTAACATAGCACTAGGTCGCATTTTCATTTTTGCTAGCATTAATTTTGCACTAGTGCTTAGCTATTTAACTCAATGAGAGAATTAGATGCTCAAAGTCTAGTGCTTTAATACATCATTTCTTCTAAATATCATCTAAAAAATTGCTTACATACTTGGCAAATGGAATTAGAAGAAATAAACTTTAAATTATTAACAAACTAGGAGGGAAATTCGACGCATATGCGTCAATTGTATGCCTCCGCCAGCTGGCGGCAATTTTGATTATCGGTGGAAAGCTGAAAATATAATCAGGTCATCTCCATACTCATGAGTGACTTCACATAAAAAATTGGAGATCATTATTTTCCAAGTTATCACGTTAACAAAACATTTTTTTGAATCTTTTACATTGACCTTTGAGCTATGACCTTGACCTTTGGTAAAAAAAAATTGCCGGAGGGGTTAAACATTTGTATAAATTATGAATTTAATCTGTTGGACCATGTTGACGTAGTAGCCAAAGCTGGCGGCGTACGGCGGGTTGACAAAATCAATATGGCCGCCGTAGCCTCGTTTTTGGCCGCACATGAAAACGGACAATACCAATAGACTCGCAGACAAGACTCAAGACATAGACTCCAGATCTATATATACCGAGTTTCAAAGCACTACTGTGAATTGTAAAAAAAAAATTTAGTCAAAAAAAAATTTAGGCGCCAGCTGGGGGCCCATTTTGATTATCGGTGGAAAGCTGAAAATCT
The DNA here is from genome assembly GCA_964017125.1 of Flabesymbios commensalis. Lineage (NCBI taxonomy): Eukaryota > Metazoa > Annelida > Polychaeta > Terebellida > Flabelligeridae > Flabesymbios > Flabesymbios commensalis. The sequence continues at coordinate 80,654,584 of OZ024906.1, read as the reverse complement.
AATCAGGTCATCTCCATACTCATGAGTAGCTTCAAATAAAAAAATGGAGAGATGCAGTAATTATTTTCCAAGTTATCACCTTAACAAAACATTTTTTTAAATCTTCCACCTTGACTTTGACCTATGACCTTGACCTTTGGTAAAAAACTTTTGCCGGAGGGGTTGAAAGTTTGTATAAATTATGAATTCAATCTGTTGGACCATGTTGGCGTAGTAGCCAAAGCTGGCGGTGTAGACCGGATGGACGGACGGCCGGGCACCCGGACGGACAACCCGAGAACATAATGCCTTCGTGGCGGAGGCATAGAAATCGCTACTTGGAAAACACTACTTGAAAGAAAAGACAAAACAAGTTTTAAGTAAATGGTATAAAAACAGTCAGAAAATAATTTGAAATGGTCACATATGGTGGGGGGGGGGGGGGGCAATGTATCAGTGTTTCATCAAGCTATTTCTAGCATGGAGCATCGCCATGTTGCTTTTAGTTAGCACCATGGTGCCCTTCATGAGCACCATGTTGACCTTCATGAGCGCCATGTTGCCCTTTTAATACTCAGACAGTGAAATGCCTCTTTGAACTATTGTTGCATCATATTCAACCCACTCAGGCCATTGTCAGAGTGGAAAAACAACCCAGTCACTGATATATGTTATCTCTGATTGCTTGTTGACAAAGAGAAGAGTAGTAATGTGCTTAGCAGTAGTGCCTTAACCAGTAGCACCTTAACTTGGTCCAAAACTCGGTTTCACTAATTTAGATAAATGAATGTGTATAGCTATGCAAATCACTGACTAACATAACATTAAGCAGCAGTTTTATTTTACTAGCATCAATTTTGCGCTAGTGCTTAGCAATTTGACTCAATGAGAGAATTAGATACTCAAAGTCTAGTGCTTGTATCCATTCATTCTTCACTTGGATTACTAGATAATGCTGCTACTTGAAACAGTATAAGTGCTTATAATTTCACATAATATTAACTAACACAAATTAATACCTGGTTGCAAGTGAGTGATGTTCATTGTCATTTTTGCAAGAATTAAATAATTTCAACTTTTATATAATATAATATATTTTTAAACAATTATTATTTTGAGATATTTTAGAGGAACCAAATGAAAATGGCAGTGGGGGAAACTGAAGAAGACCAGTCCAGTCTCCACATCAAACATGAGACATCGACCCAACATTGGGGGAATGTCTTGTGTTTGCTGGGGTAACTCTACTGAATTGTCAGTCGGACTGTTGGCTTACATTCTGTTAATGAATTATTTACATCACCTTCATTTGATATTGCCCCCCTCCTCTCAGTCACACAGGGATTACTCTGGCACCCCAAAAAAGTGTGCTATTAGGGCACACTCAGTCAAAATGTTATGTGCCTTTTTGGACATTGATGTGCCCATGCAGTTTTCAGACGAGGTCAGTACCGAGTTGGTGTTTTTTTAAATACAAATTGCTTTAGTAGACTATATCATTCTGGAATTATTAATGTGGGGGAGGGGGGGTGGAGTATTACACCCTTTTCTTTTGTTTATCATTATGGTGTACACTGCAAGTTAACTAACGATTCTTTTTAACTTTGAACTCCAGAATCAGAAATGAACAATTACGCACTGACACTGTGACACTGTGAGTGATGATTTCGTGGGGTAGGGGGTGAGGTAAATTTTTAATTATCTATCCTGGTTGTCAAGACCAATCATTTATTAGCATAGTCTGCTTTAAATTTAGCATTTAAGCTCATGTGCCTACTACAATATAGGACTATGTATATATAGCCCAACTATTATTACATCGCAATTGTCAAGATAATGATTTTGTGGGGGAGGGGGTGGGATAAATTTTAAATTATCTTTATTGCTTGTAATGACCGATCATTTCTTCAGTGCAGTCTGCTTAGATTTAGAATTTAGCATTCAGCGACTATCACCAAAAGCCAATTGTGCGATGCTGATTTTGTGGGGGAGGGGGTGGGGTAATTTTTCAAAATATATGTTTCCTGATTGAAAAAAACTATCACTTCTTCAGCCTAATCTTTAGATTTAGCATTTAAGCATATCTAGGCCTACTAGGTAGATAGCCTATAGTAGACAACCAACTAATCCGGAGCGTTGAGATATTGGGGAAGGGGGTGGGGTAAATTAATAATTATCTGTAATTGTTGTCTGGCCTAATCTATATTAGCAAAATATAGAATTGGTGTGGTTCACTGTGGCCTTCAATCCTTCATGTATACCAGAAGCAGACGATTTATTAGGCTAACCTAAATGCCTATATTATCTCTCACCCAGAGTCAGAGGGTTCACTTCATATCTGGACATATTCCCCTACAAAATTAGTTTTAGATTTGTTTATCACAAGTATAAAGTTAACTATAGGACTGATAAACTGATAAACTTATAAAGAGACAGCAGGCACGATGGCTAGTCTGCTTTTGACAATGAGTTGAATCAGTGTGAAACTGAAAGTAACTTGCCTGGTAAGTAACTGGAATTTGATTTGGTAATGTTATTGTTGATAGTTTACTCAACACGTGTCATAGTGAATCTCGGTCAGGTCATGGGTCATTGGGCCTTCAATTTCTCAGCAGCGTCATCTCGGTCATGCTTGCCCTCTAGACTAGGCCTATTACAAACATCGTCGACGGCAAGGGAAGACTTGTCCAACAACAATAAAAAACGTATTGATGTGTTCACAATAATCTAAACTTACAGATGCCATTTGACTTTTTTTCAGATTTAAACATCACTATATTCAAAATGCGATCAAAGTATTTGATAAAACATTGAGTCAACTTTTTCTAGTCCATGAAAAAAAGTCAAACACCATATTGAAGATCAGGTGTTGTGCTAAAAGTTGTAATTTATTTCAGGGCCGTATCTTGAAAACTCTGGATGCGCGCTCAAGTGTAAGATCGGTATCTCCGCGTGAAAAACTGTGCGGTGACGCGCAAATTGTGACTCCGCGAGCAAAATGCGTCACTTTTGCGAGCGCGATGTCTCAGCCGTATATGCATCGATTTTGCTGAATATTTGTCATGTCGTCGTGATAATATTAATTGCTATGGAGCTAAAATTTTAGAACGATCGAATAAGAAATGAGCGAGTGGCAGCCTGATACACTCGTCAAAATTATCGAAAACTCCCAATTTTCAAATCCACTAGTCGAGGGCAATGCGCTCCTAGGGCACACTAGACGTGACAGTGATGCGGCATTTGAAATGTTAATGCGTCAATGACGCGAGGGCGCAGCCCAAAGTGATCCCTGGTCACATTTTGTATTTCAAAAAAATTATCTTTATCTGTCCTCTACTTTTCAAAAACAGTGCATTTATATTTGTCATTGGTCAAAAAAATTATTGTTTTGTTTTATGTGAACAGCTGGGAAAAATAGGGTTTGTAGATAGAGCGTTTTCATCTCATTAGAACTTCGAAAATTATCTATTTTTCAAAAGCATCCATATTATGTTGATAGTTTACCTTCCGACCAACCCTGGTTTGATACGAACCAAAAGTCGACTTCACATTATGTTAGATTGAATTTTTTATCATATATTTTTTATTATTTTTTGCAATAAAATGTTACAATTTGCCTCTTAAGATAGGGTCAGTCTGCTTACCATAAGCAAACCATTATTATTCTCAGGCATAATGTAATGATATTTTGAATTAATTTGATGAAAACTGTATATCAATTGTTCATTATTGCTGGCACTATCGATTAAATTCTAAAATCAAAGTGAGGGTTTCCAGATCACATACAACTAATGTGCATATCTGTCTTGCTGCGGATTATTTTCAGGGAGCGTCAATTATAGGTTGCTTAAAGGCAGTGTTTTTTTTTATTAAAGAAGGACGAGAAAGACTATTAGAATATGCACATTAATTAGAATGAATAATGTCCACAAAAAAATGAATGCTTACGAATCCTTGGTGAAAGTAAATCCAACAAAAGGCAAATGATGACCTGTGAAAGCAGAAGTTGTAGATGGTGGGCCAGTTTCCTACAAATAGAACAGAAAAAATCATATTTTTACCATTATATAAACAAAAACAAATGTATCAACCCAACCTGTTAAGTGCAACTATAGAAGTTTTTAATCTGTTATATTAGCAGATTAAATCACAGTCATTGGGAAAAGTTACTTAGGTACCCAAACAAAGTGGAAAGAACTAGCTTTGACCTCCATAGGGCTAGACAAAATATTTAAGCAATGTCAATTAAACCTATTCAAGGAATAAGCGGAACAATCATTCAGCTATGTCTAATTTAGTTGGCAAATGAACTAATAATGATCACTACTTACATTTGGTCTGAAGTCAGAATCATCCACATCAAAATTAGAAGTGTCTGATGGGCTACTAACATCAGGAATAAAAGGTGGTTTACCTGCAAAACATTGCACATTTATTATTAATTATTGATCAGATAGAATAGTAATTTAAATCATGGTAATTTAAGTTATGTCACAGAACATATTTCTTCCATTTGATCTACTGGAAGAATATTCATCACCTTTTTGAATTATGGCTTAGTTTTAATTTTGAAGGTAGAATTTACAATGCGCTAGCTAATTTTTATTACAAATCCCAATTTATTAGGCCTAAATGTCTCAATTAGAATAACCTATCGCAAAGATGCTCAACAGTGTTAGTCATTCAAATTTAACAGTTATTGAAATAAAGAATGTCCACAACAAATGTCTGAATTTTTTTATTTTAACCAGGCAATCCCCATTATTTATAAGCATGTAAAGTTTATGTTTTGAATGGCCTTGAAATATATTCAATATGCTAAAAATATTTTCTGAATTAACAGACATTATATTCTAGATGCCATAGCTTTGTTTAAAACCTCACTTATTTCATTAAATCTTAATCTTAAATTGAAGTACATCATCAGGGTTCTAGCCAGGCCCTTTTACCGTGTAAGGCCGACAGGCTGACTTTTGCTGCCGCCACGCTACTAATATCGCCGACACGCTGCCGATACGCTGAATAAAGTGCTACACGCTGCTGATACCCTGGAAATAATCGTTCTTTTTTAAAATCATTTGAAAATTGCGGGGCTGCTGTACCCAGCAAACACAAGGCGATGACCCAGTGCTTGCATAATGAGGCGACGACTTCGCAGACAGCATGTTTGCTGGTTAAGCAGTAGTCGTGATGTCCTCATCGAGGTCGTGGATTTCTGTATTCGTTTTACCTGAAAAAATCAACGTTTTTCAACGTGGCGGTGACTGAGAGTGATCTCGACCCCAAGCTCCAAAAAACGTCCATAACATTTTAAAAACTGTGCGGAAAATAAGCTCGGCATGCGATATAGTAGCTGAAATGCTACTGATTCTAAAAACACTATTTTCGAACTGATTATTCAAGGTGAAGTCTTAGATATAGGCTAACTGTCGGTCCAAAGAAATGTCCCACACTTTTGTATGGATTCACTGGGGCTGTTCAGCAGCGCTAAATGCCGCGACCGTCTTTGGCTGATTGCCAAGTTTATGATGCGACATAGGCTTATACGTGGGTTGCAGCAGAGCGGGCATAAATAGCATCTACGATGCTTTGCCTGTTGAGGTTTATATATTGCATGAACTATTTGCACCATATTGCAATGTATCTACCACCACCACTATAAAAGACAACCTAGGCCCAATAATTATTTAGACAGTGTATCTCTAATACTGATATGGAGATGTGTAAAAATATATTCCCTGCACATGTATTACTAGCTTTAAATGCTATAGAATCTATAAGTAAACAAACAAAAGGTGCAGGCGCGCACAAGCTGTTGCCCTGTATCTGGTGATTACGGATTTCTAATTGATAGTTGTTGTGCCGTGGTTTGTCTGCAAAGTAAGTCTATAAAAAACATTGAATCCATAGATACAAAATTGAGACTGGACGAGATTTTTTAAGTGTGGCCTATTCCTTCATTCAATCACTGTTGCCACTGAATGACGCGATCAACAGCAAAACATCACAGGTTGATGAAAATCCCAGATTTTTCAGGGTTTACTTATTTTTTTACAAAAAACTGAAGGAATTTTCAAGGCCTGTATTTTGTTTTTTTTCTTTCCCCGTTTTCAAGGACCCGTGGGAGCCATGTATCAAAGTGTAGGGAAATGCTTCAGAATGCATTTCTGAGCAGTTAGTATCCACAAAATTTCTGGGGGCCGGGGCCCTCGCCGATTTTTCTGAGGCTCGGCTGGCGCCTTGACCGATACGCTGACATTTCACGCTGGTTAAAACCCTGCATCATGCTTGTAATATTTTCCACCTGATTGTAGACATACCATTATAATGTAGAATAAGGTACCACATTCTAGATTCAGCATTGTACCTTAGAAAATTATCTTATGTCCATTTTGTTATGAAAACTTAAATGTTGCACAGTGTATTTTTATTTTAAATGAATTTAAATTTAAAAAAAAATTAAAAGACAAAATATTAAATAATCAAACGGGATTGATTACTCACAATCACGTAGATTCTCCCAGTTCAAGTCACCAAAAAATGGATGATTCATAAAGTCCTCTATGCCGTTCTGGCCAAGTCGTCTTTCGGGTGAGGAAATTAAGCTACAGATTAAATTCTTAGCCTCATCAGATACATCATCAATGTCATCAGGGAAGCGGAGGTTGTTCTGTAAGAAATAGAAAATAAAAATACACTAATATTTATTTTTAATTCATATAATAAAATCAACAATAAACACAAAATCAATCATTCCTTCAAATTACGTTTTCTCTCATAAATCATAACTTCTTACAAAATTAAAGCAAGGAATGTATAAAATACAAGTGAAAAATTCACTTCAAAATACCTCATGGTTCATAATTTTCCCATATGTCTCAACCAGTGACTCTGCATAGAAGGGTGTCTCCCCAAATAACATTTCGTACATACACACACCCAGAGACCACCAATCACATTCAGCACCATACCGTCCATGACCATCCTCCATCGCTCGTAAAATCTCAGGTGATATGTAATCTGGTGTTCCAACGGCAACTGATGAATGTACCTTGTGATAAAAAAATTATGAATTATTATTTTGAAAAATTGTTCACCCAGAGAGTACTTCTTGGAATTTTTTGTAAAGCATACCTAAAGAGATAAACTGCAAATATTAAATTACATATTATTTTGCATCTTTTGTAAAAAAAATTATAACAACATCATCTTGATCTCTATTCCTCTTTGGCAGTGACAAAAAAACAGGGAGTTTAGGTAGCATGCAGTTATGGCTGACTGATCAACACACATGGTCCTGTCTCTTCTTCTTTCAGTACACAAAGAAGAAGAGTACAGACTCTTTCACCACATATAATACATTACCACCTGCTGCTCATTACATTAACCCTAAGAACACTGATATATAACCAGTTGCTTAACCCTTTAACCGCCGGTGCCGCATATATTCGGGTTTTCATTTTTTATAAGCACATTATGTACCACCTTTTGAACATGTTAAAGATAAAATGTGACATCAATCAGCAATATTTGAAAACAGTTGACAGGGCTCGACACTAACACTGGCCCGTTGGCCCGAGGCCAGTAAAAATCACTAAGGGCCAGTAAATCACCTGAGATACTGGCCCTGGGGGCAACAAAAAAATTACACTCCCCTTGATACTGTTTACACTAAGGACTAGAACGATAAGGCTAAGGGCCAGTAATTATCCGAAGTTACTGGCCCTTTGGGCTACTACTTGAAATCAGTAAGTGTCCATCCCTGGTTGACCTCCATTCTGTCGAATTTGAATAATTTTCACTCACTTGAAGTTGTGGATCGCGTCAGCGAGACACAACTTCAAGTGGGTGAAAATTCAAATTGAATAATTTGGCGGTTAAAGGGTTGAAGTAAAAAATGCTTTCAATCTTGAAATACATGTACTTATATATGTTGGGACCTAAATTTAGCAAACAACACAAATTTTCTGTCACTTGATGTTGTGGATCACTGTAGCAAGACACAACTTCAAGTGACTGAAAATTTAAATTGAACAGGTCAGTGCTCTAGGCGTTAATCATGGTAATACTAAAATCTGCCAAAAAAATACTGGATGATTTTTCAGAAAATATGACTGACTTACAGTTCCATCTTCCATGAGTCTGAGACACGAACCAAAATCAGCCAAGACGATATGCCCCGAACGATCAAGTAAAACATTATCAGGTTTGATGTCTCTATGAACGTAATGAAGCTCATGGAGGGAGTGAATTGCCAAAACCATCTCTGCTATGTAGAAACGTGCCATCTCTTCTGGCAAGCGATCTTCAAACTTGGACAACAAAGTCAGCAGGTCACCACCACAGTAGTAATCCATCACTAAATACTAAAAATAAAACAATCATATTTGAATCAGTTTTGTACTGGTGAATCACAATATTAGACACAAATGAAATTAGCCTAATACTCATGTCACAAAACTAGATAATACAAAATATTTTCCAACTAAACATCAAAGCATCGTCGGAATCATCCCCTCAATAATGCCAGACCCCTCCACATCCGTCAAAATAATTGCTCCCAAAATATTTATAAAAGCTTGAGAGTTTACTTCAAACATTTCTATAAAACAAAATTGAGTTGGCCATTTTTTATTATATAATATATTTCTGCAACATTTGTCATGAGGTATCTACCTTTGAAACCACTATTGTGCATTGTCTTCAAGATACATGTATATCACAAAATACTGCAGAATCAAAATTCCTTGCTGCTAAAGTTAATCAGGTTATAGCTTGACGTTGCTGGACGTGTACCAATTTAAATAAAGATCTGTTGGAAATTTTCTCATCAAAAATGATTACGTGTACGCTTAGTTAGTCAACCTAATAATTGGGTTGATTAAATGGGTACAGTATCTAAAGGACATGAAGAAAATTATCCAGCGGTATAGAATGGCAATGTCAATTATAAACAGGAGTTCATCGATTTTCTGCTATTTAAAAAACAAATAAATGTGGTTGCGGTAGGCGCATAATGTCCCATACATAAGAATAAACAGACTCTGATAATATCAAGAGAAGCTTGAATTAATGCCTTAAAAAAAATTCACAAACCAAGTAGTTCTCATCCTGGAAGGCATAGTGGAGATTAGTTATCCAACGTTTGTCTCCATATACTAAGACATCACGTTCTTCTTGGAAACAAGCAGTCTGGGGATACAGAAGTAAATATATTTACATGATAAATAAAAAATTATAAAGAGTAACAATAAAAAATTATAAAGACTAACAATTGTAAATTAAATACAAGTATAAAATAGACAATAATTATTTATCAAGAGTTATCAGTTACATTTTGACCACTTGTTATGTACACCAAGTGTTTATAAAAACACAGAGATGAGCACTACTCAAGTCAGAATCGGTGCTCAAAGTGTTACACATTAGCCAGTGAGTCAAGATCAATGGAATGTCCAAGGAATGATGGTAAAATTGACCCTGCCAACCTTTTATCTGTGATGAGATATTTTAGTTGATTATCACTTGATGTTTTGCATACTATTCTCACCTCAGCTCGCTTCAGCATCTCCCACTTATTAAGAATTTTCATGGCATAGATTTCACCCGTAGTTTTCAGTTTCACAACAGCAACCTGTACACAAATATGAAAATTATTATTGATTTTTATTATTGCTGTTCATTGGTGTACTGGCATGTTTAATGGTTGAATAAAAATACATATTGTGATCTCGGCCAGTACACAGTTTTGAGGCGAGTCCATGTGGCCTGCCATGGTTTTAAAGGTGTGGGACACGCTGATTATTCACTCCAGTGCTAAACACCCTTTTTTAATCTGTCCTGGTAAATAAATAAAAAACAATATACAGTAATTACCCGTTATAGCACGAATCGTTACTACACGAATCGAATATAACACGGTAAAACCATGGATCCCAAAATTTTACACTATCTTTTTGACCATTTTTCCAAAAAAATCGTGTTATAAATATTCCAGCATCCGATTGAGCATGACATTTTCAGCTAACTTTACACGTTAATCTAGCGTTGATCGGCCTTACGAAAGCGGTCGCCTGGTCCACGGCTAATGTTAATCGTGCTATAAATAGCGGCAATCCTTCACACTTGGCGCTGAGACAACGTCGACGGCCAGTGGTAAGATACATGTCGGCACCCTTTCAGTACAACAGTATTTCATTCCGTATGTGAGCACAAATTCAACTTAAATATCAGGGCCTTTAAGTTATAACACGAATCGTGTAATAGAATAACATGAAACGAATATGACGTGCACAATTTTGTCTCAGAAATGCAACTACACGAAAAAGTCAATGCATATTTAAATCGTGTAATAATATATTGTAGCACCAGTATTAATGTTTTTATAACTTTTTAAAATCCGGTAATAAGGATTCATGGCGCGAGTGTGGTGTTTTTTAAATGTATTTTTTAATCGTGTAATTAAGTATTATAATTAGGCTATAGCACGAGTGCGCTGTCTTTGCAAGTTTTAAAAATTGTGTAAAAGGACCAATAAGATATTGTTTTTTACATGTTTTTTTGAATCGTGTTATAAAATATTATAACACAAATACGACGGGCACGATTTTATCTTAGTAATCTAATTATTCAATGAAATTAACTTAATTCGGCATGTTTAACATTCAAGCATGTTTTTTTTCTAAATCGTGTTATAAAATAGGCCAATGGCCAGAGGTGATCGTGTTGATCGTTTGGTGATTACTCCTTCTTCACAACTCACAATTGTATAGCTGTTAGCGCTTTAACTGTCAAGCAGCGTTTTTGTTTATATTGGCAAGGTGTTATGTTCGCAACAATACTGTGGAGCACATCATGTTTCCTGACGCGTAGTACACTATTTAAAACTACATGGTGACACAATGATTAAAGCCCTTTTATTTAAGCTGGTTAACACTTGAATTATATTTATTTGCGTGTTTTTAATTCCCTGATTATTTTAAATAAATAAAAATTTAATATGAACTCGATCTCCTAGGACCTAAACGTTTATCGACCATTGGCGGGCGGTTACGCAATGCTCGGCGCCGTCAGTAAAATGAAAGCCATGGCAGAATGAGCGTGTCAACCATTTCAGGCCTACAGGCTTCGTAGTTATTCTATGAATAATAACATCATTGCTATGATTACACGATTCGGAAAAACATCACATTCGTGTTGTAGCCTAGTTTTTTTATAGCACGATATAAAAAATTGCAAAGACATCGTGTTCGTGTTAAAATGTTTTATTACGCTATTTAGAAACATGTAATGGAATATCTTGTTTGTGTTGCGATGTTGTATTTTCCAATTTAAAAACATTATTATTTCGTGTTATAATGTTTTATTACACGATTATAATAAACATGTCATTTTGTTAAATAATTTATAAATTATTTTAGCATAATAGATTTAATGGTGTTGCATAAAAATATTTATATGCTGACACAGATCACTCTTGATTAGTTCACCGACAGGGCTGATTGACAAGCGTGCTCGAACGCTCATTGGTCAACATCTTCCTCCCATCTCAGCGGCCGGTAGAGCTGTCAGTATGATTGACAGGTCTGACCGTCTCGTATGATCTCACGTTGAGAGTGATATTTCACCAGACTTTTGACAAGCACTCATCTACCCTCAAAATTATGACGTAATCAAACACTGCATATGACACGGCCTCGTTTACACAGCCTAAATCTGCTATCGATAGTGCCGTATTCCCTGATTCAACTGATTTAACTTCTACTGTTTATATCAGACAAATTCAACCAATCCATATTTTTATTATTTACAAATAATAAATAATATATCTTCTAAACTCCGATACTCTTCCAGTTGGCCCTAAAAACGTTAAGCTATGATTGCTATGATCGTACCCCGTGTAAGCCAATACCGTATCCCGCGTTTCTCCCGTCATATCCACCTAATACTAGTTCAAATCAAGCCATTTTGTATAGCACGATCGGCTTATAACACGATTTGTATTGATGGACCCCACCAATCTGCTATATAACGAATAACTACTGTATTTCTACTCAGTTAAATTGCAAATGAACATACCTCTCCAAATGCTCCCCGACCAATGATCTTCAAAGTTTCAAAATCACTTCTTTGCAGGCGTAGTTGTTTGATCATGTTTACAACCGGCCGAGCTGCAACAAATATTTAGATAATAGTTTTTGATTAAATTCATAATGCTGAGGGCTAATAGACAAGTATGACTTAGAAATCAATGACAGACTTTCAATTAATGGACCTTATATTAGGAATAGACACTAACATTGGCATGAGGGCCCCGAGGCCAGTAAAAAGCGATTAGATCACCTGAGAACCTGGCGGTGGAAGACAATTTAAAAAATACCAATCTGTTGCCTGGTCAGTGTCTGACAAAGTGATGAAAATAATAATTCTAATACAGTGAGCACATGGTGCAACTTCTGAGAGTTAGATGTCGAGTCTAGTAGTCACAAATTGTTTTCTAGTACAGGGTCAAATTCAATCATCTCTCAGAGTGCACAGCCAATGGGATATGCTGTGATCTATCTAGATAATGAAACGAGGTCAACTGGGGGTCAAGAGAAAAATTAATCCTTAGATGTAAATGATATCAGTGTGAATGATGTAGTCAAAAGAAATGTTGTGGTGGCAGTTATTTGCTGCAGTTATCAGCTGCATTTGGTGGAGGACAGGGACAGGCAAACAGCAATGGGAAGACACTCTCTCTGGACAAACGGCCAGGGGTCAATGGAAAATATTAAATACATATCAAATATTATTAATCTAATTATTCAGTGTCCCAAATTTACTTTATTTACAACAGATCTTTGACTGTTTTATGCACATATTTTATATTACAATTGTTAATGCAGTTATTTGTAGCATATCTGGGTCGACGGTTACATGCTAATTTCATACCCTGTTATTACTGTGTGAATCTATTATCTGGGGTAACAAGTGAAAGTGCACATGGAGTAAACCTATATATTTACAATGAAACTAAGTTGAAATAATAATGTTATGTATTCTGTTAAGAAATAACTACATATCAAATTGTAGAAATTCAAATTAAGCTAAAATAATAATGCTATGTATTCAGAGTAAAAAAAATAGTACATACCAAATTCTACAAATTCAGCAACACTCTTCTCTCGGCGAATCACAGAGCTGCCACACTCATTGCACAAAACAACCAGCACATCCAGTAATGTCTCAACGCTGAAGGCATTTCCATCACTCGCCTGCACTCCTCTGAGATAGAGCTTCTCCAATGTACGGAGCCGCTCTACTACTTCCATAAACTCCATGATAGAATTAGCGTTTGCTTATCAGGTAACTACAGGATGTCTATGTATAAATTATAGTCACCTCAATATTAAACCACCACATTTGAAAACAAACATGATTCACATAAAGCTTTTCTTCCTGGTAAAAATGGTGATAGTTAATAAGTAGAAAAATCCATAATATGAAGTGATCTATCCCATTTCTTTCTCCAAGTAGTATTTATTCTGCCCTATAAAAAACAAATAAAAGATATTATCTAATAGTAATTCTAGTACTTTACAAGGCATTTATTTTACAAGGCATATTTTAAACCAGTGTATTCAATTTTGGTCGAGCACTGACGGAGATTTGAATAAAATAGGCAGAGATTATCGAATTGAAAATGCAAAATAACTTGAATTTATTCAAAGCCATGGTAGCCAGCCGGAGATATCACCCGCTGTCTGCACAATCTGAAAACCCTGGTAAAACTATATAACAGAGATTAATATGGACAACCACCACGTGTTACAGCATAGTGTGCAGTCCTTTTGAGTTAAGTAACATACTGGGGTACCATATTTATTCTAATAAAAGCCCGGGGTGTTAATTAGAATACGCCCTGAGATAACAGGGGGACGGGTGCTTATTTGAGTAGTTTTTTAATGATCAATATAGTGTACATGATCTTGGGTTTTATTTTTAAATCGAGATGGGGGAAGGGCGTTTATTTAAGAATAAATACAGTACCTTTTAATTTCAAGAGTAATGTTACACAATATGCATTGGCTTTAGAGTTTTTCATATTTTTTAACTTTAAGACTTATTACACAAATACAGTAGGGATTTCGTCTAGCTTACCAGTCCGTTGTGCGTAAGCACACACGGGAGTGCGTCGACGCAAAACCGTGATAATTTTTCACGGCGTGCACACCAAACCACGGAATTGGGACTCCTTTCGCCCGGACGGAATCATACGGACACTAAGTAGCGAGGTGTGTCCTTTTTTAGATAGGGCCTAGGGCTAGGCTAGTCTGTTATTTTATTTTTTCCGGGGGGGTCTAATTATTCTTTAACTTGCATAGACAATAATCAGCCTTTAACCAGGGGTCTGAACAGCCGGGCAGACGAATGGATGCCGTGTGCGGTAGGCCCCTCTTTTACCTCTATTTTTACCCATGCGGTCGGAAATATGGAACAATTTTTTTAGGATGGCCTGATGTCACCCACATTCCCTCCCCATCATTGCCTGTTGGAGTCGCCCTAAATCCGTGGATTCCATTTATTATGGTTACGGTTACACATATAGTTCCGTTGGAGCGCGTGCATTTCGACGAGTATAATGCTGATAATGTGACTTTGAAGAGCGTGCACACAAGTGAGAATGCAAGCGAAGAACATCACTACTTTGCACTGGCTTTCACTGGGATGAATTCGGTGCCAAGTCGTCTCCGTGAGTTGTGGCGCTAGCCAATGTATACGCGTGCAAGTGTCCTTCACACACTTTCGTGTGAGTGCACGGAAAAACATTCACTAACCACCGTTTCCATCACGCGGACCTGGTAAGCTAGATGTGAACCCTATTGGTGGCAGTGCTACAGCTTATCTGTAGCACTGCCACCAATTGAGAGACCACCCCGATGGTTTCATTTAGATGAGTCTGTTACATACCCCTGTCTTATTGCTAAATTCTGATCTCTTATGCAGCAAGGTACAAATGTACTCCAGTTCTCTCATCTATTATGCAGGTTAAGAACAATCCAACTGAACTCTTGTCTCTGAACTGACAGTGCCAGGGCAGTGTTAGTGGTGGCCTAGCCTTAGTGGTGCCGAGTGGTGGGGAGTAACAGGTCACTGTAATATACTTTAATTTCGCTGGTATCAATTTTCATGCAAACCTGATTTTTTAAATTTTGCTGTATTTTAAATTTGCGCTAAAATAATTTTTAGATTGTTTTTTTGCCTGGGGACATTAAATCACCTCGCCTTGACGATTGTCATCAACTTTCCTGTTTAGTCATCACTACTATGACACAACACCGTAAGTAAACATAACGGTATGGTCACTAATTATGTGGGGTGGGGGGGGGTTGGGACCGACCATCCCGGCTAATCCTCTTGAGACGAGTGGCTCATTAACCCTATCAATCCAACAGGTTATCATTTAATGGAAGATGAGAGAACATATCCTGACACAGAAAAGATCAATGTTCCATCAAGACATGTCCCAATAAACCCATGGATTCATGCCCGCTAGTTAACAGGAATCAAATCAAAATTACTAGTATGAACTTGTTATACAAACTTAGAATCCTGTTACAACGCGGTAGTTGGGGTCCAAAAAACGAAACTGCGTTATAAGTGGATCGCGCTATAGCGCAAAAAATCAGGTGTATTCTTAAAACTGATTGACAGGTATAATAACATGTATAATGAGAGGGTGGGCCTTGAATCGTATATTCCTGAGGCTTTGAGAATCGACGAGATTTGCTAGAATTATATTGCTTCCCAGACTGTATGATTTATGAGGTCACAATAGATATCTATATATATTTTTGCGTGCTCTTGCAAGTAGGCCTATAGCACAACACTGTTTCAATGCTGGATCAATATCGTTAGAGTGCCTATTGCAAATTACTGCTAAACAATTTACCCCCTCGAAATAGAGTTGAAATTATTTGATTTGAGAGGCTGGCCCGGCATTGTGCCATAATCCCCTGCATTGTGTTTACAGAGTAGAGGGGGCTGTATATGTTGCGTAACTCGCCATCACAATGGAAGACATGTTAAGCTCCAGTACTGTTAATCTACATAGACGTCCAGACAGTTAATGTGCCAGCGGTGATTAAACATGTTAAAGAGAGAAAAGGTGTACAAGTTGTGCAAATTGTTATTGTCCTCCTTGCTGTGATCTCACACAAGCAAAACATCACACGGGTGAGTTTTAAAACAGGAACAATCAATAGATCTACTTGTCATTCCTTAATTAGGCTATTGGCGCTAAATAGTCCCCTTCGTATTTAAATTAGCTCATACTGGACGATGATTGCATGGTGGTCATCGTTAATTAACTAAAATAATTCTGTTTCTCAGTATAAAAAATAATATGGCCTACAGTGTATTTTTATACCACAGTAACATGATGATCACACGTATAGCGCTCATATACGACAGTATAACAGAATCATCATTATATTGCGGTGTAACAGGATCGTCATATAGCTCGGCAGGGCACTAAATAAGAATTGTTGGCCTGGTTGTCCGCCGGACCACCAGGTCAATTTTTCAGGTTGTCTGCATGATTTTTTAGAAGTCTGAATTTTAGGACATAAAAAAACAATAATTCTTTTTCAAAATAAATTAATTTTTAAACAGTAGCTGGTGATTCCCTGCGAATCTCCCGCTTATATCAGGTGTTATTAATGCACCGTGCACAGAAACAATTTGCACATTTTTGTAAATCTTATCAATTTTTAACTGATTGTCCGGCGAAAACCCTGAGATTAATACTGGGTTGTCCGGCTGCAAAATGGTTTGTCTCGAATGCCCGGAATGCCCTTAGTTTGTGCCCTGCTCGTTATAGCAAAATACAGAATCATTAAAACTGCAGTATAACAAGATAATCGTCATATACCGCGGTATAACAAGATCGTCATACATGCATACCGCTGTATAACAAGATCGTCATATCCGCGGTATAACAAGATCATCATATAGCGTGGTATAACAGAAATATCATAGGGCCTACACCGCAGATCGTTACTTTTTCTTTCATTTTTAACAGTAGCAGTCAAAAGGTTAATCCGATGAGTCGTCGCACCTGTCTACAGTGTTGCTGCGGGAGGGGTGCAATAATCACAGCATGCATGGATGACAGGTCAGCACACGTGAACGTGTACGGGCGCTGTGTTTTAAAACGAAGACCGGCGTTATCAAGACTAAAATATAAAATACAGTTATTTGATCAAATTTAACCTGACAAAAACGGGGTCCATGCGCGAACCACGTTATAACCTATATCGCGGTGTAACGATTCGCGTTATAATGGGATTCTACTGTATTTTTTATATTTTTAATAAAACAATATCCTAGAACCTAAAACTTTCAAAAGTTAGCCTGACAATCACCTGGAATAGCTTACATGACCGCCACAGAAGTCACACCCTTTAAACCCAGTCCCAAAATACATGAAATACTGTTGTGGTGAACAAGAAATCGCGGGAAGATAAATTCGTGCTCACGGTCCCAGCGTGAAAATTAATTCCACGCGAAATAAAAGTATATTACAGTAGCTGGCAAACCAATGTGTTCGGCACTAGCAAACACTCCATATTTGAACAGTAAGATCGAGTTACATCGGTAGAAGAACCTGATCGATTCAACCCATATCAGTCACAAAGCCTGAAATACAGTTTAATTCACCTTTAAAAGTAATGAACTTAAGTGAACATTTATGAATCCACTCAGCATTTTTAAAACACCTTGACCTCTCAAAAATATTCGGGACTCGGTACATTTTAATCATTTGCAATGATGAAGATTCAGATACAAGTAACATGCTACATACTAAACCTAAAAATAGTAGAGGGTGAGATCAAACATGTCCTAAGAGTGGGAGGTGAGTGAGGGCTCCAGGGATTTTTTGCACCATAGACATTTTGAAACCTAGGATGTTTCGCACCCATCTTCGAGACATTATGCCCCAGTAAAAAATGTCCCCCGCCTGTGTAAGACGTTCAGCACCCTTCTGAGTTACCGTAGTCTTTTGATCCAGATGAATAGTTCAAAAGTGAGACCATTTGACATGTAATAAATAGCTAATTTTGAATAAAATTTTCGAGGTTGTTGCTCGACTTACAAAGAGTACTTGCAATATTTCATGCCGGTGGCGATTAATGAGAACTGGCCAAGAAATGAGGGGAATGTGACTTCTACTATATTTGTGATTAACCGTGAAAGGGTTAACTGTTTACCATTTGTGTATCCACACATGCCTACTGCACATGCCTAACTGCCTACATACCTACTGCGAGTAGGCTACAGCCTGGTCTGGTGAACGAGGTGATGAGGGACTGACTACATAGCCCTCAATACAAGACTATTTATAGATAGATATATATATAGATAGATAGAGCTCATATTCAGTGAAAAGTACAACTGATACATCTCCATGTATTTTGTAAGTAAAAACAGAAAATTGGTGAGTGTGGGTGGGCAAAACCATGGAATTGCGACGTAACAGCTATTTTCTTAAAACCATGCAAACACAAGATTAACTCCGTTGTTAGACAAATAACAACTTTGCTTAAAATTTTTTGTATGAATTTATTTATTCTGGCTAATATTAATAATATATATTCACAGTGCCACCTAGTGGTAATTTTTTACTATTTTTTCCTCCAAAATGATAGGTATTTTGAATGTTGATGAAAAATTATTATCTGAATTATTTTACTTAGTTTAAGGATACTAGGTGACCATGGGAAGGTATGCTTTGATGCTATGCAAAGAAAACAAAAAAATGTCTTCAACGTTTGGTTTATTCTGAGATTTAAGTGTCGTGATTTATGCAACGTTGCGTACATCACAAAAAAATGTAATTTATTTTATTATGAAAAATTTTCAGCGAATATTCTCAATATATTTTGATTAAAGTAACAAGTTTCCTATAACCCATATTATGTACAAATGCTATAACATTTGTATAATTAGTTAAGCTGGGAACTACCGCACAAAGATGAATTCGTGATGTACGCAACAGGATTGTGATGTACGCAACATGTAATTTCACTGAAAAATATGAAACATAACAAACGTTTACAATGTTATTTAGGAGCGTCATAAAATTAATGTGATTCTCTTTAGAAGTATATTTAATTGCATAGACGCGTTAGAATATATCTATATCTTATTAGTGATAGAAGGTCTTTTAAATTATATTTTATATTTCAGAAGATTTTTGGTATAATTTAATAATATTATGTTAATCTGGGGTGAAACATGGCTAGATTTGATTAAAATCTTGTTTTATTAATTAATTGCATGTTAAATATTATGTTTGATAATTATGGTGTTATTAGAAGACCATAGAATATCTTAAATATATTTCCAGCAAAGACAAGTCATTTTGATGAACCTCCAAACGCCCACCCCCCCCCCCCCAAAAAAAAAGAAGAAAAAAATAGATTCAATATTAGCTAGCTTCCATCTATATCTATTGTAAACATCAATTTATGTTGCAAAAAATGCACCCAACTATGAACTGTGTGTAATATAAGTATTATATTACACCAGATGGGATTAATTATCACAAAACATTTCATTTTTGTCATCACAAACATGATTGCTGCTGTCTGTGAGTGAAATATTTAACAATTTTTTCGCAGGGGTGATATGTAATTTAAACAGCGACCGATAGTTAACAGAATGCTGTTCTACATATTGTCTAAACTGGTATCACAGAGAGCTCTATGTATTTCTATTGAAAGTTATCATTACTATTGATCATACAAATATTTTACATAATTTGAATGTTAAAAGGAGACATTGATTTCTAACTAATTTAACAACACAGAAGATTATATATCGGGAATCTGGCCATCTATTTATGTAAACATTTATATAAATTTATGGTATTATAATATATAATTTTGAAATGTGCTGTAGTTGTTATGGTGACATAACCATGTGCTAAATGTGTGGCAGTGTTTCCAGTTTTAACTTCATAACTATCATACATAATTTAAAAAAAAAGTGCATGAAAATATTCTACATTTCCAATTTAATTGCTCCTTCTTTTTGACATGTTGACAGACCGTTGCATACATCACGGTAAATATGTTGCATATTAAAAAAAATATTTACTGACAGGAGAGAGGCTAAAGTTTTTCTAAAGTTCAAAACTAGTGTCACAACGATGTTGCATACATCACGATTGAATATTGCCACCTGGCTACATTCCATGAATAGATTTTCCCACAATATGACCAATAAATACAACTAGATTCAATGTGTTATTGTATGCATGGATCATATTGGGGGTTTCACTTTATATTTTATTTTGGCAGCCAGCACAAAAAAATAAAACTGTCACAATGTTGCATACATCACGATGGTCTTGCCCATGGCTAGCATCAAAGCTATGCAGCTCTGGCTGCGGAATATTAGGCTTGTATTCAGGGCTAGACTGACTCAGTCAAACACTAGAGTAGGCCTATTGAGCTCCCACTTGAGCCGCCACTCGCAGAGTGAACTTTGAAGGCTTTACGCTAAAGAGGTCTACTGATCAGAAGCAGACTTTGGCATGATTGAAAAGATAAGATATAATTCTTTGCTATATAGAAGTATATAAATGAGGGTTATATCCCATTTCCGCCTAGCCAAGTAAACAACGTCTCTGGGCGAGCGCAGCGAGCCACAGAGCCGTGAATCTAGTATCAAAGTGGCTTTGATACCAACTTTAAATTGCTCTTCTGGACTTAATCTGATGAGCTATGGCCAATCTAACACCATCTTGCTTATAATAAATATATTTTCTTACATATCTGTGATTCTTGAGCTGATATGTGACATATTGGACCTGAATTTAGGTAAAATACAACTACAATTCATGGCGATATAGTTTGCATCAACCTTCGCCAGTGTGACATGAGCGACATCTATGTGAGGAGAATTTGTCCGCTGGAGGCGCATGCTCAGACCGCCTTAAACTTGTTGATCAACACAAAAACACGTGCGTGAAGCACAAGAAAAACGGCAGATACCACGTGCGATGACGTCATCTACCACGTGCGATGACGTCATCTCACAAAATCTCGCGTTTCCACCCCACTCCACCCGAGATCACTTGGTAGCCTCAAGTGTAGTTTCGGATAAATAACATGAATATAAACTTACTTTCCCTTTCTAACAATAAAAAATCTTCACATATATGTGTCAAATATGGTAGTGAAGACGTGTACACTGCAGGTAAGTCAGCGAATTGCGATTTAACCCCAAACTGGGCACAGTTAATTTCTGTGGCAGGACAGCGGCTGTACACAATTCAGCGCTGTAGGCTCATCAGCGCTAATTTCCGCCATGTGCCTCAGAAGGCGCGATGTTTGCCGGTCCATTCTCATCGTCAAGTACAAATGTGTGTTGGTAGAATTAAACGGAAGTGATGACAGTTATGATTCATATAGATCTAGTCCTTATTATAGATCTCGGCCCGGGGGTGTCCACTGGTAATAATACATTTTTATAGCAGTTTACATTTCTAAACACAAAATTATTCATGAGAACGGATAGCTAATAAAACATGAAATAGGTCACTAATATTACCATTTTGTCAATGGCAATCATCATATCATGATTTAGCCCCGAGAGACGCAACACTTACGTAAGTGTTGCGTCTCTCGGGGCTAATCATGATTCATGTCAAAGTGAAATTGTATTATTTTTGCAAGGCTGTGGCGAGTGTGCCGTGGCAGTTCAACGCTTCAGCCTTAGCCTAGGACAAGGTTATCGCCCACTCGCGGGCCAGGCTTGGGCAGGAGTAGGGGCTATTAGTATTAACACTAGACTAGTAGAGTAGAGACAGTCTCACAGAGTTTGAACATGTTTGACTAAGCTCAGGGAGTCAGACTCAGACTCAAGTCGAACCTCAGTTCAGACGAAAAAATGAGTTGACTGACAAAATGACAAGACATGAGTCATGACTGAGTGAGTCAGTGACAGTGAGTGTGATCGAGTCAGTGTCACAGTGTCAGTGAGTGTGACACTGACAGTCAGACAGTCAGGCATTGGGGTCAAACTCACAGTGAATGACACAGACGAGTGACATCAGTGACGGTGTCACTGTCACAGTCAGTGACTTTACAACGTAAGGCCTATTGAGTGAGCTCGGGCAGTGCGAGTGAGTCTGGATGAGTCTGATAATTCTGACTCAACTTTCAACTTCAAGTGAAGCGAGAGTAAGATTGAGTGTCTTTGACTTAGGATTAGAACTATCCAAGTGGTTTTATCGCATACATAAAAAACTGCACTTTTGAAATAAACCCCAAATGTATCATTTATGTCCAAATGCGTACCTATAATTACATATTGACAAATGTGACAAGACTTTCCCATAACTTCATCGGCGAGGAAGTGCTCCCTTTTGTGCTTTTCGGAAGATGGCTGACTTGCGGAATAAAAGTTGAATCTGGGAACAGTGTTTGACTAACGTTAGTCTACGTCTTTTATGATGATATACAGCCAGATGTGTGGCTGCAGTGCTGCTAGTGGCTCTGATTGATTACACTGTAGAATATGTTTTTTTAGCTCAGTTTTAGGAATATTTATGAATTAGACCTGATATCTATCTGGCCAATATGAAAAAATGCTTATATTAAATAACAAAAAATGTGTCCTTGACATTCTGAATATCATGGTCAGACCAGAGATATTATATATAGTCCCAGAGCTAGGGGGGTTTTATTTGTGTTGAAAGGTCCATACGATCCAAAAGTTCCACCTATAGTGAAATTTTCTCAGGAATCCGAATCTGCGCGTCTTACAAAAATCATCCTGTCCAGAAGTACCGTAAAAACCCTTTAAACACTAGTACCGTCAAAATCGCAAACCGCAATTTGAAATATTGCGTATGAAGTGATTGTTTGCTAAAATTGTGGTAATTTCCTATTTAAATATTTTTTTAATTATTTATTATCCTCACATATGACACAGGCTTTCACATGGATGTAAAATATTTTGTGTCTGATCAATGACAAATACACAATATAGCTTTAAGTTGGTATTTTAACACGTAATTTTACTCATTTTTCATACTTTTTCACTAAATAGACTAAATACTTTTCTCTCAGCCGATTTTTTGTATAGTATTAATGTTTAGTTTTGATTCAAACATGTTCTGGAACTATTGTTGACTTAAAATTAACCCATTTGGAATAAAAATAATGAGTTATGTGAACATATTACTCGCTTTTTTCGTTAGACGTAAAATTAGCTCGCTTTTCTTCAGGCTCGGGAAAAATGACCATAACTCACATTTTTGCCCACTGAGTAGTCAAATTTTGAGCTATATCAATATGTTTGATATCAATAGAAAGCTACTGGCACATGCCTTCACATGTATGTAAAATATGTTGTGTCTGATTATTGACAGATGCACAAGAAAGCTTTAAGTTAGTATTTTAACCCTTAATTTGACCTTTTTTCATACTTTTTCAGTAAATAGTCAAAATACTTTTTTCTCAACTAATTTTTGTTTATAATAAATATTTAGTTTTGGTTCAAACATGTTTTAGTTGACATAAAATAAACCCATTTGTAATAAAAAATAGTGAGTTATGTAAACATATTACATGCTTTTTCGTTTACACGTAAAACTTGCGCGCTTTTTTATGGGCTCAGGAAAATTGTATGTATCTCACAGTTTTGCCCAATGAGTAGTCAAATTTTGAGCTATATCAATATATTTGATATCAATAGAAAGCTACTGGCACAGGCCACGGATGTAAAATATGTTGTGTCTAATCTTCTACAAATGCACAAGAGAGCTTAAAGTTGGTAATTTAACACTTAATTTTACCTATTTTTCCTACTTTTTCGGTACATAGTCAAAATACTTTTCTCTCAACTGGTTTTTGTGTATAATAAATATTTAGTTTTGATACAAACATGTTCTAGAATTATTGTTGACTTAAAATAAACCCATTTGGAATAAAAAATGATAAGCTATTTGAACATATTACACACTTTTTTGGGTTGGATGTAAAATTTTGGCACTTTCCCCCCCCCCCCCCCCGGGAAAATTGACAGTGTTTCACATTTTTGCCCAATGAGTACTGGTTACCCAATTTTAAAAAATTGTACAAACATCTTTAATATCAGGTAAAAGTAACTATCAAGGGCTTTAACGTGGATACATAATATTTTATTTATGTTAAATCCAAAATGTACAACAATTAAGCGCTAACTTTGTATTTTATCCCTCCATTTGAACAATTTCCAACGTTTTCTTGGTCAATACTAGCAAGACTTCTCGCTCATGTTAACTTTATATGGTATAAATGTTTGTTATTACTTTTACAATCTCTGGAGCCATTTTTCAAAAGTTATCTTGGCGACTGAAGAAGTGATCACAGCCATTTTTAAAGTTATCTCAGCCACTACAAAAGTTATTTTAGCCACTGAAGAAGTGTTCATAGCAACTTTAAACGTTATCTCAGCCACTACAAAAGTGATCTTGGCCACTGCAGAAGTGATAACAACCACTTTAAAAGTTACCTCAACCACTACAAAGCTATCTTGGCCACTGAAGAAGTGAATACAGCGACTTTAACAGCTTTTTCATCCACTACAAATGTGATCTTGGCCACTGATGAAGTGATCACAGCAACTTAAAAAGTTATCTCGCCAATGGCTAATGAAGATGTGATCACAGCCACGTTAGAAGTTATCTCAGCCACTACAAAGGTGATCTTGGCCACTTACAAACTGGTGTCAGCCAGTTTAAAGGTTATCTAAGCCACAACAAAGTGATCTGGGCCACTGAAGAAGTGATAACAGCCACTTTTAAAAATATCTAAACGACTACAAAAGTGATCTTGGCCACTGAAGAAGTGGTTACAATAACTTTGAAAGTTATCTCTGCCACTATAAAAATGATTTTGTCCACTGACGAAGTGCTCATAACGACTTTAAAAGTGATCTCAGCCACTACAAAAGTGATTTTGGACACTGAAGAAGTGATCTCAGTCACAGTAAAAGTTATCTCAGCCACTACAAAAGTGATCTTGACCACTAACAATCTTATGTCAGCCCGTAAAAGTGATCTTGGCCACAAAAAAATGATCTTAGTCACCGAAGAAGTGATCACAGCGACTCTGAAAGTTATCACAGCCACTACAAAAGTGATCTTGGCCACTGAAGAAGTAATCATAGCCACTTTAAACGTTATCTCAGCCACTACAAAAGTGATCTTGGCTACTGAAGAAGTGATCACAGCCACTTTAAAGGTTATCTCAGCCATTGCAAAGTCGATCTTGGTCAGTAACAAACTGTTGTCAGCCACTGACAAAATTATCTAAGCCATTACAAAGTGATGTTGGCCACTGAAGAAATGATCACAGCCACTTAAAAAATTATCTCAACCACTACAAAGTTGGTGTGATCACTTCTTTAGTGGACAAGATCAGTTTGTTTGTGACCAAGATCAGCTTTGTGGTGAATGGGATGATTTTTAAAGTGGCTGTGATGGCTTCTTAAGTGGTCAAGATCACTTTTGTAGTGACCTAGATCATTTTTTTAGGGACTGACATAAGATTATTAGTGGCCAATATCACTTTTGTATCGGCTGAGATGACTTTTAAAGTGAATGTGATCACTTCTACGGTGGACAAGATCAGTTTTTTTGTGGCCAAGATCACTTTTGACGGGCTGACATAAGATTGTTAGTGGTCAAGATCACTTTTGTAGTGGCTGAGATAACTTTTAAAGTGACTGAGATCACTTCTTCAGTGGCCAAGAGCACTGTTGTAGTGGCTGAGATCACTTTTAAAGTCGCTGTGAGCCAAGATCATTTTTATAATGGCAGAGATAACTTTCAAAGTTATTGTAACCACTTCTTCACAGGTCAAGATCACTTTTGTAGTCGCTTAGATATTTTTAAAAGTGACTGTGATCACTTCTTCAGTGGCCCAGATGACTTTGTAGTGGCTTAGATAACCTGTAAATTGGCTGACACCAGTTTGTTAGTGGCCAAGATCACCTTTGTAGTGGCTGAGATAACTTCTAAAGTGGCTGTGATCACTTCTTCACTCGCCAAGATAACTGTTGCATTGGCGAGATGACTTTTTAAGTTGCTGTGATCATTTCATCAGTGACCAAGATCACTTTTGTAGGGGCTGAGATAACTTTTAAAGTCGCTGTGTTCACTTCTTCAGTGGTCAAGATAATTTTTGTAGTGGTTGTAATCACTTCTTCAGTGGTCAAGATCACTTTTGTAGTGACTGAGATAACTTTTAAAGTTGCTGTGATAACTTCTTTAGTGGCCAAGATCACATTTGTAGTGGCTGAGATGACGTTTAAATTTGTGATGATCACTTCTTCAGTGGCTAAGATCACTTTTGTAGTGGCTGAGATCACTTTAAAAATGGCTGTGATCACTTCTTCAGTCGTCAAGATAACTTTTGAAAAATGGCTCCAGAGAATGTAAAAGTAATCACAAACATTTTTACCATATAAAGTTAACATGAGCGAGAAGTCTTGCTCGTATTCACTAAGAAAACGTTGGAAATTGTTCAAATGGAGGGATAAAATACAAAGTTAGCGCTTAATTGTTGTACATTTCGTATTTAACAGAAATAAAATATTATGTATCCACGTTAAAGCCCTTGATAGTTACTTTTAACTGATATCAAAGATGTTGGTACATTTTTTTATTTTGGGTACCGGGTACTCATTGGACAAAAATGTGAAACACTGTCAATTTCCCCGGGCTGGAAGAAAAGTGCCCAAATTTTACATCCAACCCAAAAAGTGTGTAATATGTTCGAATAGCTCATAATTTTTTATATTCCAAATGGGTTTATTTTAAGTCAACAATAATTCTAGAACATGTTTGAATCAAAACTAAATATTTATTATACACAAAAATCAGTTGAGAGAAAAGTATATTGACTATGTACTGAAAAAGTATGAAAAATAGGTGAAATTAAGGGTTAAAGTACCAACTTCAAGCTCTCTTGTACATTTGTCAAAGATTAGACACAAAATATTATACATCCGTGGCCCGTCCCAATAGCTTTCTATTGATATCAAATATATTGATATAGCTCAAAATTTGACTACTCATTGGGCAAAACTGTGAGATACATACAATTTTCCTGAGCCCAAAGAAAAGCGCGCAAATTTTACCTCTAACCAAAAAAGTATATAATATGTTCCCATAACTCACTATTTTTATTCCAAATGGGTTTATCTCAAGTCAACAATAGTTCTAGAACATGTTTGAATCAAAACTAAATATTTATTATACACAAAAGCTTAGAAAAAAGTATTTTGACTATTTACTGAAAAAGTATGAAAAAAGGTCAAATTAAGGGTTAAAATATCAACTTAAAGCTTTCTTGTGCATTTGTCAATATTCAGATACAAAATATTTTACATACATGTGAAGGCATGTGCCAGTAGCTTTCTATTGATATCAAACATATTGATATAGCTCAAAATTTGACTACTCAGTGGGCAAAAATGTGAGATATGGTCAATTTTCCCGAGCCTAAAGAAAAGCGAGCTAATTTTACGTCTAACGAAAAAGGCGAGTAATATGTTCACATAACTCATTATTTTTATTCCAAATGGGTTAATTTTAAGTCAACAATAGTTCTAGAACATGTTTGAATCAAAACTAAACATTTATACTATACAAAAATCGGCTGAGAGAAAAGTATTTAGTCTATTTAGTGAAAAAGTATGAAAAATGAGTAAAATTACGTGTTAAAATACCAACTTAAAGCTATATTGTGTATTTGTCATTGATCAGACACAAAATATTTTACATCCATGTGAAAGCCTGTGTCATATGTGAGGATAATAAATAATTAAAAAAATATTTAAATAGAAAATTACCACAATTTTAGCAAACAATCACTTCATACGCAATATTTCAAATTGCGGTTTGCGATTTTGACGGTACTAGTGTTTAAAGGGTTTTTACGGTACTTTTGGACAGGATGATTTTTGTAAGACGCGCAAATTCGGATTCCTGAGAAAATTTCACTATAGGTGGAACTCTTGGATCGTATGGACCTTTCAACACAAATAAAACCCCCCTAGCTCTGGGACTAATAGGCCTAATACCAATTTATTAATCTCTGGTCAGACCAAGGAATACGTTGACTGGTTAGAGGGTCAGGTTGAGATAGACTCGGCAGTCAGTCGTCCCCAGTGTGACTCTAACTACTCAAACTTGCTCTCAGTTCTTGTACCCGCCGATGCGGCGGTAAAAGAAAGGATCAGATATAATAACCAGATGATGTTCACTTGTCCATTTTATTGTAATAGATAGGCTTATAGCGCTATGCATAGCTCGCGGCGAACTTGGGCTGGACTGACTTGAAAACAAGACAAAAAAAATTCTAGGCTTTTATGTATATTCAAAATTTTAAATGAGTTAGTTGAAATTCCTATCAATGACCGTTTAATCCCAGCAGATAGAAGAACACGTGGTGGGCACAATCAGGCTTATAAACACATCAGAGCTAACACCACACTGGGACAAAATTCTTTTTGGCATCGAACTATCCCTGATTGGAATTCTCTTCCGGCAGCTGCCATAGAATCGAATACTGTGGCAGCATTCAAGAGTCAGCTGGTCGACTAGATCTGCCAGCCTCTTCCCCCCCCCTTCAGCCTGATACTCCACAATGGAGGGCTGCTGGAGTATTTACTCAAAATCAAAGTCAAAGGATGAAGGGGTGGGTCTTTTTCACGAAACCGAGCGATACCGGCCGAAACTGACCGAAACCGGCCCTAAAAAAGCTAATAGAGGCCTAATTAACTATATATATACTATTGTGTAAGTAACCATAGTCCACGGGTAGCATTATATTAATGAAATTTAAAAATATAAGTAGGTTTAATAACCGAAACGTCCACGGCAAGCTTAAGAATGCCCCCGCTATTGGTCAAGCATGTGTAGACATTATAGTCCTGATAGTAGGCCTGCATGTCTTGTATGATGTGACGTGTTAGACTACTTGTGGCGTATCTACTATGACTGCGAAATTATATTCACTAGATGTCACTAGAGGCACCAAATGAAATAGTTTTTCATTTCAAGTTAGTTTTGTAATCAATTGATATCTTTAATAAAAAAGAATCTGCTGTGGATTTAATAAGGTGCGAGTGATAATTGTGCTCGACACGATAACAGTTAGCCCAACACCTCCCCCCCCTCCCGTTTCAACACTCCTCGATCAAAGCGCAAGGTGATGACATATCGAATGCAATTATTACAAATCATTTTAATTATATAAATATAAACTGATGTTTATTATACACCAATTTTCATAGGCATATATATATATATTACTTAATTGTCAACCATTATTTGACCGATTCAAAATGTATTGGACCTAGTATTCTATACGGTAATGTTAATTAATTGCAATGACATAATATAGAGGATAGAATATCTAGCAAATATCATCCGAAAAATACGTTGTGGTGATCATAGGACCATAATACCTTTGTCAGCGTGATCGGTACCCTGCGTGATGATCGATCCGTGTGGGATAAATAAACACTACCAAAATAAACAATTGTTTTTATTATACATAATATATATATTATATTATACATACGATTTTTTTTATTGTGATCAAAAGATTATCCTATGCTAGCAAACACGATACATCAACCCACTGTTGGTCTAAGGTTGGGCTAATGTCGTAGACTGTGGGCCAGCATTGGGTTGATGTGTCGTGTCTGTTGAGATGCCACACATCGTGAGCATGGCGTGATCACATCACAGAGGTGCGTAATCTGATACGGTATGCTTTGCCGCAATAACAGTTAAATTTGTTGGACTAATAGCAATCTGCATGGTCTGATCCTCGTGAGGCGTGATTGGTAATAAATGACAATCGAGGGTGTGTGATTTACGTGACGTTGGACTGTGAGTTATGCTCTTCAATTGCACTTGTGTATTTCTAATCATCAACAAAATAAATGGGCTAATATATTTTTTTATTGCATTTTAATAAAATTATCGGATATTGACAGTTGATCAGCTATTGACAGTTGCAACGACATGTCAACCACAGCGTTATTGCCGCTTCTTTAGACATGCACACCTGTAAGACAAAAATAAGAAAACAATTTTCTATTTTCCTTTCTTTAAAAGTCAATTATTATTAAAAATTATGGAAATAAAATATATTTATATTTATTCTTAATATACCCATTAGACTGCGCTACACCCCTCCATTAGTCCACAATTCCCAATATATGCCTTTTCTTGGCCGGTTTCGGCCGGTTTCATGGAAAAGATGTACTGGGGATGAAGATCAAACCAACTTCTCACTCCTTTGAGCGACTCGCTCGATGCGTGCGTTCGGTTTGCTTGCCGGGATCTGAATGGTCGAGAGATGACGGGAGGCCGTGAAAAGTGGCGGTCCTGGGGGGAATAAGACTCGTCAGTCCTGATCTCGCACAGGTCTGCTCGGCCCCACTGGGGTCGTTTGAGATTGAGATTCTAGCTGTTACGAGTGCCACATTACCCCTGGGCTAAGTGACAACGTATATAGAAAGCTTACTGATTGTGGATGCAGTACGTAACAGGTAGAGAATCGATTATCGTACCGTCTAATCGACTAAACCGCCCTAGCTATGCTAAATGATACAACTCTTCATACAATTCAACACAAACAAATCAAGTCGTCATGTGTGAAAAACTACAGCGTGGGTAGTTAGCAGACAGCAGCGGGTGCAGCAATGACCATCCTCTCCAAGTCCAATTAACCCTATCTTTGGTAGTAAATGTCACTGATAAAGTAGTATGGTCTTCCCAGCTAACACAAAACATTCTGCTAACAGTTCTCAAAATGTTCCCGATTTGTTGTTGTTATATGAGAACATTTGCATAACATTCGGGGAATATTCTATATCAGGAAATATTATACACATGTTCTACGAATGTTTTCATTTTAACAATTCTCAATGTATTTACGATTTGTTCTTGTCATGAGAACATTTGCACAACATTCGGGGGATATTCTGTACCAGGGAATATTAAAGGCATGTTCTAAGAATGTTCCCAGTTAACAATTCTCAAAGTATTCCCGATTTGTTCTTGTCATGATAACATTTGCATAACATCCAGAGGATATTCTGCAACAGGAAACATTATAAAAACGCTCAAAGAATGTTTTCATGGATCGAGGTGTTGGAAGTAACTTGTGTTGTTGAGAATGCCAATATTCAGTGGGGGAATCTGCGTATGCATGGAGTCAGCTTGAAATGCCGCGCAGTCCAGACAGGTTGGATCCTGAATAGTCTGAATTTCACAGATTTTCGCAGCCACCAGGACAATACAACGTGAGTACATCATGCATTACGACCCTGAAATTATTCTGACAAAATAATTTAACTCATCATTGATGAATTCATCATCTAATTCCTGTGTTTATTCCCCAACCTTTCAACTGGTGTGAGGTCATGAGTTGCATACTGTTAACATGGTTAGTATCAGTGTATATTTGGCTCTTTGTAGCGTGTATGCAGACACTGCTATCATTATCATGATTATATTGTTAATTATTTCTTTGTTTATCGTTGTAGGCTGGCCGTGAGTGAAAGCGACGTTACCCAGGAGCACAAAATAATGACTTAATGTATTTAAAATAAATTTGTTGGTGTGTTGAAGAGTTCTGATGTTTGGTTTTGGTTATTCTCTCAATGTTCTGGTTGAATATTCCCAGAACATTCGCAAAAATAATATTATTTGAATATCCCCAGAATGTTCTCGCAGTATGATGTTGAATTTTGTCATAATATTTCCAAAACATTCCCATAACATTTATTGAATTTCTTTTTAATATTCTGGGAACATTCCTACAATGTTTTTCCTAATATGTTGAAACATTCGCACAATATTATTTGAATATCCCCAGAACGTTTTCGCAATGTTTTCAGCACATTCCCAGAACATTCTCTGGAAATTTATTTAATATTCCCAGAATATTCCCACAATGTTTTTTCAAAATGTTTTGGAATAATGTTCTGATAACGTCTAAAAAACTCCACACAATTACATTCCCATAACATTCTCAAAAAATATTCCCAAAATCTTTAGAGAATATTCTCCTACTGTTACCAGAACATTAAATTGCTAGCTGGGTTGCTGTCGTCCCGTTGTGCCTCGTCTATCTGAATTATCAGATTTATTTAATAGGCCTACATTCCAAAAAAATCACTTACTTAAATTACATATTACATAATTTAATTATGCAGGGCCCGGCGAAATTCATATGTAAAATTTAATTATAACGATGCATGCAACTGGTCCTGTCATATATATCATTAGGCGCTATAACCGCGTGAGCCAGCAGCACGAATTGAGCAGGTGTGTGTAATTTTATCCGCATTTGCTTTATCATTATGGACAGTACTAGTACTGCTTTGAACGTCTGTTCGTGAGGTCGGTGTTTTCGTATCGTTAGCGTCTTTTCTTAAATGCAATGTACTCGCCAGTACGTTCGACGACTCCAGTTCCCCCCGTTAGCGCGAGAAGTAATGTTCGTTCTGGTATGCGGTGCTTTATAAAGTGTATAGGCGGGTTGGGCAACCGTGCTCTGGTCATATCTGACTGTGGAGCGATTGCTGGACCCGATCCAACTCCAAACGTCAGAGACTGTGTATCAGTTGTCCTATCCGATTTTCCTCCAGTTTTTAAAGGCTGCGGAGTAATCGTGCTACATGATCGTGCTCGGGCTGCACAAGGCTTACGAGCAATCGCAGCAGGCTTATTAGCTTTTTTACAACTTGGGTTGCATTTGACGCTTTTGTGTGGTACCTGGCTCAGGCTCACGCTTGATATGCGCTGGTTTGACACGGTCTGCAGTGACCATTTCAACCTTGCCTTTCTGCAGAATTTTGAACACTCGGCCACTCCTTGATACGATCTTGTAGGGTCCATCGTAAGGAGCAGTCAGTGGTGGTGCAATTGCAATGCGAGACATAACCAGAGACGCGAAATGGCTACTCATAACTTGTCTGAATAATCGGTCTGTATATGCGCGTCAACTGTATAATTCTCTGTAAATTCACCTGGTAACCTAAGTGTCATGCCATAAACCATCTCGGCGGCCGATCTGCCCAAAAGTTATACTACGGCAGATCGGATGCCGAGTAATACTGCTGGCAATGTATTTGTCCACAGATTTGTGTGCCATAATGGCGGCCTTTAGCTGACAGTGAAAACGGTCAGCCATGCCATTCGACTGAGGGTGGTAGCTCGTTGTACGATTTTTGATAATGTCAAACTGGTTACACAAATTGTCCCACAATCAGGATTCGAACTGGGCTCCTTTATCCGTAGTGATTGTGGCGGGAGTCCCAAATCGAGCTATCCACCCGCTGAAGAAAGCAGGGTCGCATTAGCAAGCATTTGTTTAGACTCGACAAAAGCTGAATTTCCATTGTCGGTCCAACTTAAATCAAAATTTGATTTAAGCAGCAACCTAGTCTAGTCCTGATAGACTACTCTCAGTCAAATAATAAATTTACAAAATTGTATTTTTAAAAAAACTCAGGTCAAACTCTCTTAAATTACTACAGCTCGATCTATTAACACGAAAGTGATTTAGACGAAAGATATTTTGAATACACAACACGTGGAATTGTGCTGAAATTAACATTAATTCAGCCCCCGATAGGCTAATTTTATTAGATGTGAGGACCTGAGAGGGGTTTGACTACATCACTATACTCGCCGTTAAATTAAAAATGATCAACCAACCCTAAAAAGCTCAGTTTCTTATCCGACGTGGATATTTAAGCTTGACATTCTCTAAACACCGCACACACAATAATCTACAACCAAATTGTGCTCCTATCAGTATTGTCTGGTGAGATATATTGACTATTCCAGTAGGCCCTATAGTTGTGTTATATAATACAAGATTTAAAACCAATGTTGCTTTTATGCTGGGCTGATATTGCAAAGCATAGACCAACTATAATAAACACAGGTTGATTAATTACTGTGTTTGCTGGACATAATAATAGGCCTACTAATTAACCTATATATAATTACAACCATAATTATTTTAACTAGTCTTTCGATCATTGGCACACAAAAACCTCGAACTAATTGCAATAGTTTTCAGGGTCAGGTAGGCCTATGGCTCAGCATAATGTTGATTTAAGCGCCCTATCAGGACGCAGAAATTAAAGAAGAGACTATCTATAGATTATGCCAGGGCAGACTAGCTGTGCTAGTTGTTATGGGAGAGAGGCCCAGGGAAAGAAGATGGCAGTTCAGGTAAACAACCGCTCTGGGGGAGAAAAGTGAGCCACACACGTAGGCCGGTCAGCGCTATGGCACTGCACGCATGTAGATGTATAGGCTATAATATAATATAGGGCAGTAATACTCACGCTCTTTGTTATGGTACCAGGCAGTGTAATACAGTTAAGGGGATTACTATTCAATCTCCAGGGGGATGAGTATTTGTCGCAGACTAAATAAAAAAATGTATGTTATGCCTATTTAGAACAACTCTTGAAATATATCATTAATTTTATGCAGAGTCTCCTCGAAAGTATTTTTTTCAAAAATACCCCTGGAGATTGAATGGTCCCCCCCCCTCTAAAGGCAGAGGCTACCGAAACGTAGGCATATCTTCTGTGATAGAGCTCTATGGGAAGCCTCATTTGTCCGATTCCATAATTGGAAATCAAGATTGCCAATTTATCCACAGGCATTTCTCGAAAAGATGCGTGTGGTCTCCAGATGTTACAGCAGCAATGAGGGAAAACAAACTGAAGATCCATCAATGGATAGATGCCGGCCGATTTCTTCATATATAGCTGAACTAAAGAAAGTCTCTACGAAAAACTTCAGAAAAGACAATTTCATTATGTACTTAAGGCTATAAGGCCCTGTATTTTTTTTTGGGGGGGGGAGGGGGGGGGGGTACGCACGGGTTTTATGGAAAGGTTAGATATGTTTGCATGTTAACATACTTCTAACTCGTATAATTTTATCAGGACATTTAAACCAAATTTTAAACTACAATTTTGAATTACAATTTTTTCTATTCCTTAGATTCCTTAGATTTTATATCAAAGATCCAATACTAGCTTTTCTAAAATAACTTGATGCAGCAAATGTGGCAGCACTTATATAGATCTGATTTAACTTGCAATGCCTTTTTTACGGAATGTATTCTATATTTGGCATGTTTGTACTCGAGTGTAGATCTCAGCATGGATATGTATGCAGTTTCTTTCAGTTTTTGGGAACAC
Organism: Flabesymbios commensalis; assembly: GCA_964017125.1. Taxonomy (NCBI): domain Eukaryota; kingdom Metazoa; phylum Annelida; class Polychaeta; order Terebellida; family Flabelligeridae; genus Flabesymbios; species Flabesymbios commensalis. The sequence continues at coordinate 80,619,304 of OZ024906.1, read as the reverse complement.
TTTTTCAGGTTATAGTGTGCAAAGTGCTATACTGGCTTGTCATTTCACTAACCCTTAAACCACTAAGCGCGACTATAGTCGTTTTATTCCATTGTACTTAGCTGTTTAAATCACAATTATTGGGAGCAAATGTGTGCTTAAACATCGAGATTTGCAAATGCTTAGTCTCAAATTAATCAAATATGAGTATTTTTTACCCACTTGAAGTTGCGAGACACAATTTCAAGTGGGTGACAATTTAAGTAAATAAATTTAGCGGTTAAAGTCTAGTATGATTTTCCGAATCTAAGTTGTGACTGACGGTGACCACGAAATATGGTGTACGTGTGACTAGAGCGGGCTAACGTTGATCACCTTAAAGTTGCTGAAATTCCACCTTTGATTATTACTGTCACGCCAAAATGCCCTAAGTTGAGTTTCTAAACAGACAACTTCACTTGTGGGGGGCAGTATAAGCTGCCTTAATTTTGGTATACGGTGCTTAGATTTTGTTAGGTTGACCTTGAGGTGACGGCTGTTTGTCGATAACATACTAAATATTATATATAGAAACGTTTCTATAGTATCCATCCAGCTTCAAAACGACCTAAGCAACATTAAAAAAAATTCAACAGAACAGACTGGCAACCATGTTTTAATCGGTTGAATAACTATATTCAGAAGACAGTACTAGTTAACCCATAACTGGATGTCATGTTTTTAGAAGACCTCAGTTTCGGTCCAGACATAAAGCTGGAAGACAGAAATAACAGAATGGAAGATAGTCAAGTTGTGCTTATTTTGTAATGCAATAAATTGGCCGGTGGCCCTAGCTACACCCCAGTTACAACATATATTACGCATATTAAAGTCAATAATAGCGACTAGTCGGCTATTTTGCATTTCCTTAAGTTTTTCAGGGCAAATTCCTACTTGAAACCACACATTTTGTTTTATAGTGATCGTCTAGCCATCTGACTCAGTTTTCCAGATAATACGCATAATAAAGTCAATGATGGCCGATAGTGGGCCGCTCTGCATTTGACCGAGTTGCAATTTTCCAGGGCATATCCCTACCTGACACCTCACATTTTGTTTTATAGTAACTAATGATCTCACTATCTGGCATAGTCTTCCAGATATTACGCATATTGAAGTCAATAATGGCCACAAGTTGGGCATTTTAAACTTGATCGAGTTTATTTTTTTCAGGGCATATGGGCAAAGCCCGTGACTTCAAGAATCATGTGACCCCAGCAGTGTTCTCGTTTGTAGTGACCTCCACTTATGTTTAACCAGTTTTATCATTGAATTCATGCATAGACCTTTTAGAAAATGTATAGTTATCCATAGCCTAGACAAGAAAAAATGTGCTTTTTGACCACTGGAAGGCCATAAAAATGACATTTTTGGCATGTCGCCAGCTTAAGTTTTTGTCTTAGACAGGTCACTGTTCATGAGTGGGTGCAGTTTTTGGGAGATAAATTGTTTGAATTTGACGAACATATAGTATAGTGATTGTATTTAAAAAAAAAATCTCAAAAGTAGTATATTGCCCCTTGTAAAATTGAATTAATGTTCATGTCGCCACAAAATAACAGAATACGTTACATTTGAGTTAGTTACTTGTTTTTATCTGCCAAAAATTCGAAGATCAACTAAAGTTCCTTGCTGTGTGATGAATATGTAATCTAAGGTAGGTATACAAGAAGACATAAAAAATTATGTGATACGCTATTTATTTTTTAAGAAAACAGAATACGTTACATGGACTCTGAAGATATGGTGATATGCACACTTAACAACAAATGGCCCTTTAGTTACTCACTAGGTATGTCTCCACGCAGCAAGTAACAAATTTAGCCTGGCCACTGAACCCAGCCTTACAATTATGCAAAAAGAAAAAAAATCCAGAATACGTTACATTTTGTAACGTATTTTGGTAACGTATTTTGGTAACGTATTTTGCTCTTCACTGAAAATGTTGTAATAGTGCATTCTGTTTCGTAACAAAAGTACAAAACACTCACACTTTGCATGATACAACTATTTACTGGATATAGTGACATTTAGTATATATATATATATCGTTATAGAAATAATCAAAAATGTGCTTAGACAAAAAACCACCTCGATTATTCAATGTGGCAGTGTGTAATAACGTCCATTATACACACAAATACAGAATACGTTACTTTTAATTATGATAATGATTTTGTATCTGGTGAAGTATGGTGAAATAGTAGATACATAATTCTGGTAACAATGACACACAGAACTTATTGTATTGCCGAGAAAACCTCCCGGTATTCAAGGCTGGATTAGCCTCTGGACCACTTCCAGGCGCAGTGGCCTTTAGCATGTTACACAGCGTGCCTGTCACATATTTCTACAGATCTAGGCCCAAAGATACAAAGCTGATCTAGATCAAAACAGTATCGAATAAAAGTATCCAACAGCCTTTCTCACCAAAGATTAAAATACCAGTACTGGCTCCTCTGTCAGAAGCTTCAACCCCAACGTTTTGCACGAGAGCATAATATGACAGTAGACCATCAGTCCAAGCACCCTGAGACAAGCCTGTACCAAGGTTGGTGGACGCCCCGATGGATTATTCGTTTCGGTTGTGGCTAAAACCTCAGAGGACAGGCAATGGTTTCAAATCCTGGCCGGGTCGGATGTTTGTAATCAAGGTTGTGCATATACAGTGCTCCAAACTGTCTAAATGCCTGGAGTGTGCAGTGCTGTCTATGGCACTGTGCACCATAAAGAACCCTTCTCATTCAATACAAGTAGTGTATAGTTCCGACTTTGGGTTTCATTTAGGCTAGGCTTCCTTCTGTTACGATTTTGCCATGATTACGCAGAAAGCAACATTCACTCACTCACCAAGGTTGGCTCAACATACGTACACAGATATGCCCAAATTCAACATCTGACATCAGGGAAAACACGTGACGTGTGTATGAGTGTACATCTCACTATATTTGCACATACATGTATATGTGAATAAAATAATTATTTTATACACCTAAATGTGTGTAAAAATAAACAGGAAAAACAAATGTGCTTATCTAACACATTTCCCAAACATTCAACACTCTACAGCATCCAGACTACATATATCTCTTGAAATAAGTTATATGGACATAACTAAAATAAAAGCGAAATCAGGCCAAAATCATCCAAAACCAGAATTTTATTTTCGCTTTATGATATGTCCATAACCATTCTCCACACATAGATGTCGCTCAGGTCAACCCCGCTCTCTCTCTGTAACCACACGCCATGTTTCGACAAAAACTGCTCATTTTGAGCAGTTTTGTTGATATAACAACTGTAGGCTTATAAACACGCTTGAGTGTCCTGAATATATATGGCAAATATAAAACACCACTACTCCGCCACATATGAGTTTATATTCACATAGAAATAGAAAACATTCAATGGATTACTTTTTCTGCCTACGCGCTGCTGTGAGGAGGTCCATGTTTACGTTTTTCTGACAGAATATACAATCAGTTTCAAAACACTGGCAAATATAAATTACTGAATGACATGCGAATTGTGCTGGTTCAATTTATCCACTACTAGACAGAATAAATAGCCCTTACCTGTAACAAACTCTAAAATCAAATTAAATTTTGAAAAAAGGATAAGTAATGAGTTGAAGTGAACACCAAAATAGCTCCGTGGTTATAGGAATGGTTATAAAATCTCGTGGTAACGCTCACTAACGGCTGATAAATCTGGTCAATCGCCATGCGTGCATACGGCGAAATGAGCGTGTGGTATCAGAGATATAATCTCTGAGGTCAGAATGGTCCATAACATGTCCGAAGACTAGAATTGTGGAAGTCTTTTTAATTTTGGGTTGCTGTGGCAACGTAGCAAGTGTGCCGAAAGCCCCATTGATCAGTAATTTCCTTATTTCTTATTTTGGACATGCAATCTTGTCCTTATTTCTCGCCTAACTGGTAAACGCGCGACACAAAATATAAAAAAAACTTACACAAGTGTAGTCTATGGACATGTTGACTTATTATGAACATATCAAAGACCTAAAATAAAAATAATGATTTTGTCCTGATTGTGTCGCTTTAAGTACTGTAGATCTGCTAAATTTTCGTGTTTAAATTTTCGCAAATTTCTGATTTCGGGGCTTTTCACGAAGTTTAGAATTCGTGAATTTTCATTTTTCTTTAGTAATATATCATAATAAAAAAATTCGCAAGATATTTGAATTTGCGAATTTGTCCTCCTCGTGAAATTCCTAAAAATTAAAACCTCGCGAATATTACCAGATCTACAGTATTTAGACTATAAAAAACTTACGCAATTCTAGTCTATGGACATGTTGACATATTCAGATATTGTGGAGCCAAAATAAAAATGATGATTTTGGCCTGATTGTGTCGCTTTAGATATTTACATTTTATATATTGCATTTTCCACCAACTGATCTTACATATCAGTGATATAATTAAGCCATTTGCAATTGTGTCTCTAAATTTCGATTATTCTATTTAAATTCTTGTATCCGTCTAATCAGCTATGTATTTAGGCATATCACCTTTTTGGCACCATCTACAGTTTAGTAGTATGGATATCATTTAACATTTTAGTATTTTATATTATATTAAAGCCCACCGTACATCTAAAAATAAGTAATACATAACTTTTTTTTTATGAGTGGTGTAACTGTTATTTAATAGTCAACGCATGCCACCAATGACAAACAGTTTGCACATCAATGAGGCGCGACTGGTAATTGTTCCTGTTGCTGCTTAGTTCAACCCACCCAACCTCACCTTACATCACAAAATGGCCACTGGGAGTCGACATTATATATATATATATATATATATATATATATATATATATATATATATATATATATATATATATATATATATATATATATATAAACATGTATATATATATTCAGCCCTGCAGCCTGCTATATGTACGCAAACATTTCATCCACTAGAAATTGTATGAATTATTCATAGGCCTATATGTTTTTATGAATGTAGCAAGAACCACTGATTCGTAAAATTACAGTGGCTATCAGTGTCACGGATTTACTGCAATGTGTGAACTCATAAACCATTAACAAACAACAACAACTCTGGGTTTAGTGCAATACATATTTAATCAGTGTGATACCATATTTATAGTGCGTATTCAAATGTTCGAGCCGTCTGCATCGGTCCTCTCTGTTCACCTTGGTTCTCGTATCACCACCAGCCTGTCTCCAACCAGTCAATCAGATTCATGCCTCCATGCGAGATCCCGTCTCTCCATGCAGCTCCTAAATTACCACGTCCTCACCATCTGCCTTCAGTCACTGTCTGTCCCCCTGGCGACATCAAGATCCTCGGAATCAACACCAGTCGAGCTTCGCCAGCACGTCTTGCCATCGTCACAGGCTCACCACGTCTCACGTCTCGTTCATACGTAATGCTGATCTCCAGTCACTGAGTGAACCCTAGCACCCGAAGGGTGCTTAGAGTGGGATTAAGTACCATTAAGTACCGGCATAATAGTGTACAATGTACCCCAGATTGGCCAACGGCACTCGCTACCCGGGGCGAGTGTACACCGTCGCCATAGTGACGTACCCCGGCATACAGTACCCCAGCCCGGCACCTTTGCGGTCCTACATCGGCTAATTTTTGTGACAATCAGTATATGCTTATTGCTAAAATTAGACACATATATATACCAGTATTTTTCAAACTGGTCTGAGTAGGCCTACTTTAAAAAGATATACACATTTATACGTTACTTCAATTTAATATTCATACTACATCGTTCATTACGCGTGGCTTAACTATAACGAAAAGGAGACAAAATGTCGCCTATTCACTTTGTTTATCGCTCCTGGCACCAGCAAACAAAAAAACTATTGTATTATCCCAGTCTGTACCCGGGAACGTTAAATAAAGGATGATAATTATAATTATTCTAGAAAGTTATAATGTGTAAGATCTGAGAACTGCTGAATTTTACAATATAGGCCTAACTGGTAAGCTTGATTTTTGGTTGAGCTACTCAGGAGGACTATCGGTACGCTTAGTCATATATTTAAAAATTAAAGTGACTCTGTCAGGCCAAAAGTCATCCAAAATCATTATTTTTATTTTGTCTTCTTAATATGGCCATACTATGTAAACTGAAATTGTGTAATAAAGTCTTTTAAATTTTGAGTTTCTGTGGCAACGTAGCAATTGTACTGAAACCCTGTTTACCAGTTATTCCTGTATTTCTTATTTTTGGACATGCATGTCTGAAAATAAATCTCGTTCTTAAAATTTATCTTTCAACTGGATACAAAATGATAATTTGGGACTGATTGTATCGTTTTAATGAAATACAACTGTAGATAAAATTTTCAGATATTTTAGTTTCTGAAACTGATCATAAAATTTCAGAATAAAAATACTCCATAATTAGGCCAGCACATGTTTATTGATCCGCTTTTTTCATTGCAAGTTATTATTTATTCATCATTATACATATATCTATATTGTGCATTATTTGTACTTATAGTTCTAGTTGACCTGATAAAATTTTTGATAACTTTCAGCAATCAAAACAGTTTCAATTTATTCAGGTTCCCTCGCGCAAATCCTTGTCAAATGCAAAGATTGATGATAAAAATTTTAACCGTTCATATTCACTAACATGCCATTTGTTCATACACCAGACAACATTTTATGTGCTCTGATTAACGTGGTCAATAATTACTTTTCTCCCCATGAAAAACGACCAGGGCACTTGTGCGTGCACTACTTCCTGTGTGCAGATAAGATCTGACAGCTGACTGTATAAAGCGCATACGCCTGTTGTACAGTCAGCAGAGCACCTAGGAGCTGTCAAAACTGACAACCGTCACAACGGTGGTCAAATCGTGGCGTGAAAAGTCAGCTGTGAAGAAGCTTGATCATGTCAATCATGTATTTTTGTGTTGTTTTATTAATAACGGTTACATGGCATCAATCCACTTCAGTAGCAGAAGAAAGCGGGGAAGAAAATGTACGCACGTTGACTTCTGAAAATCTGTCAGGATTTATTCAAGCGTCTGGAGTGAGAGTTGTGTATTTCCATACCAAAGGTAGGCCTAGCCTAGCCCTATAGGTTCAATAATAACTCAGTAACTGTGTTTGTAACATAGATATAAAACATATATCTATGGTTTGTAGCTCACTGTGTAACTTCATCATATTATCAAAATATTATCATATTATACCCAAAGTCACATATAGTGATCAACCAGGATCGCATGTTTTTCGCTGATTTCTCGGTCAATTGTCACCGATTTTCATGAAATTTTGTAACAATCATATTTCAACAGAATCCTAATATCCCTGAAATTTCGTAAAATTATAGAGTCTATATCGTATTTCAAAAGTTAGACCATTTGACATGTAATAAATTGAAATTACGACGTCCCTCTATAAACCCATTCAACTAATTCTAGAATTTTATTACATGTCAAATGGTCCAACTTTTGAAATATTAAATAAAATTTTGCGAAATTTTTACCGCTGTTGGGATTTGAATAGAAAATGGCCTTTGCAGAATTTCAAGAAAAACGGTTCAGAATTGACAGAGAAATCGACCAAAATCATGCGATCCTGGTTAATTTGACGGCGACAGACGGTGGCCCAACATTGTTTCACAATTGGGTCAATGTATCGTGTTATCCGGGTAGTGGCCTTTCGGGGGATAAAGCGTCAGTGCACCCGTATGCCATTCACAGCAAACACGGGACAATCACCCAATTCTGTTTCAATGTTGGACTAGCGTCGAGTACGATTGACCGGCATTGAAACAGCAATGGAGCTGCAACACTGGCCCAACATTGAACCAGTATTGTGTGGGGAGGCCTACATTGTGTGTACGAGAAACATCGTATAGACGCGTACGGTGATGGTGGTGGAAGGAATAGGCCTACACGTTGAAGATTTACTTGTCTCTTTGGTTTTTTCTTTAATTATATCCTGGACATTTAGGATTCTGGCCCATGAGGAAAACCAATACAGTTATGTTTACAAAATATAAGCCATTTTTTTTGTCTAAACAGACTAAAGCCGGGCTTCGGAGTTCCCGAACTCCTTTTCTAGTATTATAATACTTCCAATTCAAGGCAATTGTCTTATCCTTTCATTGTTCAATGCAAACAAAATATCAGTAGACCTATATATTATATGAGCAAAATATTTAATTTTCACTTCATGATTTAAACATAGGCCTACTCACGTGTTAAGAACGTTGAACGTTGATCTCTGAAATAAATCTTCGTAGGCCTACCCGGTATGGGAAACATGTATTTTCTTTTGACTATATAGGCCCTACATGGTTGTCCTTCAGGCTTCAAGCTAAATAGGCTATACATGATAGGCCTGAACCATGGATATATAAATTAGCTTTATAATGTTATTTTTGTCAGTCACTGTTCACCTACCTTCATGACCTTTTTTTCAGATGCACCACAGCTGAAACGTTTCTACAGTGAATATGAAAAATCAGCTGAAATACTCAAAGAGTATAGTGTGGCACTTGGCAAGGTAAATTAATATTTACAACTCACTTCAGTGGGCTACTGTAGTATATTATTGTAGTTGAGATAATGTTGTATTATCTGACATTCACTCATGAATCCTGCATGTGGTGATTTTGTGTAGTCTGTATCTGTGTATACCATCAACAAAAATACGCAATCCTGGCCAGTGGCAGTGGGTGTGGGGCTGGCTTAAATTCAGCCATATTTCTATAGAAAAGGGTTATTTTCGATTTGAAATCATATATATCTCCTAAAGTTAGCTCTTTCCGCTTCATTACAACACGGCTATTATGCATTTTAATTCTTTCGGTGGGAGGATAAACTTTACACTATAGACGCAAGACTCTGACGTTTAAAAGCAGCTGGGTCGTTATATTTCACTGAATTGTAATATTTACATCACTGAGGACCCACTCCTGTGGAATTATGACGACCTACCTAGAACTTAAAACTTTCGTCCTAAACATATGGCAACGTAACCTGCCGACGCATAATACAAAAAAATTCTAGATGTTTCATAAATCTGTTGTTACAATGTAATATTAATTTTGCTATGAATTATTGATCAGGCACATTTTAATCGTTCTCCCTTTCTATGTCACTAAAACACATGAAAGCCAATAATATCCGGCCCAGTAAACGATGGCGTATTTCAAGACTAATAATTTGTAGTCTGCTGTTGAGATTAACTTCGTTTATTATTCAGAATGGGATTTAGTAAACAGGTAAAGATCCACTGCTTATTGGTCTATTACTCAATAGGCTACAAGACTAGGGCATGTAGAAAGCTGAGGATTTATGAGGAAAACCTTGATTTATAACTTATCAAGTTGTAAACACCCTTTGTTATCTCACATTTATTCGTAGACACGGCAAACACGAGGCGTTCACCCAACGTCGTTTCAATGTTGGTCAATCGTCTGCGACGCTGGCCCAACATTGCGCCGACCTTCGGTGAGTCTGATGCTTTCTATGTGAGATTTCTATATCATGTTCCAACCGCGCTCTATGACATGTCATCCCAGCAAACAAACGAGACGAAACCCAATGTTGGTTTAATGTTAGTCCGCCGTCAGCGACGTCGGCCCAACATTAAACCAACATTGGGTCAATGTCTGATGTTTGCTGGGATATATGAATAATGTTTTTTTATATTACGACAAAGTAGTATGTGTATATACATTATAACTCTGTCCTCATTACAAAATGTACTGTGATGCAGATCAATTGCCAGCAAGATGTCCCCCCAAAAGAGTGTGCAGAAGCCGACGCTCTGGATAATGTTCACATTTACAGGTGAGAAATGCTATTTTTACTGGCGACCAGCGCAAGCCGCTGAATCAATGTTGGTTTAACGCTGGTCCAACGTCGTACAGGGTTGATCCGGTGGACGGTGGGTGGCGACCAGCGCAAGACGCTGGACTCGTATTGACTCAACTTCAAATTTTTTTTAGCCCAATTTTGATTCAAGGTCAATCTAACATCATTTATCTCATTATCACGGGCTTTTTTATTCCTGTCCCAGCAAAAACGAGACGTTGATCATATGTTGGTTTTATGTTGGGTCAACGTCGAAGACAGTGGTCCAACATTAAACAAGCATATGTCGAACGTCTCGTCTCTGTCCTGGGATCTTTGTTATCACGATGTGCCGATATTAGAATTTCTCAATATTTAAATAACCCCTGGCGATAATCGATTCGAGGTCGATGTATATTGTATATTGAGAACAGTCGACGCATAATAACAAGACTAGAAATCGCTTCAAGTTTATTATTCCAGAGTAGTTACATAAAATATGACAGAATACATTCATTCAATTATTGGTGTCCGCCTTTTGATCAGAAGGCCCTTTAGTCAGAAGGCCCATTAGTCAGAAGGCCCGTTAGTTAGAAGGCCCGTTAGTTTTGAACAGTTTGGAACAATGTAGATATGAACAAGCAACAACCTGACAACATCAACATACTGCTTCAAACGCGAATAGGCCCACCTGAATTTTGAAACTTGATGAGAAAAAATGGTCGAGATAACAAGATACTGCTAATAGATTATAATGAGATTCAAATTTTATGCTTAATTAGCACGGTAATAATATATACTGCAATCACATTATATAATAGTTCTCTCGTGCTTAGGTCAACTTCACTTTCTCGAATATAAAACAAGCATTTCCACACAAAAGAGACGACACATGATGCTAGTTATTAGAATATTTGGACAAACAATTTATTATTTATTCTGAGCAAAATGATATATTTATGAACGCTTGACATAAATAAAAAAGTTTATATATATGCAAAAAAGTAAAGTGCTAAAAATAAAGCGCACTCATTGCTGAAAATAACCCAGCCAAGCAACCAACTAGTCATCAATAATGCTAGTTTTTAATATAAATGTACGAACCGCGGTGATTTTTTTTTAAATCATATCAAGATCATATCGACTTATTACCAACGAAGGTATATACTAATGTCCCAGAGACGCAACATTTGATCTATATGGGTTTTACTCTCAGCTGTGCAATTTCTTTGTGTATAATTGTTTCTTTGCGTATAATTTTTTCACATTATAATTTTCATGGCTCAAATTATTTATTAAATTACTGAATTTAAAAAAAACATTGTGTGAACTCGGTCAGCATTTTTTAAGTATCCTTGAATAATTATTTTATGCAGAACTCTCAATATTGCTTTATCAATAGCTGGACAAAAAACGTTTCAATCAAAATAATGTAGCACCCCCCCTCCCCCCCTCCACATGCCCAGATACCAAATGGAGCGTTCCCTAGCATTGTTCAATGCCCAAGGAACAAATTCTGACCAAAGGGCTTCTGAAAAAAAGCTTAACTGATTTCTGACTATCGGGCCTTCTGACTAACGGGTCTTTTGACTAACAGGCCTTCTGCCTAATGGGCCTTCTGACTAAAGGGCCTTATTCTGACTAGCGGGCCTTCTGACTAACGGGGCTTCTGACTAAAAGGGTGTCGCACAATTATTTGAGGCGTCTGCACGGCGCTTAAAATATAATATTGAGAGGATGCAAATTTTAACTTTGGTCACGAAACGCTAACGGGTGACTGTTTGAATCTAAATGCTTGTATGCGAGTAGGATATATTAAAGGGACCCCTTGGGATGAGACATTTTCAATGTTGTCAATTTTGAAAATTTAATTTATATATATAGCCTACTGATCTTAGCTAAAAATACGAAAAAGTCAAAAAATAATTTTAAAGCTTCGAAAAAGAGCGAAATAGTTGTATTTCCAGGTCGTATACTGCCATGTAAACAAAACAAGTCCGCAATATTAAGCACTTTTCATCACATATTCCCACGTATCAGACGGTAAGATCAGAGCAGTCGCCGCTAATTGGTGTCTCATAGTCAGGACACGGGAGGACACACCTGCAGCACTGATTGTCTACCCAACGCTGGGCCGATGCCATCAGCATGTGGCCCAATGCTGTGAAAACATTCAATCGTCCTTCAGGTATACAAATAGTTTGTTTGGGTTTCTTCTGGTTTCATAGAAATGTTGATTAAAAATATTTGTAAAAATATGAAAATTCTGAAAAAAATAAAAACATGATCCGTGGGATACACTACTTCAGTGCGGAAGTAAAACCAAAATTGATGTCATCCCAAGGGGCTGCTTCAAACCAATGTTGTTTTTTATGTTGGTCCACTGTCTACGACGCTGGCCCAACATTGAGGTAACATAAGGTCAATGTGTCGTGTTCGCTTGTTTATTATGGATTACCCTCACTGTCACTCCCTGTACTAGCGAGTTGATTATGTTAATAATAGTCCGGGATTTTGAGTGGTGCTGGGTTCTTACGCCATCATTTTTCGTCGCCCTGCGCTGCTGTGTGCCCACGTCATCATGTACATGTCACCTTGGTATTAGAGGGTGGTATCTGCCACTTTGTGAAGTGGCAGATACCACCCTCTAATACCAAGGTGACGCTGTAGTCTTTGTGCTCGTTGACTCGCTGCATTGCCAAAGTAATCATTATCACCTTCAATGATTCATGTAGCGGACAATACCTCCTCATATTCATGACGCCCTCGCTGTCATTATGGCGCTGGTGCTGGTAATTGGTCTGTCATTTATAACATAGCCAGTGGACAGTCATCAAAATCAGAGTGACACGGCCAAATGTGACAACATATCGTTAATGGCCCTTACAACGCTGAAATATTTTTGTATTAACTACAGAGATTTTTCAATTTGATATCACCATAAATGTCTTAGTTAGCTCTTCCCGCTTCGTTTGAATACCTATGTTATATGTCTACGGTCATTATAAATATACATTTTATTTCTTTCAGTGCGGGGATCGACGTCAGACGTGACGTCAGAATTTGACGTCTATAGACTTGAGATTCTGACGTCTACAGTCCGTCACCGCGCTGGAAGGGTTAGCAGGGGAAGTGGTCGAGCGAACCATCCTTTTTCTGTTACCAAAGTGTTCAAAAAAATGCAACAAAAAATTCAACAGTATTATAACATGATTGTATAACATAAAACATATTTAAATAATATGTACACATCAATTATAACACCGTCCTTTACATAGAAAGCACTAGACATTGCCCCGTTGCTGGGTCATTGTTGGACCAGTGTCGCAAAGTTCGGGCCAACATTGATCTAACATTGGGTTGATGCTTTGTGTTTGATGGGTCACTATATCTAACTATAAGTCTTTTGGTGTCAACATATTTTCATTTTGCGATTCAAACATAGTTTTTCCAGAGATTGTTCATAGTATGAACAATCTCTGATTTCTCTACAAGACTTAATCTGGTTGGACTCATTTCCTTTTCTTTTCCTTGGCACAGTCAGATTTGTACGATACACTTAAGATACTTAACTACCGGGGACCGGTATGCTTACTTGGCTACTTATAATTATGTGATTTTCAGCCCTAATCTGGGAATACCATAATATGTTAAACAGCACTTGTTTACCCTTTAGCCGCCAAATTATTTAATTGGAATTTTCACTCACTTGAAGTTGTGTCTCGCTGACGCGATCCACAACTTCAAGTGAGTGAAATTTATTAAGATTTGACAAAATGGAGGTCAACAAATTTCAAATCTTGCTGATTAATGTAACTTTTTATCTTCAACATGATTAAAAACTGAAATGTGATGTGCTAATAAAAATGTAAAAAACGAACATGGACGGCACCGGCGGTTAAAGGGTTAAACATAATATATTGGGCTACAACGCTCCCACATAATAGATGATCGCTCATTCGGCCCAGTTGTGGTTCAAAACTCGTAGGTACTGGGTTTGAATCCCAACTGGGTTGGATGTTTCTCATCGAGGTTGTGCATATATGCACTCCTAACTGTTCAAATGCCTGGAGTGTACAGTACTGTCTACGGTACTCTGCACTATAAATCTATCACATCAATGCCATTATTGTGTCGCGATTTTGCCATAATTGTGCAGAAAGCGACGTAAATCAATATTGACTCATCAGATGTATACCATGTATACGGCTCCGTTACCATGGTTACCTTGCTGTGGACTTATTCAGTAATTGAATTCAGGCCTATCTTGTTGGTTTGATGTTGGGCCAGCGTCGCAGACGGTGGGTCAACACCAAACCAACATTGGCTCGGGATCATGTGTTTCCTGGGATCCGATCTCCTTTCTACTTTTGTTAAGTTGCAAACCTTTATTGTAGTGTTCTTAATAAGAATTTAGGAAAGATAATTTTGGTTGAAATATAATTATCACTAGTTTCCGATTTGACCGTCCAAGATATTTTTTAATGTTGATATTGACTCTACGGAATAATTATGAGTCCTTTTTTTTACCATATCATTTTTTTCGCTCTCTGTCAAAATCCTCGTGACCCAAATCCTGCTGATTACAAAAATACGAAAAGCTCCTTCATATTATTCCTCTTATTTCTCCCTCTTTAGGCAGCCACCAAGCCACACTCGAATTGTTGCCTCGTGAAACTAACGAGCTCAATTTTCACCCACTCGAAAACTTTGTGGGTCGCGGTAGCGAGACACAACTTCAACTGTTCAAGTGTGTGAAAATTATTGACAAACGAGCTCCTGATAAAACCCTCATCGTCTACGACGCTGGCCCGACATTGATCAAAGATTGGATCCGTGTCCCGTGTTTGCCGGGATGGGATGCTCACTGTAACCAAGGATACTAGTATCTGTAACACTGGGTAATCACCTGCATGCTGGTCAGGCCTCAGATGCTATTTAGTCCACCGTCTTCATCATTCTGTTTCCATGGAAACACGACACGCGGAATTAGCCGTCAGGTCACCAGGGGCTGATGAGATGATAATTACACGTAATAATAATAACTTTTTCTGCGCGGGAACCGACATTAGAAGTCAGAATCTGATGTCTATATAAAGTCGATCCCCGCACTGAAAGAGTAAAACAATTATAATGGCCATAGACATTGAGACCCACAACATAGGTACCGGTATTCAAATGAAGCAGACAGAGCTAACTAAGACATTTATGGCGCTTTTAAATTGAAAATTTGGTCAGCAGAGAGTCAGGTCATCAATGATCGTGGTTAGTACATAGTCATCCGGGAATTAATGTTTATTTCAAAATGACTTCCTTTAGATTTAAAATACAGTATAAATAATGTAGTTCAGTGAAGCGCGGCACATTGCATTAGAGTGCAGTGCAGTGTATTGCCTTGCATTGAATTTCATTGCATTGGATTGCATTGCATTGCATTGCATTGCATTGCAGTGCAGTGCAGTGCAGTGCAGTGCAGTACAGCGCAGCGCGGTGCATTGCATTGCAGTGCTGATCGCAGTATTCTAGTGCAGTATTCTGCGGTGCAGTGCAGCGCAGCGCAGCGCAGCGCGGTGCAGTGCAGTGCAGTGCAGCGCGGTGCATTGCATTGCAGTGCAGTGCAGTGCAGTGCAGAGCGGTGCATTGCATTGCAGCGCAGTGCAGTGCAGTGCCGTGCTAATTGAAGTATTCTAGTGCAGTATTCTAGTGCAAGTAATCCTGTCACGGCCATGGGGGACTGGTAATGTCTGTTGTCCTGATCCCCTGGCTTACACGGCTTAGTCTTCTCCACTGCAGGTCTTCTGGATCACACTGCCAAACATGAAACATTCATCCAATCTTGGTATAATGTTGTGCCATCGTCTGCGACGCTGGCACAACATTATACCAACATTGGTCAGCTATTTCTGGGTACACGTCCACCACCTACTTTTCATACCACCGCCTACCTCATTACATCTTTTTATTTTTAACCATCGGATCTGTGTCACATTTTCTATCAATAGTTCAATAGTTTATTGTCACAGAAACAAACAACAAAATATAAGTACAACGTATCAATACATCATATGCTAAGTGACAAAAATAATAATGGCAAATCAGAGATAATTAAACAAACAGGGGATGTCATATCTGTTTTAGGGTATAGAGTGATATTTTGCACTGTCATTTAGATTAATGTAGACATTTCTAATGAACACACATAATGCAGAACAGGAAAAACTTAAATTGAAAACATCTTGTAAGCTACGATCTTCAACTAGATAAAATTGAAAATGACCGACTGGCAGCTAATCACTATAAAACAAAATATACATTTATCGTACAAAAAACAGACACTTAAAATGGGGAAAATTTGTTTATTAAAAATAAACATCAAATTAAACGACTACAAATAAAAAAGGGCTTCACTTCAAATGTTGTTAATGTAAACGTGGTTGTAACAGAGTGAAGCCCTAAGACCAAAATATGTATAAATTTACTTGACAGTCAGTTAACAGTATTAACCAGTGAATATTTATACATGTCTCTAATTGATCTAATCTACTATGAATATTTATACATGTCGCTAATTGATCAAATCTACTATGACTATTTATACATGTCTCTTATTGATCTAATCTACTATGAATATTTATACATGTCTCTGATTGATCTAATCTACTATTTAAATGTGAACTTTGACTCTTGTATCATTACAAACAAATTACATAATATCAAACAAACTATCAATAACAATCTAGTAATTGTTCACACAAAACCAAACCTATCAATAACAATCTACTAATTGTTCACATCAATATATTAATAAACTTTGACTCTTGTATCATCACATGCAAATTACATAATATTGACAAAATCTATCAATAACATTATTAAACAAGATTATCTGTTGTTGAGGAGGGTATGAAAACGGCACATAGACACAAAGTGTCTGACCCCCACAACACAAACTTACGAATGCATCATAAGAGCACATATGAATTCCAACCTCTCATCTGTCTAATCCACCATTACTTGTGGCATCAGAAACAACACAAATTCTAAATGGCGAAGTGCTATATAGTCTGAAATTTAGTTTTTAAATTAATATTAGGATGTCTACAGAAGTGAAACCTGAAATTTACATGTAATAAATGAATAGATAACCAAATAATTACAATTTCCAAATGTAGATAATAAGGGACACATCATCATAACATCTGTTGTATTTATAATTCATGAAGCAGGTCTGAGTAGTGTTTTGACTGGCTGTATTTAAATGTCAGTGGAATTTTATTTTCTGTAAATGTAAAATCTGACCACAGAAGTATACAGACCTCATTTTGAGCCGAGCTAGGTATTGCAGACACACTTTGAAAACATAAGAAGACCACAAAACATAGATTTAAAAGGATTTGAAGCAAATTAGGAACATGAGGAAATATTCATCTTGAGTATTGCTGTATTCACTAAAAATGCTGTTTACATATTCAAGAGCAAGATCTAGAGAATTCTAAAAAAAAAAAATGATAATAATAATTTCTTACTCACGCAGTTATTGACGAAAAAGCAAAATTTTAACTTTTTCTTCTCTTCTATGAGAGAAGAAAAAGGACATAAATCATTCACATTCAAACTAATTCCACATGTAAGAATGAGCTTGTGGATATTGTAATAAAAACCGACTGGCCCAAATCGGGTTGGTAAATCACTCCCCACCATGTTTTCTATAGTTAGAACAGCTGGCGCAAGTCCTGCCAAATTAACAAATGAATAATCATATGTTTATGTTCACGAAGTTTATTGCATCTGGCGCAAGTCCGGATGCATCCTGCCCATCATTACTAGCACTGATTTCAGCAGCTGCCGCAAATCCTGATGATAGATTAAACTAATTCCACCTGTAAGAATGAGCTTGTGGATATTGTATCAAAAACCAACTGGCCTAAATCCAGTTGGCAAATCACTCCCCATCATGTTTGATATAGTTAGAACGGCTGGCGCAAGTCCTGCCGAACTAACAAATGAATAATCATATGTTTGGTTCTTCACGAAGTTTATTGCATCTGGCGCAAGTCCGGATGCATCCTGCCCATCATTACTAGCACTGATTTCAGCAGCTGGCGCAAGTCCTGATGCTAGATTAATCAAGCTAGACATAGAGCATCATGTAGTTGGCGTATAAGGCATGCAATAATTACTGCGGCCTGTAACAACTGGCCAAGTCCTGTTGTAACTGACCTTGTATTTATTGGCTTTTTTTTACATTTTTTTTATTATTATTTTTTTTTTTTTTTTTTTATGCAAGATTAATAATATGTTCTTGCAGTAGTTTAATTGAATAATTATATTGCTTTTACCTTACACTCCTACGCTTGGATACTCTCCCGATTTATTGTAATTTACAAATTATTTATTATATATGTATATATATATAAGTATGAATGATGAAAGATTTAATTCTTGTGGCCATTATTATTTAATTTCAAAGCAGCTGGATCACTAAGCTTTACGAAACAAGCAAACAAACAAAGATGAAAACTTAGAAAGAAAAAGGTGACCCAAAACATAATTTCATAGGATCTACTTGAAACCTAAGGTCACTTTGGCAAAGCCAGAGAATGGCCTACAGGGAAACCAGCCCCTGGGATTATTCCAGAGTCATCACAAATTGGCATAGTTGCATTAATTATATAAAATGAAACCAAGAGATTATCAACTATATCTCTTCTCATGAATTTGAATTATTACTAAGGAGAACGTTAAATCTTAACTTCCTAACATGAATTATTTTAAACCTACATTTTAAGTGCAGCCGACCAATAAATAACTGAAATTCCGACCCGCGTAAATACCTTTATGAGCACTAATATTGTATATTGTACATTTTTTTATCAAGAGTAGCTGGTATCTAAGCTTCATTGACCAAAATTAACAAAAAAAGAAAACTCCAATCAAAGAGGAAAGGTGCCAAAACATAGTTTTGTCAAAGACCTATCTGAAACCGAAAGCTGTACTGGCGAGGCCAGAAAATAGCCCACGGGAAACAAATCCTGACAAGAATTAGTGGGTCAACCACAAATTGGCATCAGCCAATGTGATTATCGCCTCCAGAGTTTATTAATTCTTGCTAAATCAAATCCTAGAAACAACAATCGCTCCTCTCATTGAGTTATATTATTTTTAAATTTTTGCCCTGCAAATCACACTACAAAATGTACCCAAAAAATTTAAGTAACAAAGATGAAACTCCCAACAACGAGGAAAAAGGCCAAAAACATATGTTCCTGACAACAAGACCTATCTGAAACCCCATAAGGCCGCAGTGGCAATGCCAAAGAATGGCCCACAGGAAAAACAGTTCCTGAAAGGAATCAGTGAGTCAACCACAAATTGGCATAAATGCATAAAAGCAGCCAAAGTGGTTATTGCCTCCAGAGTTAATCAATTTTTGTTAAACAAATTCTCTGAGACAATTATCATTGATTTATAAAATTAATATTGTCTATTGCATTAAAGTGAGCGCCATCTCAAATGTTTACTCAGCGAATCACAACAAGAATCAACCTTTTTATCAAGATAATTTTTAAAGTTCACCCAGCAAATCACACGATAAAATGTACCCAAAAAAATTTAAGTAACAAAGATGAAACTCCCAACCACGAGGAAAAAGGCCAAAAACATATGTTCCTGACAAACAAGACCTATCTGAAACCCCATAAACCCGCAGTGGCAATGCCAGAGAATGGCCCACAGGAAAACAGTTCCTGAAAGGAATCAGTGAGTCAACCACAAACTAGCATAAATGCATAAAAGCAGCCAAAGTGGTTATCGCATCAAGAGTTAATCAATCTTTGTTAAACAAATTCTCTGACACGATTATCGTTGATTTATAAAATTAATATTGTCTATTGCATTAAAGTGAACGCCATCTCAAATGTGTTTACTCAGCGAATCACAACAAGTAAACATAGTCCTTTTTCACATGAATGAAACCATTTTTTTTATATAACAAAGATGAAACTACTTTCCATCCCCCTTGACATATTAAAAGTTATGGAAGCATCATCCAAACCCAAATTTGGATGCAAAAATGCAAATGATTTTTTCGTTATGTCATTCCGCAAATGTTTGATAAATGAGGAACCAACCAGTGTTACTCTGCATTTATGAGAATTCTTGTTTTATGCTCAATTTGTTCAATCTGATAATTTAATCACAACGGAAATTTACGATTGAAACGAAGAATGAGTGAACGATAATGTAAGGTTTTGAGACTGACTGGACCACATGAAAAGCCAACAATGTCAATGTGACAAAGATAAGGGTCATAATCCAAATAATTGGTCAGACAGATTCAATTATAACCACGTAAAGCTGTTATCAAATATATACACAAACTATTAAAAATATTTGTAACATAAATTTTCTTTATAGATCTATATAGTCATATAAAAATAAAGTATAGACAGCTACAATTTTTCAATGTGCAATTGGTTATCGCCTCAAAATGTTCATCAATTCTTGCTATTTTAAATCAAATTTTAGAAACAACTATCACCACTCTCATTGATTTGAATAAATCAAAATTATATGGTCATTGTGCTTTTAACTTAATTTAAAGTTAACACTAGCGCTTAAATTCCTAAGATTGTATATTTTTTAGTCTACATTTTATTAAAATCATGAAAGAACAGTCCAAACCAAATTTAATCCAGATGAATTTTGTATTATGAATTTGTCACTCCAAAAATATGTCACTAGTGACTGGAAGTGCTGCCGACTATATTACACTAATAATGACGATTCAACCAGTCTAATGGTAGACTAGTCCACATCGTCTATTTTAATTTGTATTCCATAAAAATGAGATTAGGCAGCGCAAAATTTTTGATTTCATGAAATGAAACAAAAAGCGATTAGACTAGGCCTATATACGTTTTTGTAGACAGCTACAATTCTGTAATGTGCAATGTCTAGAATTAGACTATTAGATTTAAAATTAATTAGACCAAAGTCTAGTCCTAGGACCTAGTCCTGGCCTAGGGCGGCTAGGCCAGGAGCCTATGGCTATATAGTCTGACTCTGTCTCTGAGTCTACTAACAGTTAGAGTAACAGTTAGAGCCGAGTCTAGACTATATCTAGACTCCAGTAACTTTGACATTTAATTAACAGCGCGTACGGATAATACTAATATTAATAGTTAATAAAAACACGAATTCAGCTGCACCCTAGGCCAGGAGCCTGTGGCTATAGTCTGACTCTGTCTCTGAGTCTACTAACAGTTAGAGTAACAGTTAGAGCCGAGTCTAGACTATATCTAGACTCCAGTAACTTTGACATTTAATTAACAGCGCGTACGGATAATACTAATATTAATAGTTAATAATAACACGAATTCAGCGTGAGCGATAATATCAGAATTTGAAGTGGACTTAACCATGTGACTTCGACGGGTCAGATGTAGGCGATGTCAATCGAAGTCATAATCTAAAAAAACACTGAAACATGGTTGAACATATTCAAAAACAATG
Organism: Flabesymbios commensalis; assembly: GCA_964017125.1. Lineage (NCBI taxonomy): Eukaryota > Metazoa > Annelida > Polychaeta > Terebellida > Flabelligeridae > Flabesymbios > Flabesymbios commensalis. The sequence continues at coordinate 80,597,940 of OZ024906.1, read as the reverse complement.
CGAAACTTTATCTAACATATAAAAGAACTATTGAAACGTATTTGAAATACAAGATTTTCTTGATGGACATAGAATCTGGTATATAAATTTATATTTCTTTCGGATTATTTTTTGGTTTGGACCAGCCTCTCAGATTTCATTGCTAAAAGAGACTGTTACAAACAAATCGAGATCCGAACAAACCACGAATTACATAGCTTAGGATTCGCCTAAGATTAAAAATCTATTTTGTGTCCGATAAAAAAAGCTTTCATTTTACGAAAACTCTGTATATGTTAGTTTCCAGGGAGATATATATATATGCGCACGCTGAAGATCAACTCTGCGACGCTGGCCCAACATCAAACCAACATCTGGTCAACATCATGTCTTGTCTTCATCTTGAGGAAAATGCTATTGTGTCCGTCCTCGTCGATACATGATGATATCGTTTTTAATTTCCTCCTGATATCTAGCTTAGCCATCTTGATGGATTTTAATTATTGATTCTATAAGCTTCAGATCACGGGCGTATGTCGTCAGATATTTATCAATGAGACAAATTAATAATGTTTCATGGGAATTTTAGAAAAAGTAAGCTCACCCTATATACGAAATACAGTGAAATGGCTAATTATATCAGCATGATCAATGAGCAATATATATTTAAATTATTTTCTAATGTTTGTCGTTTGTGGCAAATTAATTAATGTTAAATCAAATTTCAAATTGTTTATTTATCTAATTCTCCCGAATGCCAGTTTTTGTGTCACACCTGTGTTCCCACCTAACCCTAGGCATTGAACCAATGTTGTTTTAATGTTGGGCCATCGTCGCAGACGATGGCTCAACATTCAACCAACATTAGCTCAATGTCTCATGTTTTGCTGGGTTGTTGTGTGATCTTCATCAGGATGATGGACAAACAAATCCATCCGGTGAACGCTGTGGTGCCGGTACAATGTGGATCCACCGTCTACAACGCTGGCCCTACAGTGTACCAACAATGGATCTATGGATCACCACCGCCCAGTCGATATGCGATAATTTGCATTGTTATGAAAAGGTTAACCCTTTCACCGCCGGTCCCGATAATATCAGGGTTTTTTTCAGCTTTTATTACCACATTAAACACTACACTGCCCCCACGTAGAGTCGTGGTCGGAGACACTGAGAATGAGTGTAATTAAACACGAGCCTCTGAATATGTTAAAGATAATACGTGGCACACAATCAACCAGATTTCAAAATTGTTGACCTCCATTGTGTTAAATCTGATTAATTTTCATTCACCCGAAGTTGTGGATCGCGTCAGCGAGACACAAATTCGAGTGGGTGAAAATTCCAATTGAATAATTTGGCGTCTTAATGGTTAACGCTGACGTTGCTGATCTGGCGTAGGCTTGCCCGGCGCCAAGAACAAACGGAACTACAAGACGGAAATAAAAGGAAGCCATTTTGTTACATTTTTTGTAATCCGACCCATCCCAGTAGACGCGAGACACAGACCCAATGCCGGGCCCCGTTTTATCAACCTGAAAAGATACGAGCTCGTATTTATAGCTCATTTGCATATGAGGATCGTTAAAATTCAACGAGTGGTTCAGAGTGCTTGTATCCTCCCTATACATGTTAAAGAGGGAGACATACGAGGAAAATCAACAAACTTCTATATTCTCGTAAGTGGCAGGCCAAGGTCACGAGAATTACGAGATCTCGTATCTTTTCAGCTTGATAAAACAGGGCACAGGCCTCATGTTCGACCAACTTTGCAGACGCTGGTCCAACATTGCACCAACCTTGGTTCAATGTCTCGTGTTTTCTGGGCTGTATCCACACGAGAGGAGCACCCGGGTGTAAATAATAACGACTAACTCTACAATAAACGTGATCAATGTTAAATTTAAAGAATAATTCAACTGCAAAACGCGCATGCCTGGGACGGTCAAGTGTAGGCCAACAGTAGCCTATTGAGTACAGATTGACGGCATTATTGTAGCCACTGAACTGATTACAAGATACTACTTAAACGGGACATTGATCCAATGCTGTTTTAATGCTAGGCCAACGTTTGTGACGCTGGCCCAACATTGAACCAACATTGAATAAATGTACAATGTTTGAGAGAAAGTCCTCCTGCCCAGCAAACACAAGACATTTGTATAACATTTATACAACGTCGGCCAAACGTCTTCGTCGTTGGTCCAACATTGCATAAAGTCATACAAATGTTTTGTGTGTACTGGGCATGTCAATACAAGCTTGTGTCAAGCAGTTTCAACATCCCCTCAGTAATACAGTCAGTTTGTTTGCAAGCCAGCGACCAAGTAGGGGTAAGGGCCAAGAGCTTTGAATTATACACTCATAGATGTCGCTCAAGTATATATGAACTAGCTGTGATTTGAGAACTTGTTCTTAATGAGGCTTTGGGTATGAAACGCATATTTAGTATTATTATGGAATAGGGACTTGGCCTACCCACGGGCACTATTGCCTTTTGGGAGACCCTTGTCCCGCGAATTTTGTTAACCCTTACAACGTTGAATTATTTTTGTATAAATGCTGGAGACCAAATAGTTTTTTAATTTGAAATCATCAGAAATGTCTTAGTTATCTTTTTCTGCTTCATTTGAATACCTATGTTATGGGTCTACGGCTATTATAAATATGTTGATTCTCTCAGTGCGAGGATTGACTATGACATCTAAAGTCGGTCCCCGCGCTGAAAGGGTCAATATGACAATTAAGTGCAGTGATAATATTTAATAATATGAGATATTCTCATTGTTAGCGCATGCAGGTAGTGGTCCTGCATTTAATTTAATTCCCCACCTGAACGAAACACGAACATTACTTTTGTAAAAATGTTGATATTTTATAAGATTGCTACAAATATATAACTTTGGGGCTTGGAGACAAAGTACAATTGTTCAATTTATTTTAAAAATAAATGTAATATAGCGACCTACGCTCCTCCTTCCTGCGTTATTATTTTAAAAAAAAATGTATATGCACACCAATCCCTGAGTTATGATTTCATGTACGGAGCGCATTATATCTCATATAACGGGTATCTATCATAAATCAGTGTTCACACTAATTTATGATGTTTCATCACGTAGGCTATATATACCAGTAAACACAGATGTAAGCCCAATGTTGGTGAAATGTTGGTCCAGCGTCGTAGACGGTGGACCAACATTACACCAACATTGGTTTGAACAACGTTTTGTGTTAGCTGAGATAACAGTCGATTTATATCAATGCATTATTTTTGTGAAATGAAGCCGACGCTAAGTGAGAAAATTTTATGTAATAGTTGGACAACTACGTATTTTATATTGGTAATAAATGTTATTTAAGTGAATGAATGAACGGGGTTTTAGACCACCTTTGTGCACAGGCTAAACTGGTCCAGGAGAACCTCTTGAGGTTGGTGAGATGAATGAGATGACACTGCCCTCCAGACACATGATTTGAAATTCGAGCCCTGGCGGCCTGAGGCCACGGAGGCTTCCCACAATATTGAATCTTTACGAGTGGGGAAGACACTTCTCTTTATTTGAAACCTGAATTCCAGACCAGAGGACGAACCCGCGATCTTTGACTTTCCAGGCAGCCCCCGCCAAGTTTATTAAATTGGATTAGCCTATTTAGGCATGTAAATGTCTACATACAACACAGACGATAAAGGAGTGACGTGTAGCCTACCTCGTTTCTTATGTCCACGTGGCGTATCACCCGACAACTGTATACAGCTGTGTGAAGTCGTGTAGGCCTACTTCCTCGCTGATACAATGGTGGGGTCAATGTTGGGCTGCCTCGCAGACGTTGGAACAACATTGATCCAGCATTGATTCAACGTCTCGTGCTTGCTGGGAATTGTACCACATAAACTATCCGGGAGACGTTGTTTTAATGTTGGCCAGCGTCGCAGACGGTGGCCAACAATAAAACAACACTGGGTCAACGTCTCGATGAATCTCCTGTTCGCTGAATAAGAAAAAGTTTAGTTGACCGCGGTTGGCGCAATATCGGACCGGCGGCATTGTGTCAACGCTAGGCAAAGATGTCGACGGTGAATCGTCTTACTTCAGTGGTGTATTATTATTATTAATAATGGCATCTATACATGTAAATTCTACATATGAGCCAAAATTAGCTAAGGTGTTATATTGATGAAGGTAATTACAATGTTCCAATGGAGACCATTAATATATCTGAATATATATATATATGAATATATCTGAATATATATATTTTAAAAGATTACGAGTAAAATATGTGGTCAATATCACAATATGTTATAACAGTACAGCGTAACATTTTGGCAAGTGTGTATTTGAACTGCTGAATGGCTTGGTATCTTTTTCTGCTTCATTTGAATACCTATGTTATGGGTTTATGGCTATTATAAATATGTTGATTCTCTCAGTGCGGGGATCGACTATAGACGACGCCGGATTATGACATCTAAAGTCGGTCCCCGCGCTGAAAGGGTTAATATGACAATTCAGTGCAGTGAGATATTTAATGATATGAGATATTCTCATTGTTAGCGCATGCAGGTAGTGGGCCTGCATTTAGTTTAATTGCCCACCTGAACAAAACACGAACATTACTTTTGTAAAAATGTTGACATTTTAAAGGATTGTTACAAATATATAACTTTGGGGATTACGTGAAAAAAACATTATAGTCTATACAAAATTTCAGATCTAAGATGTAAAAAGGGACTGAGAACTGCCTGAAAAGCATGCGCTACAAAATGTGGCAAATAATTGAGGCCTAGACTACAGTCTGTTTCACCAGAACCTGGGAGTAGCCTTTTTCTAATTTGCTCGGTCGTTCTTTAAAATTTGGTAACAAAAATTTTCTCGGGTCATTTTTTCATGTTCCCCTAACATCCCTGAAAATTTGGTGCAATTTTGTTGTGTATTTTGGAAGTTAGACCATTTGGCATGTAATAGGATTATTGTTTCACGGTAGTGGTGTTAAAGAGAGCTGTGATTTTGAAAATTTATTACATGCCAAATGGTCTAACTTTGCCAATACTCAAAAAAAACGCACCAAATTTTCAGGGATGTTGGGGGACGATGAAAAAATGATCCGAGAAAAATTTTGTTGAAATTTTTTAAAGAGCGACCGAGCAAATTGAAAAAAGTCAACTCCCAGGATCTGGTGAAACAGACTGTATATATATTGTACATTTTAGGGTAGTTTAGTTGGCTAGATACCTGACGTCTTGTAAGCTTGTGCATAATTTCGTCTACTTTAATTTGTTATTTTTCTTGTTTTTAGTATGTACAGCGATCCGATTTTTTTTGGATGAACCGCTTTATGAATAATTTATAATAATGATTACTAGTCCTACTGTAATATGAATAGGCATGCCTAGAAAGCGAGCGGAAATTATTATGAACTAAAGTAGGGGGTCATGTAATGACATAGGCTATAACATAAGTATAAGGCAATGTAACGTGTGGATAACGTGTAGGCTAGACTACCTAACAAATGGCAGGCCATGCCGCAGGGTGTTGAGCGATCCATATATTGTCGGAAGGCCCAGGCGGCCCACTTGCGTGCTAGCTAAAGTCTAAACTAAACAAAGAACAAACATAGAGGCCTGCAACACTGAGTTAGATTACACTACTATTTACAGAAATGTAGTGTTATCTACATCGTCATTGTTTAAAAAATGAAAAGCGGAAGCATATTTTTCAGATGTCGTCTAAATATGTTGTTGAACTAGACTAAGGGCAATTTCACGTAAAGGGCACACAAAAAGTCTCATAGCATGTCAAAAATAAAAACCTTCCATGTATGATAATTTCACAACTTTTTACAGCGAGATGTCATTCCCCAACATCAGTTAAATTTCCAGAGCTTAAATATGCCCATGAATGAAGATATTGACTTGTGAAATGTATGCTGTTTTTGCGTGTACTGGAGGGGACATTTGTTTTAACAATCATTAGTCTCTGCTCAAATGCTAATAATGTAGGTGATTTGAAAATCATAACTCCTAAATTTGTTGTTTTTGTTATTGTCGTGTTTCTAAAGGGAAGATCACTATGTGTTGTACCCGTATTTCACATGTATATAGATTTGATATTCATTTGAAATGTGACAAATGAAATTTTGCAATACACTCAAGTATGAATTGTACAGCATTTACTTCCACAGCTCAACAAATTAGTGCTCTGACATCAACTAAATATACACATATAGCTTGAATACTATATATGACATATTTTGTGCATTTTTACAGTGCTTTTTCATGCGAATCCTCTGCACAATTATATGTGTGACAAACTGTACTGGAGGGGACATTTTTTTAACGGTTGAAATAACAACATCACAAGTGCTATAAATGCATACTTTAGATCAGTAAAACATGATATGTTGCTCAACATTTCATATTCTAATTTTGCTCCAATATATATTGTTATTAATCAACATTTTGTTTTCAAATTGAGCTGAAGTAGCATAATTGTGTAAACTTTGCTAAAATAAAATGATGTTTAAGTGGTTTATCACGGGTAAAGGCCGCAACTATTTGTCTGCATCGTATTAAACACCATCAAGGAAAAACAATGAAAAATAATTTTGATTTTTGTGACATAACTTGGACAATGTCACGGTGTTCAAGCTAATATCATAAAATGTACTGGAGAGGACATATTTTTTTAAACAACAATAACAAACCTGTAAGCATGAATGTAAGCACTCAATAATTCAACTGAATAACAAGTAAACTACTAAAAAGAATTAAAATAGCATCATCAGTCATAGTTTACAAACATCTACATTACTATTATCCCAATATAACCGCAGAGACAGTTAGTGTATCCATTCCAACCCCCTCACGAAAGTCTAGAAAACATTTTGTTGGCACATCCTTCCCTTAAACCTGACATTTTGTTTTATACTATAAAACAAAATGTGAGGTGTATGGTATAAAACAAAATGTGAGGTTTGAGGGAGGGATATATATGCCAACAAAATACTTTCCGGGCTTTCATGAGGGGAGTTAGATAAATTATAGTACTGGGCTAGGTATCTGGGATGCTTTGCCTGATATCAAGCATATAGTAAATAATGGGCAATAGTCAGCCATCTTGCATTTGAGTTGAAATTTGTCAAGATATTTAAATGAAAACAACCATTTTCAAATGCATATTCCTCCCTTATCTTCACTTCATCATGGCTGTTAGGAGCATAAGCTTGTTGTAGGGTCTAGCTAGCTAACATACCGTAGTTTGCCAGATATCAGGCATATTCAATAATTAAATAATTGCCGCAAGTCTGCTATTTTGAATGAGATCAAGTTCAAATTTGTTAGGTCACAGCTGTCACTCCCTGAAATCTAGCATTTTCTTTTTACTTTGTCACTTAGTTGTAGTGTAACTGTTTTATTATGCTAATGTACCGTACACAATATATTTATGTACAGTGGTTTAAAAATAATATTAACTCCAGCCGATCTTGAGCTTATATAATTGGATACAAAGTTTTGTATGTAATATTACATATAATTAAAAAAATAATAATACATACCTCAAACTGAATACAAATTTACATGCATGCATCAATAGCCCTACCATTATTTTACACCAAGCTACGTTTTTACTACGGTAAAGCAATTACTGGTTAACTATTTTAGTATGGTACAAATGATAATTGTATGTTTATATAACAATACCGTTCTCTCACTATAGCCTAGGCCTATATCTACAAATCTGGGATATATTTGTATTCATAACAAGACCTATTAAATTTGATTTTTTTCATATATCCCGATAATCGGCTATTTTTAATTTGCCAAAATATCTCCCTGCAACCTCACATTTTGTTTTAGCATAATAACCTTCGAACTATCTGGCACATTTTAGCAAATATCACATATATTAAAGTAGGCCTAAACATGACGTCATTAGGCCAATTCCTTTTTTATACCGGATGCTATCGGCAGTAACAGCGGTTAAAATACAGTATTCAGCCATTGTTATTATGCGACTACATTTTTTGCCTTTATTGGCCCATTACTGGTCCAATGCGGAATATAGATCATAAACTGTATTGGCTGAAAACAGCACCAATGTGCAAGACATAATGATAATCAGGCCCAATTAAACCATTTTATTGGGCCAATACTGTGATGTTATCAGGGTAATTTTGAAATTGATGGGAGTTGAAATTTTTCAGGGCATTCCCCTCGATCCTTAAAACCTCACATTTTGTTTTCTTATTCTATGGTCTAGCTGTCTGGCAATATTTGCTGTAGTAGTAAATCTTTGCTTTACGTCACTATTCGGCACAAAAGGTCTTCTAAGTGACATTGTAATACGATAAAAACGTTGTAGTCAATTGATGAGATGAATGATGTACAGATGATGATGTGAGGGTGGGGGTGATAGGGCATGGTGGGTTATTGAGAGCGTTTTCCTTCGCTCGCCAGATAAGGAGTTCTGGGCATGTCTAGGGGATATACCCCCAGATATGGCCAGACGACCGGAGACTTGAGTTTTCCCTGTGCAATTTAATGCTGAAACTCTGTCGCATTTTGCGCAGATACGCTATCCTCGGGTCGGATAGTCCCCAGAGTAACAATAGGAAGGATAACTCCCTCTGGGTAACTCCATTCATCCCACGTGAGAGACATAATGTCAAACACGCTATTGCCGGTTATTTAAGGCTACCACAGCCTACATCAGCGCCAGCACTGATGCGGGTGCTGCATCGGCTCCGCTGTTGAGCGGAGGAGCCAAGGTACGCCACTGGCAATCCGCCCGAAGATTATGGCCAGATACGAGGAGGCTGCAGCTGCCCTTGGATGATTGCTGTAGACGGCAATATTTGCTAGATATATCAGACATAATATATATTTTTTAAAGTAGATAATAAATGACAGATAGTTGGCAATTTTGAATGTGATTTGAGTTGAAATAAGGTCTATCCCCCCCGGAAACCTCACATTTTCTTTTATAATAATTGTCTAGTTATCTGGCACTGGATATGAAGCATGTTAAGTTAAATAATGGACACCAGTTGGCCATTTTGAACCTGATAGATTTGGAAGTTTTTCGAGGCATACATGTATATTTTATGAATATGACTGGTATGCTGGTAACACTTTCTCAAACCTCACAATTTTTTATAGTTATAGTCTAGCTATATCAAACGATCTGCTTAGCATTTAAACTCATTTTTTGCAATAGAAAATGTATATGACAATCATACATTTAAACTGTTAAATCCATTTTAAAGTAGGCGGGCATCATGGCTCGCTGACAAACATTATCCACCCATCCGCATGTGCAGCATCGTCAAGGTCCACAGGAGTGGGGCCGCCGAAGCGAAACTATTATGGTTTGGTGAAGCAAAAGGACCCAGCTGCTACAAACACATTTTTTTTTTAATTCAAGAGTCTAGTAGATTGTGTATCGGTACAGACCGCTTAAATCGCTTGACAAACATGAAAAATACCTGAGTAATTACACTTTTAGTGTTACATACGTTCTGTCCCCTCTTCCAGTACGCAGTGTACTGGCAGCCTATTATAGACAATATAGAGCACATTTGTTTGATGATATATACGCCAAAAATGTATATATATTGTACTAGTAGGTCTTGTAAGTCAGAACAGTGAAGAAATTACATTAACATGCTAATATTGATTTAAAAATGAGCAAAGGAAACACCCGCAAAATATTTTTTGGTTACAACTTATCCATTATTGAATATAAATATCAATTTGTTGGTGTCTAGTGGCTGCCATTAACGAAGGCTTTATTATAATAATACATAATTACCAATATAGATCAGTGAATTACAAAAATACACATAAAATCAGATTTTGTGACTCGATTTTTGTCAAACATGTGTCGTTTAAATCGTAAGACCAATAACCATACCACAAAAAAAACTTTATTTGTGTGTTAGATGCATATCTGGAATAGAAAAACCCTCCTTTGACGACAATTCCGGGATGAGACTGCAAAATGTGTTGAAAATAACATAAATACCACTGATTCATAAAGAAATAATTGACAAAACTTTTTAAAATTTAGTCTGTTGTTTCCCCATACAACCTTTGTTAAAATAAAAAATGTTTCATATAAATATCTAGCAGTATTTGCTAAAAAATTGTGTAAAGTTTCAATTTTTCCTAAATGCACCCTTTATGTGAAATTGCCCCTAAATAAGCTGTCAGTGAGTTTGGTCTCGCATAACTTCGTAAGGGAAATGTTCTAGCAGGGAATTTTTCTACTCGCTAGGTGGTGTAGAAGTGAGACATGGGCGATAATCAAGGACATATCCCATAAAAATTTGTCTCTACCTCTGTGCTGAACTTTGACCTCAACAATACTAATCAGATGTCAGCGCCCATAGCCATGAACACAGACGACGAATTATTCGATCTAACACTGTGAAAATGAGATTTTTTGCCTCTCCCTGCTGACGCCCGTTGCTGTAAGAGCTCGCTCCCGCGAGCTGGGGCCCTTCGCTCGCGAGTCCGCTCGCTATAATATAGTCACTAGTAAATGTTATATATCAACATATATTCCTGTTTTCCAAAGAAACGTGTCTTGTCTTTTTTTTAAGAATGGTTATTTAATTATCTTGTGAACTACACGAGAATACTAGTATATACAAGGCAGAACAAGCCTTATTAGCAGCATGATATTGTAAAAAAGTGCACTTTTGATAAAAATTGATGTAAGTAATTGGACTATTTTTGAAATAATTTCAAAGTATTTATTAAATTATTTTTCAATATAATAGCTAAACGGATGGTAAAAGAATCAATAACTGAATGTTCCATATCCTGCAATAATGATTTAGGATTTGTCTGTGAGCTATTTCGAATCAATTTAAGATGACTAGTACTCGTGAAGTACTCGTAAGTACTCGTTAAAAGTTCTTTTATTTTTAAAAGTACTTGAGTACAAGTACGAGTACTGAGTACCGACGGGTACTGCAAAATCGGTACTCGAGTACCAAAGTACCGAAGTACCGAGTACTTTGGCCCCAAGCCTGCTACAAATATATAACTTTGGGGCTTGTAGACAAAGTACAATTGTAATTTAAAAATAAATGTATTATAGCAACCTACGTTTGACTCCTCCTTCCTGCGTTAGTATTTTTTGAAAAATTGTATATGCACACCAATCCCTGAGTTATGATTTCATGTTCGGAGCGCATAATATCTCATATAACGGGTATCTATAAATCCTACGTGATGAAACGTCATGAATCAGTGTTCACACTGATTTATGATGTTTCATTACGTAGGCTATGGAAACTAGTAAGCACAGATGTAAGCCCAATGTTGGTGAAATGTTGGTCCAGCGTCGTAGACGGTGGACCAACATTACACCAACATTGGTTTGAACAGCATTTTGTGTTAGGTGGGATAACATATCAATGCACTATTTTTGCGAAATGAAGCCGACGCTAAGTGAGGAAATTGTATGTAATAGTTGGACAAGTACGAATTTTACATCGGTAATCAAGGTTAATTAAGTGAATGAATAAACCTTTGTGTACAGGCTAAACTTAGCCAGGAGAACCTTTTGAGGATGGTGAGATGAATGAGATGACACTGCCCTCCAGATACATGATTCGAAATTCGAGCCCTGGCGGCCTGAGGCCACGGAGGCTTCCCACAATATTGAATCTTTACGAGTGGGGAAGACACTTTTCTTTATTCGAAAACTGAATGCCAGACCAGAGGACGAACCCACGGTCTTCGACTTTCCAGGCAGCCCCCGCCAAGTTTAATAAATTGGATCAGCCCATTTATAATAATAATAATATTCACTTTATTCGTACAAAGTACAATTTTTCATACATATATAAATTCGAAAAGAAAGAAAAGGCAGTCAGTTCATGTAATAATTAAACTTCTGGTGATGTGATTTACGTGGCCGTCTGGTGTATGAGGAGCTCCAAGTCGTTTAGTGTAAATGGGTTATAGTCCATAATATGCTCTCTCATGTGTATAGCCCCTCTGATGGCTAAACCGGCACACACAGCCTCTTGAGGAGGAGTTTGAATGCCAGCCAAGACGACGTGTTTTAATGTTCTTGTACATACATCATGTACACCTCTCCTTATCAGTCCATATTTGCTACAAATGTACGTTAAACTTTTCCCGGAGTCTGACGTGCTGCCATCCATGCATAAACGAGCACATAGTTTTACAAGTCCATTATCAGTGTTCATATTGGATTTAATAGACTTGAGGAAACGAATGTGCAATTGATATTCCACAGGCAGATCATCACAAATGATTGGTAATAGATCACAATGGGTTCTGTACGGAAGAGACCATAACAATCTGATACTTTTGCGCCAGGCTACATAGAAAAACTCACAGCCGTACATAGGCATCCAAATGTTTTAAAAAGTTTATATTTGGTACTGCAAAACACAAAGCGAAATTGAGCATTAATGACATTCACTCTTTTGATGAAATCATTTGTGGCATTATTAATTACATTTTTTGTGGCATTTTTACATGTGCCAATGCATTTCCAAGGTGTACTTCTTGGTTAGTACACATACATTCGTCACCGTTTATTGTCATTGAAGACGTTTCATAAGTATCAAACAACATTAGTTTATTCTTCTTAGCATTAAATAACATGCTATATTAACTAGCAAACTTACTTGCAACTTTATACATTTTGCTTCATGCATATTTAGTAGGTGCTAATAATACTATATCATCAGCATATGCAAAGCAGCCCACGAACGACGTACCAATAAAACAACCATAGCCTGAATCTGTGATTCTGTATAGTAATTCATCAAGGTAAATTGAAAATAGAACAGGTGAAAGAACTCCCCCTTGCTTGACACCATCTTGCTGGAGGATTGATCCCACTGAATCTGTGCCTGCTGTTTATTATACATAACTGTTAATAATCTAGCCACGAGTGGACATATTCCTTTCTTAATGAGAAAATTAAAAAATTTAACATAATTGACCCTGTCAAAGGCTTTACTCGCGTCAAGTAGTAATAACAAAGGAGAACTGCCACGGGTTATGTAATACTGTAAAGTCTCCTTAACTACAAAGTTACATTGCACAGTAGAATGTTTAGCCTTGAAACCGAATTGACGGTCAGATGTTTGAAATACATTTTTACATGTGTTCAAAACACGAAACAACCTCTTAGGCATGTAAATGTCTACATACAACACAGACGATAAAGGGGTGACGTGTACCTCGTTTCTTATGTCCACGTGGCGTATCACCGGACAACACACGTATGCAGCTGTGTGAAGTCGTGTAGGCCTACTTCCTCGTTGATACAATGGTGGGGTCAATGTTGGGCTGGCCTCGCAGACGTTGGAACAACATTGATCCAGCATTGATTCAACGTCTCGTGCTTGCTGGGAATTGTACTACATAAACTATCCCAGCAAACGTCAACGTCTGGATGAATCTCGTGTTCGCTGAATAAGAAAAAGTTTAGTTGACCGCGGTTGGCGCAATATCGGACCGGCGGCATTGTGTCAACGCTAGGCAAAGATGTTGACGTTGAATCGTCTTACTTCAGTGGTTTATTATTATTATTATTATTATTATTATATTATTATATATACGTAACATGCAAATTCTACATACATATGTCTTCAAAACACGAAACAACCTCTTTTAAGTTTAAGCGACAAATCATAGGGTACCACTCTAACATAATACTGCTTGATACAAATTCACATGCAAGCTAAAAAAATCGTACTTGCATAATTGTTTTTTGAAACAATGTTTACCTCTCTGATATCAAAGGCGCAGTGGTTAAAGCGCGGAGCTTTGGCATTGTCGCTACCTGCCGTGCGGTTTCGAATCCCGCTTGGTGCAGGATTTTCAGATAAATCTATAATGTTTCTCCTCTCTCAATCTTGGGACATTGTTGCGATGTTGTGCCCTTGGGCAAGGCACTGATGTTGTGTCCTTGGGCAGGTCTATGTATGTTACTGTACAGCAAATATCTCCAAATAACTTTTTTTCAATAGTGTATAAAACGTTATATGTTTTATATGACATTTACGCATGTTCTCTTTGAACTTTGCTTGTTTTTTCTTGTCGTCATAACAGGCGCTACCAGGCAAAAATAGTGGTATTCGAGCTCATATTTTATTTGAAGCCCGCATTCACTCTGTCTGTATATTTAGAATTTTACCATTATTTGACCAAAAAAGTAAAATGTTGGGCTGTAGAAAAATTATACCTAAAAGTCTTTTTTTTGTTTCAGAGATGGGGTAGAATTGCTGTCATTAGGCCTGGACAACATGTTTGATGTCAATTCTATTGTTTCCAACGTGCTACAGTGAGTATTAAATAACCTTAATTAATCTGCCCATACATGTTCCTTTTCACCGGTATCTTATTTAAATTCCCACCCACTCGACGCTGGTCCAACATTGAAACAATATTCGGTTAACGTTTTGCTGGGACAAGTCTGACAGTTATATACAATAGGCCTACGTGCTCCCATCTAACAAGAAACATTGAAGATTTCCGCCCACTCGAAGTTGGTGTCCCGCTACCGCGACCCACAACGTCAAGTGGGTTAAAATTTATATATATACGATAACTTTAAGGGTTAGATATACCCCACAACTGCATGCGATATGGTGCCTGAATGGCGAAGACATATTTCATATGTACCTCTTCCACAAGCTTGACACATGTATTGACTCAATGTTTTAATGATAATTAATTCAAATACATATTGAACATCCAAGATGGTGTTTTTACTTGATACAGTGAATAGGAAAAATCGCAGTCACCTCCTCGAATCTAGGCTATCCTAATACAGCTTCCACGCACCTCTAAATGTTTCCTGACGCATGCAAGATTCGTTTAGTTTAATTTAATTCGTTTGATATTTTCAGCTTCATTGGCTTTCAATGGTCTCGTACTATCTCACTTCTTTCTTAGTACCTAGTGTAAAGTTCAGATGTCACAGATGAATGTTTTGATGATTCTTAGTATAGCTTAGAAGTTTATCATTAGGCCCAGTCTATATCAATATAAAGCCAGATCTTTCCGCTTTTATTTTTAACTTTGATAAGATCATCATCATCCCAACAGCATGAAATTAAGAAATTAAGCAGTTTCTCTCAAACAATATGCATTCTCGTCTTTCTTCCCTTGTCGTACTCTTAGTGCAATGGGAAAACATTCTCCTCTGAAAGCTAGGCCTAAGTACAATATAATATAATATACACGTATGTAGCAGTATGGTATCAGGACATCGAGACGCATCGGTAAATTTTACTTGACGATGCATGCATGTACTTTTAACTTTAATTGGAGTCGCCCGTCATTATTTACGATGCATGAGAGTACAGCAGTTTGAGATGGCAGTATATTATATGTCACCATTGGTATTAGAGTGTGGTATCTGCCACTTTGTAAAGTGGTAGATACCACCCTCTAATACCACGGGGACGATATGTCACCCCTGATTCCCTTAGTTTACAACTTATGTTCTTCACCGCTCTTCAATGTCTTCGTTTCACCGGAATGCTGTCAATGACGCTATTTATTGTCTTTCATACTAAAGTGAACTATAAACCTTGAAGCGCTAATTGTAAATTTTACATTTTCATCCACTTGAAGTTGTGTCTCGCTACCGCGACCCACAACATCAAGTGATTGAAAAAATGGCCTTGCTCTAGAAAATTTGAGTCACATAATTTTCGTCATTTTGACTTCAGGATATATTCAAGTGGTTAAAATTACCCATATTTGTTTAATTTCAGAACAAACATTTGCCAATATTGTGGTTCAGTGCACACCTCTTTCCTAATAACTGCGAATTAGCCTGTTAATAAACAGATTAAAAGCGATTTCAGTCATTTTTAGCAGAAAAGGGTTTTAATCTTCTGAAAACAATGTATCTCAGGAATGTATACATTCACTTTTTACGCATATTAAAATGAGCTCTCGTTTTTAGATATAGATTTAGAACTATTATAATCAGTTTTCTGAAAATATCCTTAGCAATGTCAGTTTGGATTTACTGTATTTTCTGAATTTATTAAAGGATACATAGAAAGCTTCGAACAAGCTCGAACAAGTATGTACGTCAGCGCACAAAGGGTCTACCTGTTCATTTCAGGTAGACTGTGACAATGTAATATAATATATATAATACAATATATCTATTATATATATATATATATATCATATGTATTATATATATCATATTTATCATTTATATATTATATATATATATATATATATGGTCGATTCCCACGAAAGTGATGCATTTGGACCTTATTTTGAAAAAGTTCATTTTCTCAATATTCAAAATAAACAGCGCCTTTATATTACGCATTCTGAAGCGGCGCACACGCACTTAATCAATAGCCAACACTTTTTTTGCTTTTGTAAATTTGATTTTTTTTAATTCATATTTTTTGAAAATTTAAAACTCGTGTAACTCTACGAATACAGCTTGTGTTATGGTATCTGAGTAAATCAATATTGCACAATATAAATATTTTACACATTATATCTATGACATGAGCTGTGCTTGCTATTTATTTGCTGAGCCGAATTCATTGTGGATCATGTCCACAAGATAATGTTGCTAATAGTAAAATAGGTGCAATAATTTAAAGTGCGTTTTTGTAACCATACGAATGCGCTTTTATGTTCTATAAAACGAATACTACTACAAATTAACACAAGCTCTTTTCTCTGAATACACTTATGATACCAATGTATAATATGGGCAAGGTAACGTATCGAAAAATTATACCATTTTTTTAATTTCTTCCATTGAACACTACGGGATTTTTTAATATGTGTAACCCTACGAATTTTAAATAAAGAAATGACGGCTGTGGAATTTCATGAAAGCACATGGGGTTTACAACCTTGTCTAACAGAATAACCCAGGTAGAGTGTACGTGACAGTCAGATTTTAGTGGTTAACATAGATATCTTGAAACGTTAGCAATGTTTGAATTTTTAATATACCCTACAAATTATCACAGTGCTATATTTCACTGTGTAGGTGCTGAAAATACAGGAGTTAATTGAATATCTATGATGCCTTATCATGTCATGACATAGCAATATGTGGACGATACAGTTTAAAATATTATTATGTAATAGAAGAGCCACCAGAGACTGATGATATTGTCATTCGTAGGGTTACACAAATGTCAGGTATTCGTAGGGTTACTACCTACAAGAGAAAAACGTTGAATGATTAAAAAATATAGATAGTTCTTATTGCAAAACAGGTCAATAGTAAAGGTAACATCATAGCGAGTACTTATATGGTGTGAAACTAAACAAGCTAATCAATATTTCTATCCAAAAAATATAATACGTTTTTAAAACGTTTGAAAATTATTTTAACTCACCAATGCAAAGGCTACTTTACTGTTAATATACTTTGTTATACATCATTTTTAAAATATATCTAACGTGTATTCTTTTGCGTATTAGAAATATTGGAAATATTAATTTAAAAAAATCTAACATCTAAAAGAATTCACCACTGTGTGCATTCGTAGGGTTACCAATTTCACAAAAAGCGTCTATGTTATATAACACAATACGAGTTTAATTGGCATTGAGAGACCTTTCTCTAAAACACGATATTTTAAGAAAACAATATATACAAGCAAGCAAAAACAAGTGGTATTTTAAAACGTGTGTGATACAATAGCGCCATAATCACTGTCTGACTTCACCAGTTTGAAATACGTAAAACTATTTGACAAATTAGATATTTTGTTCAATGATCTATGTGAAGTTAATTATAGCATGGTAAATCTATTGGATATTGAGCAGTATCATACGGAAAAACACACATGTGTTTAAATAATATATTGAACCGTCAATATCGCAGTATTGGGATGCTTTTTCATAGGCCACCTAGATAGAGTAACCCTACAAATGACAGCGTAACCCTACGAACAAAGCTGTTATAAGTTTTTTGAATCGACGTAGAGCAACCAGTTTTACCCTTTTTTGTTCATTGTAGCTCTATCTGTCAAATACCTTTCACACGTGAATGATACATGTATATGTATGTATATTTTTTAGGTCGACCATTAATTCAGTGGCAAACAATAAATAAATTATTCTCGTGATCCTCGCGCACCTTTCTGCTAAAAACTCTTTATTTCATCCGTCTCTGATTGTTTATTATTGTGGCTGTCAAAGTATTGTTAGTTATCGATACAAATCGTTCATAACACAACAATTATGTTACTTAATAGCCTTATTTTTCAATAAAATATCAATTTGTAACCATACGAATACACTTTTAAAACCTATGAGAAAAACGTTAAGATGAACAAATGATATGAAATCATTATTTTAAGCAAGATGCTGCATTTACATTTTATTATTCAACCGCTATTTCCACCCCGAGCCTTGAATTGAAAGAAATATTATGTTTGACATGTCTTTTTTTTGTATATTTTCTGAATATTGATTATTTGAGGCCGAGTAGAAGTTGGCTACAAATCATTATGAGCAGTATCAAATTTTCGCAACTGTTATTAAGCTGTTCTAAACATTACCACCTAATTGTTACCACTTGAACTGCTGTACTCTTTGCGACCAGAGACTTAATTACATTATGGCATTTACATATTACATAATATGCATTCGTAGGGTTACTCTGGTGTTCAATAATGAGCATGAACTCCATTCATGTTGAAACTATCACATATTAAGAGCTCGCATATATTTTTTGTGAAAGTTCCATATGTCTGCGATATAAACTGAAGAATTCAGGACTGTGCAACAAAGTCGTTTTTTTGCCGATATGCATCACTTTCGTGGGAATCGACCATATATATATATTAGATATATATAACATAAATATTAGATATATATTACATATATATATATATTAGATATATATATATATAATCTTTAAGGGATTAATACTCCGCCGACAACAGACAATTCCGACACTGATCAATTACATGTATTATGGTTATTTCTGCGGGCGACAGAAGACATTTCCGACTCGAAGTAAAAGTATCTCCCATTTGTCATTTATCAGGACGACAGAAGACACTTCCGACCCGAAATTAAATTATCTCCCATTTGTCACTAATCAGGCCGACAGAAGACACTTCCGACTCGAAATTAAATTCCTTGCCATCAGTCATTTATCAGGCCGACAGAAGACACTTCCGACTCGAATTTAAATTATCTCCCATTTGTCATTTATCAGGCCGACAGAAGACACTGCCGACTAGAAATTAAATTCCTTGCCATCTGTCATTTATCAGGCCGCCAGAAGACACTTCCGCTACAAAGTTAAATTATCTCCCATTTGTCATTTATCAGGAAGACAGAAGACACCTCCGACTCGAAGTTAAATTTTCTCCCATTTGTCATTTATCAGGCCGACAGAAGACACTTCCGACCCGAAATTAAATTATCTCCCATTTGTCATTTATCAGGCTGACAGAAGACACTTTCGACTCGAAGTTTAACTCCTTGCCATCTGTCATTTATCAGGCCGACAGAAGACACTTTTGACTCGAAGTCAAATTATCTCCCATTTGTCATTTATCAGGACGACTGAAGACACTTCCGACTCGAAGTTAAATTATCTCCCATTCGTCATTTATCAGGCCGACAGAAGACACTTCCGACTCGAAGTTGAATTCCTTGTCAGCTATCATTTATCAGGCCGACAGAAGACACTGCCGACTCGAAGTTAAATTATCTCCCATTTGTCATTTATCAGGCCGACAGAAGACACTTCCGACTCGAAGTAAAATTATCTCCCATTTGTCATTTATCAGGCCGACAGAAGACACTTCCGACTCGAAATTAAATTATCTCCCATTTGTCATTTATCAGGCCGACAGAAGACACTGCCGACTCGAAGTTAAATTCCTTGCCATCTGTCATTTATCAGGCCGACAGAAGACACTTCCGATACAAAGTTAAATTATCTCCTACTTGTCATTTATCAGGACGACAGAAGACACCTCCGACTCGAAGTTAAATTGTCTCCCATTTGTCATTTATCAGGCCGACAGAAGACACTTTCGACTCGAAGTTAAGCATTGGGTTAATGAAATCACAAGAAAAAATCAGTAACGTTACAGGATAACCCAGCGCGGGTCATCTTCATCTATCCAGTTGTCTGCTACCGGCAGACTCCTTGATATCACGTATATGTGCTATGAGTTCAGAACCCCCCTCTTCCCTGCCCAACTCCTGCAGGCCAGACAATCTGACCTGAGTGTGACCTCCATACCACAATCAGTAAACCGGTGACGTCATAATGAATATTCATGTTGCTCGCATCCCCTCCATTTCGTACCTGCATCACACACACCTGTTGTCAAGGTCAGACTGGTAGTCTGACGGTCTGACCTGACTGGGCAGGGTGAGCGCGGGTATGGCGCTGGTAACATGAGCCTCCGCTACATTAACACTGATTAAGTATTCCCACTTTTTATTTAGACTTACCTCTGATTCGGTCGAGCACCTTTCTCCGTCTGCCTTGGCTCTCCAGCATGCTTGCAGTCAAACCGCACACTCGCATATAAAACTTTGCAGCATATTGTATTTTATCGGTTGACAGCTCTCTACTCTTAGTCTCTATTGTTTGGCTCCTTTTTTAATGAATTTACAGAACGTTTCCTTTTCTAAATCTTCTATTTCTGTAACAAATTTCATATAATCATTGAGCTCGCGTTCTTCAATGAACAGCGCCATTGTGATGCTTCCCATGTAATGTCACTCTGACCATAATGATGTTATGTGATCTGGGATTGGCTGCAGCGGGCTGTTGTACAACGGGAATCAGAGGGTTATTGATCAGCCCGGCTGGTATATAGCCTATTCGATAATATTTAGCCATAATCATTTCCATGTGGTTTATGACACTGCTTTTATTCACATTTAGTGTTAAGTGTTTTAGCACATTTAAGTCGGCGGATAATTTCATCGGATAAAATTTATAATATATACTAGCTATATTTAAAGTTGCAGACCTTCTAACGACATAAACCAAGTCCAACTGGCTCCAGCATCACATCCATGTTGGCTTGACGTTGAATGCACCCAGCAAACACAAAACGTTGAACCAATGCTGTTTGAATGTGGGTCCAACGTCGTAGACGTCTTTTTTTTCTGAGATGTGATAACTGTGTAATTGTTTCCTGGGCGGTACTGTTATTTACCCAACAAACACGAGACGTTCACACAATGCTGGTACAACGTATGGCCACCGTCTGCGTCGCTGGCCCAACGTTGTACCTACGTTGAGTGAACGTCTCGTGCTTACTGCTATCTAGCGTTGTGTAAAAATATCTCTTGAGATGACAGATATGTATGGAGTTTCTTGCGACAAAAGGTAGCGGAAACCCTCTCATTGTTCATGTTTCGTAAGAAAAGGAGTGATTTTCCTAATGCTGGCGTGATGTTGGTTCAGCATCTGAGATGCTCACCCAACATCTACCCAACGTCGTTTAAAATACCTTTTAATTATCAGCCAGCAGATAATATGTGCTAGACAGACGTTGACTATGTGAGGTACAGTGGTTGTAATTGTAGGTTGATAGAATAAGAAACCCCTGTCCGGCCGTCCGTCCGTATCGTCCGTCTGTATGTATGTCAGTTTGTGTGTCAGTCTGACTGTCCCTCACTACATTTTTTATGTTTTTCGTATTGAAAATATTCTTTGACATCAGTCTATGAATTAAAATAATTATAGTAAAACGTGTTTTTTTTGTAGAATTTGCTGAATATATTATATTTTTATACTCGTAACACACGTGGTGTCCAATTGACTTGGTGTGCCTATATTTGATCCGTATTTATTATTTTATCGTGGACTACGGGCTCCTTATTGCAAGTCATCCGTTCTTCTTGATAATGTGACACATGCACGCAATAGCAAAAAACACGTTATTTAGTTACCACCGATAATATTATTTGTGCAAGTAAAATATACATTTTCAGTTATTTATATGCCATATCCCAGCAAACATGAGACAATAAACCAATGTTGATTTAATCAGATAACCTGTATGTTCGCTCTTTCAGAGGCGTATGGCATAGGCCTATATGACCATCATCACGTCCCCCGCCATATCCCAGCAAATATGAGACAATCAAACAATGTTGATTTAATCAGATAACCTGTATGTTCGCTCTTTCAGAGGTGTATGGTATATATGACCATCATCACGTCCCCCGCCATATCCCAGCAAACACGAGACAATAAACCAATGTTGATTTAATCAGATAACCTGTATGTTCGCTCTTTCAGAGGTGTATGGTATATATGACCATTATCACGTCCCCCGCCATATCCCAGCAAATATGAGACAATCAACCAATGTTGATTTAATGTTGGTCCACCGTCTACGACGCTGGTCCAACATTAAATCAACATTAATTTATTATCATTTCCTCTCTTTTTTTGCCCAGAGTTGTGATGCTGAAGCACATGCCTATCATTCAATCTGTGGCGGAGCGTGAGGACCTGATAGCACATCACTATGAAAAGAGGCATGTGATACTCAGCTACCAGAAAGCTATTGGCACGTACGGTAAGTTTCACCGGATCCCAGTCATGTTGAACCTTGAAGCGCTGACTTGAATAATTTAAATTATCACCCACTTGAAGTTATGTCTCGCTACCGCGATCCACAATTTCAAGTGAGTGAAAATAAACCATATTAGTTTAATTTTAGAGCAAATATTTGCAAATCTTGATGTTTAACACACTCATCTCATTCTCAATAAAAATCTGCTAATAAAACAGGTGAAAAATGACTATAGTTGTGATTAGCGGCTCAACCCTTCAACCGCCAAATTATTCAATTGGAATTTTCACCCACTTGAAATTGTGTCTCGCTGACGCGATCCACAACTTCAAGTGGGTGAAAATTATTGAGATTTGACAAAATGGAGGTCAACAAATTTCAAATCTTGCCGATTAATGTCACTTTTTATCTTTAACAGGTTTAAAAGCTGATATGTAATGTGATAATAAAAAATGTAAAAAACGAATATGGACGGCACTAACGGTTAAAGGGTTAAAGTGCAAATCACGTCTATAGCTGTTTTAAGCCTTCGTATTTGTCCTTCAAGCAAAATAAATTGAAGGAGAAATTAGCATTTAATTTGATAGATTGCTATATGTTATATATGTTTGGATTGTTTGGATTATATATGTTTGGATTCATATTGTACAAATTTAAGTATTTTTTACCCACTTGAAGTTGTGGGTCGCGGTAGCGAAACACAACTTAAAGTGGGTGAAAATTCAAGTGTATACAAAATTATAGTTATAACTCGCTTTATGTGTTAGCTATAACAACTTTGAGCGCTATGCATGAATATTGTCGTTTTTTAGTATTTTTTATTAATCGATTAAATCACTGTATACATAAATACGAACCATTTCGTATATTTAAATACGGACCATTTTCACCCAGTGTTGTTTGTGGGTCGCGCTAGCGAGACACAACTTCGAGTTCGGTTGAAATTTAAAGAAGATAAAAAGGTTAACAGTGGTATCCACTTCAGCCGTTTTAGCCTCATCCAATTTGGTTGAAGGTTTTTGTCGTGCCCATGACGTGTGCCTGTCCGTCCACTGTTTCTGTCCGCGTTCCCTTGTGAGCGCGATTAACTCGCGTGTTTTTATTTGATAAATCCGAAACTTGGCCAATGTGTGCATCATAGAAACCCGCAGGACTAGTTCTAAGATGGCACGAATCGGATTAAAAATAGCTGCTGCCCGGACATAAATGTTGTTTTCTTTGTGAGCGCGACATTACGGGTTTTCATTCGATTGTTCTGAATTGCTCGAACATTCTTAACTTTCCCTCGTAAATGTGATTTTTTTATTTTACATTTTTTCAATAAATAAACCAGTTATTTGACGCTGAGTTCCCATCTCTGATGACCTATATTTTTTCCCCTTGTCTTTGTCCCCCAATCAAGATTATTTGTGAGAGAAATCGGCATTTAAATGTTTCGATTTAAATTGTACATATATAACTATTTACCCATCTCAAGTTGTGGGTCAGCAAGTGGGTGAGAATTTAACCCTTTAAGCCCGCACGATGCATTAAAGCATCATTTTACATCCCTGAAAACAGACTTAATTTTCCTACAACCAAGGGTTTTAGAACGAAAATTTCCATGAAACTGGTTTACCAATACATGGTAATTTTCTTTAAATTTTAAACCACATCAAGTGATCTTTATCCACTACAAGTCGAGAATTGCGGCAGCAATTCGCGGCTTGTAGTGAATGAAGATGACAATGGTAAATGCAAGCTTGAAAGGGTTAAATTATGTAACTTAGCTCTTTAATGGTTAACCCGATGGTGATAGGTAGTTTGCAACACAACAGAAGAATGTAGCTACTCCCGTTATACTAGGTATTCTTGCTTATTTGCTAACGGAATGTATTGAACTCCCGTAAGACTGTTTGTTATTTTGTCGCAGTCAATTTTGATGTAACGTGTATTCTTCCGGTTTGAAAAACATGTACATGTATACTGGGATTTTTGTTGTTGCTGATATTGTGATCATTTTTTACTGATAATTTTCTGTTTCCAATTAAACTTCCTGCTGTCACTTGTGATATATAGCTATCTATTGTTTATGCCGTCCTCACATGCCATGCAAATAGTAATATACGACATTTAATCATGTTACTCTACGGATGTATACGGATGTATCCTATACGTTACGGAGCCCTAAATAGGACACGGGATAAAAAAAATTCTCACGGTTTAGCTCGTACGGATTGTTTACGATTACGATTTTTTTTTAAATCATGGACTGTTACTATAATTTATTATTAAAAACGGAGCTGGTGGTGAAATCGATTGAGCTTTGTAAAAAAAACATGTTCAGTCATATTTCGTGTCAATTTATCGACTATTTACTCGTCTTCACTGTTTGCAAAAGTATTTCAGCTGCATTGCCTTCCTGAAATCGACGACGTCAATAGCTCTGACGTGACTCCATCTACCCACTGTCTCATAACCCTTACAACGCTGAAGTATTTTTGTATTAACTATGGAGGCCAAAGGTTTTTACCCCTCGGCCCGTTGAGCCCGAAGGGGTATTGTCGTCCCCTTTGTGCGCCGCCGTCTCCACCGCCGCCGCGCGCAGCCTTTTGGCTACTACACCAACATGGTGCAACAGATTAAATTCATAATTCATACAAACATTCAACCCCTCCTTGCAATTTTTTCACCCAAGGTCAAGGTCATAGGTCAAAGATAAAAAAAATGGTTGTTAAAACGATAACTAATTATTGGAAAAATATTTATTGGATCTCTCATGAAGTCACCTATGAGCATGGAGATGACTTGATTAGATTATCAGCTTTCCACCGATAACCTGGATAATCAAAATGGCCGCCACCTGGCGACTATTTTTTTCGCTTTAATTTTTTTTCAGAATGCTCTTGAAACCTGGTATATATAGTTTTTCGGGGTCTGCGAGTGCGTTGGCATTGTCCGTTTTCGTGTGCGACCGAAAACGAGGCTTTGGCAGTCATCTTGATCTCCAATTTTTTACGTGAAGCTACCCATGAGTATGGTTATGACCTGATTAGATCTTCAGCTTCCCACCGATAATCAAAATGGCCGCCACCTGGCTACTATTTTTTTCGACCTAATTTTTTTTCCATAATTCCCTTGAAACTTGGTAAATATAGGTTTTCGGAGTCTATTAGCATTGTCCGTTTTCATGTGAGAACGAAAACGAGGCTACGGCGGCCATTTTGGTGTAATCAATTTTAATAAATCGTTCTTATTTTCTATTAAATGCCTTCAAAACCTGGCATATATAGGCTTCCTAATTCTGCGAGTCTATTGGCATTGTCTGTTTTCATGTGCGATCCAAACCCAGGATATAGCGGCCATCTTGATTTTATCATTGATCTTCTATTATTGGCAGAACGCATTGGAAGCAGCTGTGTGATTTGTGAACATTTAGAGTCGAGAGGTGTTTGAGTGCTTGCACCGTATTTTTTCAATTTGAAATCATCGTAAATGTCTTAGTCAGCTATTTCTGCTTCTGAATAAGACATTTATGATAATTTCAGATTGAAAAAATACTTTATTCTCTTGGATTGAATTTTTTTTTTCAGCGCTGTAAGTCTATACCAGCGTCTGAGAATATCTGTTATACTTTCAGAGCACCGGGTGCTGCTGGAGCTCGCTCACACATACCAGGAAATGTACGCTTTTGCTCTGACAACAGAGGTGGACGCAATCACAGACTTAGTGTAAGTATTTACATTTAAAAGACCAGAATTCTGCTCTGTAAAGTAAGCATATATACTGTATTTTTGGCTTTGCACGACTGTTATTCACACTGCTCTAACATTTGATGTATCATTTTCTTTTTAAACCTTACTATTTTTACCAAAATATATATTGTTCTTGATATCAGTTTCTTCAGCTGTTTGCAATTTAGGGAATGTAGTGAACAACAGATTGAAGAAGGTGGAAAACTCTATTAATTGCACTGATTGTGAGATATCTGTTGACAGGAATTATTAGAATGTTGACTATTTTTCTGTATGATCTTGACATATCTCGCACCATGCTTTTCGATGATATCTGATAATGTACTTGTGTATTTCCCTATTGATGCTAGGATTGTTTATATATATGTAGGTTATCAAAGGCCAAAGAGACCTCTGCCATATTAGTTAGGCTATGTCGTTCTTTTTGTGAATATAAGACATAAATAATATTTTTGTCATTCATCTGCCTCAACCTCCAACAAATATTTCAGCAACTTTGACGAAACAGAAGTATCTGGAGTGTGGGTGTTTTATTGCGGGGATGAAAATAAAGACCCACAAGTAAAGAAATATATGACTACTAAATATATGGAGGCCTTAGACATGGCTAACCTAAGTCGACTGATGGCTAATCTCAATCTACCACCTTTTGTAAGTATACAAATAGCATGTGCTTTCTTTCCTAACCGAAAATATATAGACCGCTTCATTTTAATACCTATGTTATGGGTCTAATGTCATTACATGTTTTTAATTGTTTGAGTGCGGGGATCAACTTTAGACGTCAGAATCTGATGTTTATTACGTGAGAAGAAGAAGTAGAATTTATTTGACCAACACAAATAACAAAATACAATTAAATATAAAATAAACAGTCAGGAGACCATAGCTAAGACTGAAAGTCGCCACCGCTATTGCCACCTTTCACAAAATAATATAAATTAACATCTGAAGTCAGTTCCCGCGCTGAAAGGGTTAACACTGTAACGGTTTAGTTATATTTTCTGGGGTTTTTATTCACAGACTGAAATCACCAGCGATGATCAGATTAACATCTACACGACCAGCGGCATGCACTGCATTTTTGTGTTCTACGACAAAGATACGGAATTAGACATCATCTCTGAAGTGGACCAGTTTGTTCAGCGTGTCCGTGGCTTGGCTGGAATCGTAGTTATCAATGCGTAAGATGGTTTTGTTAAAACATGGGAGGGGGTTTAGGCCCTTTACGTGCGAGGAGACTGTATATAAAATATTATAGTCATCTTATAACATTATGTTTGTGGCTTCTGGCTTACATGTTACTGTAGTGTGTAAGGTCTATGTTAACCCTTATCTAAGTTATCAAGATTATGTTTGTGAAATGTTTGGTTTCAAATTAAACAAATATGAGTAATTTTCAAACACTTGAAGTTGTGGTTTGCGGTAGCGAGGCACACATTCATCATTATGTGAATGAAAATGTAAATAAGCATGATAAGGAATAATTTCCCTCGTCGTTTTATATGAAAAATTAGAAAAGTGTCTTGCTATTATGCTTTTGTTCACCTCAACATTGAAATAATTATATGGCAGAATATATAGCCTTATAGCTCTTATATATTTAATGGCAAATTTAGGGTTTCCTAATATCCACATTTTTCAGAAAATTACACCATCGGTAATTAGAAGAAAATAATACATTTTCAGTACTTGTTATACTTATCTGAATTTTATTGGTGTAAGAATATTTGATTGACTGTTCCTTTTTTCTCACCGTAATAACTCATCTTGTAGTGAACTGGTAGATAGTACCAAGTACGGACTCAGCGCCAAACAAAAAATACCTACATTGGCTGTACAGCGAAGAGGACACACCCAGGTGAGTGTAAATATCTAGAAAGCACGAATAAAGCAGGTTTAACCCTTTAAGCCCTCACGATGCATTCAAGCATCATTTTCCATCCCGGAAAATAGACTACATTTTCCTACAGCCAAGGGTTTTAGAACAAAAGTTTCCCTGAAACTGGTTTACCAATACATGGCAATTTTCTTCAATTTTTACTCACATCAAATCATTTTCATTCACTACAATTCGCGGCTTGTAGTGGATGAAGATGGCTATGGTAAACTCAGGCTTGAAAGGGTTAATGTTCACCCACCGTCTACGACGCTGGGTAAACGTGTTGTGTTTGCTGGATGCAGAGTGATGGCTCAGTGCCGAGGCAGTGCTAACGTGTTGTGTTTACTGGATGAAGAGTGATGGCTCAGTGCCGAGGCAGTGCTAACGTGTTGTGTTTGATGGATGCAGAGTGATGGCTCAGTGCCGAGGCAGTGCTAACGTGTTGTGTTTGCTGGATGCAGAGTGATGGCTCAGTGCCGAGACAGTGCTAACGTGTTGTGTTTGCTGGATGCAGAGTGATGGCTCAGTGCCGAGGCAGTGCTAACGTGTTGTGTTTGCTGGATGCAGAGTGATGGCTCAGTGCCGAGGCAGTGCTAACGTGTTGTGTTTGCTGGATGCAGAGTGATGGCTCAGTGCCGGGGCAGTGCTAACGTGTTGTGTTTGCTGGATGCAGAGTGATGGCTCAGTGCCGAGGCAGTGCTAACGTGTTGTGTTTGCTGTATGCAGAGTGATGGCTCAGTGCCGAGGCAGTGCTAACGTATCGTGTTTGCTGGATGCAGAGTGATGGCTGAGTGCCGAGGCAGTGCTAACGTGTCGTGTTTGCTGGATGCAGAGTGATGGCTGAGTGCCGAGGCAGTGCTAACGTGTTGTGTTTGCTGGATGCAGAGTGATGGCTCAGTGCCGAGGCGGTGCTAACGTGTTGTGTTCGCTGGATGCAGAGTGATGGATCAGTGCCGAGGTGGTGCTAACGTGTTGTGTTTGCTGGATGCAGAGTGATGGCTCAGTGCCGAGGCGGTGCTAACGTGTTGTGTTTGCTGGATGCAGAGTGATGGCTCAGTGCCGAGGCAGTGCTAACGTGTTGTGTTTGCTGGATGCAGAGTGATGGCTCAGTGCCGAGGCAGTGCTAACGTGTTGTGTTTGCTGGATGCAGAGTGATGGCTCAGTGCCGAGGCAGTGCTAACGTGTTGTGTTTGCTGGATGCAGAGTGATGGCTCAGTGCCGAAGCGGTGCTAACGTGTTGTGTTTGCTGGATGCAGAGTGATGGCTCAGTGCCGAGGCAGTGCTAACGTGTTGTGTTTGCTGGATGCAGAGTGATGGCTCAGTGCCGAGGCAGTGCTAACGTGTTGTGTTTGCTGGATGCAGAGTGATGGCTCAGTGCCGAGGCGGTGCTAACGTGTTGTGTTTGCTGGATGCAGAGTGATGGCTCAGTGCCGAGGCAGTGCTAACGTGTTGTGTTTGCTGGATGCAGAGTGATGGCTCAGTGCCGAGGTAGTGCTAACGTGTTGTGTTTGCTGGATGCAGAGTGATGGCTCAGTGCCGAGGCAGTGCTAACGTGTTGTGTTTTCTGGATGCAGAGTGATGGCTCAGTGCCGAGACAGTTCTAACGTGTTGTGTTTGCTGGATGCAGAGTGATGGCTCAGTGCCGAGGCGGTGCTAACGTGTTTTGTTTGCTGGATGCAGAGTGATGGCTCAGTGCCGAGGCGGTGCTAACGTGTTGTGTTTGCTGGATGCAGAGTGATGGCTCAGTGCCGAGGCGGTGCTAACGTGTTGTGTTTGCTGGATGCAGAGTGATGGCTCAGTGCCGAGGCAGTGCTAACGTGTTGTGTTTGCTGGATGCAGAGTGATGGCTCAGTACCGAGGCAGTGCTAACGTGTTGTGTTTGCTGGATGCAGAGTGATGGCTCAGTGCCGAGGCAGTGCTAACGTGTTGTGTTTGCTGGATACAGAGTGATGGCTCAGTGCCGAGGCAGTGCTAACGTGTTGTGTTTACTGGATGCAGAGTGATGGCTCAGTGCCGAGGCAGTGCTAACGTGTTGTGTTTGCTGGATGCAGAGTGATGGCTCAGTGCCGAGGCGGTGCTAACGTGTTGTGTTTGCTGGATGCAGAGTGATGGCTCAGTGCCGAGGCAGTGCTAACGTGTTGTGTTTGCTGGATGCAGAGTGATGGCTCAGTGCCGAGGCAGTGCTAACGTGTTGTGTTTGCTGGATGCAGAGTGATGGCTCAGTGCCGAGGCAGTGCTAACGTGTTGTGTTTGCTGGATGCATAGTGATGGCTCAGTGCCGAGGCAGTGCTAAAGTGTTGTGTTTGCTGGATGCAGAGTGATGGCTCAGTGCCGAGGCAGTGCTAACGTGTTGTGTTTGCTGGATGCAGAGTGATGGCTCAGTGCCGAGGCGGTGCTAACGTATTGTGTTTGCCGGATGCAGCGTGATGGCTGAGTGCCGAGGTAGTGCTAACGTGTTGTGTTTGCTGGATGCAGAGTGATGGCTCAGTGCCGAGGCAGTGCTAACGTGTTGTGTTTGCTGGATGCAGAGTGATGGCTCAGTGCCGAGGCAGTGCTAACGTGTTGTGTTTGCTGGATGCAGAGTGATGGCTCAGTGCCGAGGCAGTGCTAACGTGTTGTGTTTGCTGGATGCAGAGTGATGGCTCAGTGCCGAGGCAGTGCTAACGTGTTGTGTTTGCTGGATGCAGAGTGATGGCTCAGTGCCGAGGCAGTGCTAAAATAACCCTTAACCCTTATGGTGCAGCAAAGCATCATTTTACATCCCTGAAAACAGACTTGGGTTCTTAGAAGGAAAATGTCCATGATTTTTTACCAATACATGGCAACTGATTTAAATAAATACCATCAAAATAAATAAATAAAATCATGTTTTTTCTCTTAGACTAAATGTTTTAAGTAAAGTGGCCAATCTTTCTTCAGATGTACTTGTAAGTAAGCAGATACTGGCTTTTGACTTAAAACGGCAGTATACTGAGTGATTATTAAGATGTTATTAATGTGGTCAGCTCTAACATAACATCACTTCGCTGCTGCTACGTAGCGTACCCGGGTATACGTAGCGTACCCGGGCATACGTAGCGTAAGAATATGGCCACAACGCCGGACTAACACATACTGTGTAAGCTGTTAATAATGACTTATTAAGTATTGTTTTGATCACAGGTGTTTATGCCTGACGACGGCATTCCAGAGGAATTTATTTGGGACCAATTAAACTCTGTATTGAGAGGATCCCAGCATGGACACGATTACGACGGCCTCGCCAGTAGCAAGGTTGATGACAGCAAAATACAGGAAGAAAGTGAGTCCTAGAGGTCTACACATCTAATAACTTCTGAATTAGATATCTGATGAGCTATTAGATAATGTGTATGACATTGTTCAATGTTTTAATCCTTCACCCACTTGAAGTTGTGTCTCGCTAACGCGACACACAACTTCAAGTGACTGAAAATTACTCACATTTGGATAATCTGAGACGAAACATTTGTAAGTATTCATGTGGCATTCAGCACATAAAAACGGGCTTCAGTGGTGAAAGGGTTGAACACACACATTTCGTTGCCAATAAAAGTTGTAATCGGCTAATAAAACTGAATGAAAACGATTCTGGCTTAGCGCTTGAAGGGGTAATAATGCCTGACGCCGGCGACTTTTGTCCAACACTCAGCCAGTGTCGTAGTATTATAATGAAAACACATGTTTCCCGTGTATAGCCAAAATTACTACTAGCATTAGCTAGGACAAACAACTGAGAGAATAACCCAGTCTGCACGAACAGGGAACGAAGTACTAAATGATCCAACACAAATAAGGACCTTGCAATGATGGGGAAAAATTAAAAGAAGGTACATAAGAGTTAGTCTAGACTACAGTAGTAATAAGCATAATCTCGAGGTGCAGTGAAGGAACTGAAAAAATGTAAATGACATTAAGTAGAATAATAACAAATCTGCATACCTGAAACCTGCTTTCCTTCTCAAAAAACACACAAAAACACGACCAAAATGCAGGTAAAAGGCCAGAACCTTCAAAAATCCAAAGGCCAACCTATATGTTCCAAAGGTACTACAGACTAAGGACCACAAAGCATACAAAAGGCTTAACCCTTCTGCATGCTACAGGTCAACTCTCCCGTTCCAAAGGAACCAGAGCATAAGATCATCCCTACCTACAACAACAAATTTTATTTAATTTTATTTATGGAGAAGCAACTCCCACATACACCCAAAATTAAATTCGGACTTTGCAAATTAAGATGGTAGGCCTACCCAAGTGGTAGTCATAAAATCAGAGTTAAAAAAATAGTTAAATAAATTAGTAAAATGATATTCCTTTCAAACGTATAAGTATGTAGTGGTTCTACAACAGTAAATAATTAAATTAAAAACAACATACTGCAGTTTGCAACTGTACAAATCATATTTAATTTAGCAACTCATATCCTCAAGATTATATCCCGAATGACGACTAATAAACCAGGAATTTGAAAGAACAACATAAATGTTATTCAAAAATGTTAATAAATGGATATATCGGTCTAACGTTAGACAGTGGGTTGCGGCCCTGCACTGTATGCATACCTTACCCAGCCCTAAGCTCAACAGCTTTGAAAATATCATAGTATTATAATGAAAACACATGTTTCCCGTGTATAAGGTACTGGATTCAGCAGCAAAGGCCAGACTACAGACTTGTAAAAAGCCGACACTAACGAAGTAGGTCAGACCACCAAACGTTACGTAGATATTATTAAGTCAATTTGTTAAAAAAGTTTATTAACAGTCATTAGAAACATCACTCGAGGACTGTACTAAATAAAATATCAGTATGTAAATATAGAAAAGGCATATAAGATTATGCCAACTAGTGGATACAATTACATAGAACTGATGGATTATAGAGATGGATTTAAAAGTATACGAAAGTTCTTAGAATTAAATTAGATCTAAGGGGATAGTCTGCACTCTATTAATGAAGTTCCCAAATTCCACAAGAAACACCAGGGCAGTCGGTCTCGTGTTGGACGATATATGGGTGTTCTCTGATAACCAGTGAATTTTAAACGCTTTACAGCTTTAACCCCCTAGATCACTGATGTAGACTATGGTAGGCTCTCTGTGTTGGTGGGCGTGGGCCCTAGGGTAGTGGTTAGCACCGCTGCCGTTCACGCCAGAGTCCGGGGTTCTGTTCCCGGTCTCGGCGGTTTGTAAGAAACAAAAAATGTTTCTTCCCCATCCACGTGTGAAAGTCAGTATTGTGGGGAGCCTCCGTGACCGAGAGTTAGCGTGCTCGGCCTCAGACCGCCAGGGTTCGAATTTCGAATTCTGTGTCTGGAGGACAGTGTCATCTCAATCATCTCACCATCCTCAGGAGGTTCTCCTGGCCCAGTTTAGCCTATATGTGCACAAGGTGGCCTAAAGCCCGATTCATTTCATTTTCTCTGTGTTGGTTCACCTGTATAACCAGTTGCTTAGAGTAAAATTTGTCTTAATTCTTCAGTCACTTGAAGCTGTGTCTCGCTACCGCGATCCACAGCTTCAAGTGACTGAAAATTCAAATTGAATAGCTCAGAACTCGGGGATTTAAAGCGGAAAATACGTATAATTTAGAACTGCGATAAAAATAAAGACAAGTCGATAATTAGCTGAATGTTGGCCGATCATCGATCACGTCCACCATATTTTGTTGGACCGAATTTTACCATCGAGCTGAATTATAAGCACTTGTTTTTTTCTGATTGTTTACAGTGGGCACGTATGAAACGCATTACGACGAGGAGGTGGAAAAACAGGACGATCGGGTGGCGGAGACCCTGGCGAAGGTGGTCAGTAGACCTCCAGACACCAAGCACATCACCAAACTCACCGCAACCACATTCTCCACCACAGAAACCTCGCAGATACTCTTTGTGCTCTTCTATCTCACTTGTGAGTCCCGGTTTTATTGTGTCAGTAACAGAATAATCCATATGTGGTAATAGTATTATGATTTGTATTCATACACCTTTTAACTTCTAGGGCGCTGGGCCCGTATTCGCGTACAAGTTACGATATCATATATCGTAGGCTTCGGATTGGTCGAGATGGCCATCTCGACCAATCCGAAGTCTACGTTATATCGTAACTTGTACGGGAATCCGGGCCTATATATTGATGTCGCCCACAGTAGAATTCTGTGTTTTAACAGCGCCTGTATGACAAGTTTTTTTTTAGAAAAAAATTACCTTAAATATTGAAACAATGATAGATGTTGGGACTTAAATTTCACAAATTACATAATTTTTCAGTCACTTGAAGCTGTGCATCGCGGTAGCGAGACACAGCTTCAAGTGACAGATCAACTCACATTATCACACAGTGGAATGATTTACCATGTCAACGGGCAGGTAATGTTTACCTCAGCACGAGTGGTGATACGCCTACATGCAGTTAGCTTTAAATTGTTTACCAAATGGTAATTGTGTCCATCTATCGCGACCACAAGTTGAAACTGTGGGTCCAGATACGTGCCGGAACACAACTTATTACATTGGTGAGCATCACTTATATCTGTAAAAACCTTGTGCAACCATTAGTTGGGAAGAACAATTTCTCTTTACAATTATAGCGTACAAAATTGATTTTTGTTCACTCACTTCTGCTATAGGAACGATGCCAGAAAAAATCACATTCCACCATGCGCACAGAGCACAAATAAATTACACAATGTCTATTTTGCTAATGAATTTTTTAGCAGTTTAACCTTTACAGCGCTGAATATTTTTTATAAACCATTCTGCTTCATTTGAATACCTATGCTATGGGTATACGGCCATATTTCTTTCTAATTCTTTCAGTGCGTGGACGTCAGAATCAGACGTATATTAAAAGACCGTCCCCCCGCTGAAACGGTTCAGTCGAGCATTCGGTTGAAACCACAAAATGAATTAGCATACTAAAATGATTAGTATGCATCAGTATGCATTTTCTTTTGATGATCTTGTAATAAATAGCACTTATAAGTACTTAAATATATATCTTTTTCATTTTATGCTCAGTTGACACCCGCAGTATGGCTTTACTACGTGTCTATTCTGAGGCTTCTCATATCTTGGCTCGAGGTGACGAATACCCCTTGGCCTCTATGGACTGTTTTGACTGGACTGACGTGTGTGGAAAACATCAGATCAATATGTACCCAACTGTCATGGTGTACCGGAAAGGTCGTGAACCCGTGACATACACGGGCATGCTGGGTACAAATGCTATCATTTCTGCTTTTAAAATGTGAGTATTTATGTATAGGCCTGGCTGGTTTTCTTTATATTATCGCCAAATTCCGAACGTTTCAATATGAATTGAAATTAACCATTCTCGTTTCTCTGAACAAAGGCATCGAATTCTCAATACTAATTCTCCGTATTAGGAAAAATAACGATTGTGGGGATATTCCCGTCGGAATATATATTATATATGAATTAAAATTGCCTGTTGATTTAATAAAAGGAATGGTTTTTTTATATATAGCACTGCCTCATTATGCTAGCAACGCTTTACAATAGTTCAGAGTAAAATTATGATAATGTATACTTAGACATATATGTATTATATACAATAAAAGTACTAAAATGTTAGGGGTACTGGGATGATTGCTAGTAGTAGTACTTTTCGTCCCCATCCGGGGAGGGTCATTAGAGATCTGTTTCGTCTGTTGCATGCTGTACGGCATGGTACGGAAGCACTAGTCTGCAGCAATCATATCTGGCCATAATTTTCGAGCGGATTGCCAGTCGCATACCCTGGTTCCTCCTCTCAACAGCGGCGCCAATGCAGCTCCCGCATCAATGCAGGCACTGGGTGTGGGCCGTGGTAGCCTTAAATAACCGGCAATAAGTGACCTCTTGTGCCGAAAAGCGACGTAAAGCAATTATTTACTACTACTACTACTAAAGAGTCTCAAAGGGTGTTTGAAATTAAAAGTCACGAGGACGATTTGTTCACTATTGGTATTTAACTCGTGTTGAGTGGCAAGGAATGGAGCTGCGTGTGAAATTGATTTGTCTCTCCAACTGGACGAGGATCTCAGTTGTTCTAGCTCTCCTCGAACTGCTGTGCGAAGATCAGGTCTAAACACCTTGTAATTTATCAGCTCACAGATAAGTTTTCTAATGATTTTATACGACAACCAATGTTTTGAATATAATACGTTGCTTTATCAGTATAATTTAATTAATACAGGTGAGATATGCTCATACCTCTCTGTTTCGACAACGACACGTGTAGCATGTTTGAGCCACTCCCCCCCCCCCCCAATCATGCAGAAATTATTCACATGATTGTATGCGGATATGAACAAAGAGCGGACTACAAACGCTATAATTTAGTAGGCAGTGGTCCTGACAGCGTACTTGAAACTTTCGGTGCGATTTATCGTGGTAATTAGCAAATACAACGGGGTTTTCTATGGCTGTGATGATCCATATTTTGTTTGCACACATATGGCTAGTGCCGGTGATCACCACCGTAATCAAACATATTTACCTG
This sequence comes from Flabesymbios commensalis, assembly GCA_964017125.1. Classification (NCBI taxonomy): domain Eukaryota; kingdom Metazoa; phylum Annelida; class Polychaeta; order Terebellida; family Flabelligeridae; genus Flabesymbios; species Flabesymbios commensalis. Next base: position 80,561,239 of record OZ024906.1, on the reverse strand, counting down.
GTACAGGGGACAATGTAATGACATAGGTGGTTTCCCCAGAGTGTGGCCTTTTCATTGCACTGCCGGGGACTCACATGTTCGAGGGAGAATCCCTTTTTGGCTCTGGATGTAACCATGAAAGTTCTCATTCTGGTAATCCGTGAATGAATGTGTTTCCAATAGCCAGTCTGAGGTAATTTATTTTATATATGAGTAGGTAAACTGACGAACGTGTCCAGCCCATACAGCATCACTCCAGTGGTCCACCAGTGGCTATGAGCGCCACAGGACCTGTGGCACAGGTGGACCACCAACGACATGCATGTGGTAATCGAAGGGTGGCATTTACTACTGATGGACCACCTGTGGTCCACCACCGGCAAACAATGTAGCTAGTGGGCCACCCACTGTCAGCCAGACATCCGTGTGGAGGGCCACCACTGGCAACCGGTGGCCCACCATCACGTTGCTGACTGGGAGGTTCTGTCTGAGAAGCCGTATGTTAACTGAAAAATTGAAACGCTGTTTTTCGACATTTTCCTCTGCAAATGTGCGACATGGATGATGAGCAATGGTACAGAATGAAAAACGTATCTTGTGTTTCAGGTACCAGACAGGTACACCTGTTAAACTATCAACCTCTAGCCTGGCCAATCAGTTTGCTGATGGTGATTATCCAGCCGGGATGGCTCAGTGGACCAGCACCTCAGTTATTGGTTTATATAACGTAGGAGACATGAAAGGTATGCTACGTCTGTAAAATCAGCTAATATATTGCCCCCTTGGATATAAAAGGGTGCATCTGCCACGTCTTAAAGTGGTAGATACATCATTACATATCCAAGAGGACGCTATATTCTGCTGTTCTAAGCCAAAATGCAGTGGCTACTTTCTTTCTTGAAATAAAAAAAAATCTTTTCTGTGAACACTAATTTTATTTTAATCATAAGTAGAAATAATTAGCATATTCAGGTGTATTTCTTTTTTTCTCAGGGTATGCATTATAGCTGCAAGTAAACGTCGTTTTCTGCTAATACTAGGTTGTTTTTAAATTTTGTACAGGAATTTCCGCATTTACATCAGCCGCAGAACAAGCCGAAGGTAAACTCCTTCACGGATTAGCTACGGCAGACACAGCTTCAACAATGTAAATACGACATTTTTATCATGAACGTTTGCTCATAAAATTCAAACTTGACATTTCAATTAATGTCCCACATACGGTATATCAGCGTTCTCTTTTGTTCTATATGCAGGGCAAGTAAATATGGTGCCAAGGTACCTTGTATCATTGTTGTGAAACGTGACGACCCATTGGAGCCTTTTAAACACACGGCAGCTAGAGATGTGATGGCTGAGGAAATCACCACATTCACGTCCATCGCTAGACTTCCAGTGTTTGTGAGTCAAACTTGTATGGTCTCTGATCAGCATTTTTTAGCGTTAAAGCGCTGAAATATTTTTAAATAAACTAAGAGACCACATTTCTTTTTTCAATTTGAAATTAGCATAAATGTCTTGGTTAGCTCCTTTCGCTTCATTTGAATACCTACGGCTATTGTAAATATATGGTAGTTTGAAAGCCTTTTCTAGATTTTCGCGATAAAACTCATTCTTTAACCCTTTAACCGCCAAATTATTCAATCTGAATTTTCACCCACTTGAAGTTGTGTCTCGCTGACGCGATCCACAACTTCAAGTGAGTGAAAATTATTCAGATTATCTTACACTTTCAGTGCGGTGATCGACTTTAGACTTCTAAAGTCGATCCCCGCGCTGAAAGGGGTAATAGTGTGTACGATTTTTAGAGGTGGCATGGCTGAAACGTATACCTACCGCTATTCACGACTAAAATCGCTTTCCGTTCTGATTTATAAGCGGGGGTAAATCACAGTTATTGGGAATGAAATGAGTGTTTAATTAAACATCAAGATTAAAAAGATAACTTAGCGGGCAAAGGATAGGACTTTTATTTCATGTTCGCAACGCCGTGTCTTAGTAGTGCAATTTAAGCGATAAAAAAATTCCTTCAGAATAATTAGCCTATAACACCAAAAATATATGTCATAAATGTACATGTAGATTGATCAAATGGTGCTGGGTGATCATGGTGATTTGGTGGGCGGAATTTTCAATCGGTCGAGCGATCTGACCAGCCATCCCTACAGTATTTCGACACGGAATATTAATCTTTCACGCACGGCACTTTGAAATAATCAGGAACACGTGCTATCTTATAAGTTCCCGTGGGACGTTTTCAGCTCCTGCCTTTTAATTTAAAAAGTGGGCTATTGCAATTGAAGTTGGGCGTTTGTCTGCATCGGCGTATGGGCACGATAACTTAACAAGTATTTTCATGTATCCTGCGCAAATTTGTTCTAATAAGCAATTCTCGTACAAGTTTAATAATGTCTGGAAAAAAACCCGGCCGATTTATTGCGATTTTTCGCATTTTACGTCGGATTTTACCTTGTGGGCATGATAACTGCAAAAAATTTCATGTATCCTGCTCAAATTTGAGACGTTTCGAACTAAGCAGGAAACGTGGCGACTGTAGGCTTCTGCTGCTGCTTTATAGTTACAAACTTAAATTGGCGACATCTCGTGGGTTGAATACCATGCTACAGCGCTGCGGTGCGGAGTCAAAATACAGTATCTGCTTACTTTTAATATACTGCCTTTTGGTTTTGCAGGGGTGCGGTATGTTCATTACATTTACACACGTGTTTAATCCGGGTTCCATTTCAGACCAAATGATTTGCTTTTAATTAATTTTTAATTGCCACTGGTATCACTGTGTGACACAATAAGTGTATGTGGAGAACGGGTGAATTATATAAAAATGGTCGTTACTCCTTCCTTGTTTGCATTGTTTCCACACAGGATTATTTCATCTAAAAAAACGAGTGCCTAGACTAGATTTCAGGCTGCACTATTAACCCTTTATAGCCTGAATTTACTATTGTCATCTTCATCCGGTACAAGCCGCGTATTGCTGCCGTAATTCCCCACTTGTAGTGGGTAGCAAATGAAGGAGTATATTGTTATTAATAAAAAATAAAACCCCTAGGTGTAGGAAATTAAATAATTCTTCGGAGATGCAAAATGATGCTTTGATGCATCGTAAAGTCTAACCGGCTAAGTGATTTTTTTTATTAGCGTACATCTGAGATCAACCCAGAAACCCTCCACGCTCTATGAAGAAAATGACACTTGAACTCTCAAAGCGCTAGAATAATCATTTAAATTTTTACCCACTTGAAGTTGTGTCTCACTGCCGCGACCCACAACTTCAAGTGGGTGAAAATTACTGATATTTGTTTAATTTGAGACCAAACAATTGCAAGTCTTATCTTGATGAAACATACGTTTCATTAACCCGTTAACCGCCAAATTATTCAATTTGAATTTTCATCCACTTGAAGTTGTGTCTCGCTGACGCGATCCACAACTTCAAGTGAGTGAAAATTATTCAGATTTGACAAAATGGAGGTCAACTGTTTTCAAATATTGCTGATTGATGTCATATTTTATCTTTAACATGTTTAAAAGGTGGTACTTAATGAGCTAATAAAAAATAAAAACCCGGAGATATGCGCGCTTAGCGGTATAAGGGTTAACCCAACGCTGGGCAAACGTCTGAGACATGTCGCCAAAAATCGACGTTATTCCAACATGAAACCACCTTTGGGTCAACGTCTAGTGCTTACCACAGCTGGCATGTCACGCATTATTATATATTATATGAACCTGAAGCTCGGAATCTCAACACATTGATTTGGGGAAAAAGGGCGCCGATATCAAGGTCTGGCTTGCTTGTTTCCGTTGGTATGATAAATATAGACAAGCTCGGAATCTCACGCTGATATCATTGTGTAAATACTATACCTGGCATGGAACATAGACGGTTGTGAGTTGCTTGAGCGGCTAAGAGAGAATTAGGATTAGGGGGCCTATATTCGCGAGTTCACTGCTCTACAATGCAAAAAAAGCAGAATCTGCTCACTTGTAAAGTAAATTGCCTTTTGTCATGTAAGATGACCATTATGCAGGCCAGTATGGCGTGTTGTGGAGACCAAGAACGACACATCGTCACTTCATAAGGCGGTATTGACCCTTTAGTCGCTGGGATATATGTGTCAGTATGTATGTTTTTTCAGCCTGAGTTGACTCCAGCCATATTCCCCGCCTATCACAACCAGGACCGTCCTATGCTGATCCTTTTCCACAGGGAGAGAGACACGGCTCTTCACAAGGCGGTGTCTGCGCTAGCACTCAGCACAGAAGCACCCAGCATCATCTACTCCTACATGATGGTGTAAGCTTTCTCTCTATCTTCAAATTATTTTAGCATACAACATTGTACATATCGTCCTTTAGAAATTAAAAAGTGGGATATACCCCTTCACTCTTTCAGCGCGGGGATCGACTTGAGACGTGTCAGAATCTGACATCTATAGACGTCAGATTCTAACGTCTAAAGTCAGTCCCCGCCAGGAAAGGGTTAAATCCAAAGTGACGATATCAATATATCATAGAATATTTTTCCATTTTTTACAATACTTTTTACAATATTTTAACCCTTTAAGTGCTAATCGCTTCTATAGTCGTTTTCAGCCTATTATTTGTTCTTCAAACAAGAACATTTGAAGGAGAAATGAGCTTTAAATTTGCTAGATTAACATATGTTTTGATTCAAAGTCATTTTTCCCCACTTGAAGATATGGGTCGCGGTAGCGAGACACAACTTCAAGTGGAGAAAAATTTATATCTTATAACCAAGCGCTTTAAGGAATAATATTGTTTAATTGAATGACATTTGATTTTACATCAATTTATATATATATGTATATATATATACATTCTGACCTCAGAGATTATATCTCTGATACCACACGCTCATTTCGCCGTATGCACGCATGGCGATTGACCAGATTTATCAGCCGTTAGTGAGCGTTACCACGTGATTTTATAACCATTCCTATAACCACGGAACTATTTTGGTGTTCACTTCAACTCATTACTTATACTTTTTTCCATATTTAATTTGATCTTAGAGTTTGTTACAGATAAGGGCTATTTATTCTGTTTAGTAGTGGATAAATTGAACCAGCACAATTCGCATGTCATTCAGTAATTTATATTTGCCAGTGTTTTGAAGCCGATTGTAAATTCTGACAGAAAAACGTAAACATGGACCTTCTCACAGCAGCGCGTAGGCAGAAAAAGTAATCCATTGAATGTTTTCTATTTCTATGTGAATATAAACTCATATGTGGCGGAGTAGTGGTGTTTTATATTTCCCATATATATTCAGGACACTCAAGCGTGTTTATAAGCCTATAGTTGTTATATCAACAAAACTGCTCAAAATGAGCAGTTTTTGTCGAAACATGGCGTGTGGTTACAGAGAGAGAGCGGGGTTGACCTGAG